>CAJQZJ010032578.1:1189472-1199575 GCA_907164525.1 Lophiomys imhausi | reverse complement strand
GTGTGTGTGTGTGTGTGTGTGTGTGTGTGTGTGTGTGTGTGTGTGTGCAAATTTCGGTTCGGCCAATTAGCATGTTTTCTTCTGCCCTTTGCTCTGCCCTATTCTAGGCCTCCCTTCTCTTTCCCTCCTCTTGTCCTCTCTGCAAGAGTGGAAAACACATCTCACTGCTGGGCAAACATTAACCCAGGCGATGCCTCCTAGGGGGAAGATAAACCCTAGGAGGAGTGAGAAGTGAGGTGTTAGGACAAGAAGGTTTGGGGGTGGCGCTGCTAGGCAGCCCGCTCCTGCTCCACGCATGCGCATGCGTGCTGGGAGGTTGGTGAGGGAAAGTGAGAGAAAAGACCTCCCATTCCCAAGAATCCCACCAATAACTGCTTCCTTAACAGCTAGGGACTGACCTGGGAGCTCTCACGGTAGACCCAGTGGATCTCCCCCTGAGCGAGGCTGCTTTAAAACTGAACAAGAGAGGACGGATTGGGGGTGCGCAGTCCTTTAGTGGCGCAAAAGTGCCCGACTCCCCTACAGCAGCCTCAGCTCTCTGCCCATCCTGGGATTGGGTAGATGTAGGGCGAACCTGCCCCGAGTGGCGTGGCACCACCTGCCCCTAGCCCCCAAGGTGGGGAAGAGGTGCGCTGCAGAGAGGAGGCCAGAACTACTCCTTCCTTATTGTGGTGGCCTAGAATTAGGGAGCCCATAAAAAAAAGGGGGAGCCAAAAACAATGGTGTTAGAAGAGTGGGGTCTTTGCAGGGGCAGGCAGGTCATTAAAGATGGCTGTGTGCTGAAAGCTAAGCGCACAGCAGCACAGGGTGGCCTCTGAGCCTTCGCTGAATATTCTTTTTTAAAAATATATTTAATTTTTATTTTTAATTTATGTGGGTGAGATTGTTTGCCACTTGTTTGTGCGGCCGCAGTGCCCAAGGAGGCCAGAAGAAATTGTCGGATGCCCTGGAGCTAGAGTTCCTGATACAAAACTCTCAGGGCACCCAGCCGCGACATAGTTGGCTTTGGCGCGCGGGCTTTCATTTCCACCCTGTTATGGGGCGAGGGGGTGGGCGGGCTACGTTTTAGGAAGAGGAGGCTGCACCATATTTAAAGGGGATTTTCCTCTTTGTTGGCATTGAGATACAATTTACTAAAGGACGTTTTAATTATTTCCCATTTCCAACAAAGCCTCGCCTATGCCCACTGCCAAAAATTGACACCTGCTTTTTTTTTTAAACATTTATTTATTTATTTATTATGTATACAGTATTTGCTCTACATATATGCCCGGGCAGATCTCAATGTAGATGGCTGTGAGCCATCATGTGGTTGCTGGGAATTGAACTCAGGACCTTGGGAAGAACAGCCAGTGCTCTTAACCTCTGAGCCATCTCTCCAGCCCGACACCTGCTTTTTTGTGAGGGGAAAAAAGAAAAGAGAGTTACAGCTTATGGTTCCGTTTCCTTGGGCTTCCTACCAACACGAACTGTTTGTGCTTGTGCCAGGGTGTGGGAAAGTGAACCATCTCTAATTCTCCATAGTCCGTAAACTGGCTGCCCTTCTTTTACAGAGGACCGTCCTATCGGGCACATTTGAGATCTTGTCTACCCCCAGAATTCCACTTTGTTCTTTAGGGGGATTAAACGACGCGACCTGCCAGGACACCCGAGAGTCCCCTGGAGTAGGAATTAGAAGAACCCCAGTGTCACGGCTAGGCTTTCCGTTTTGAGGCCTAGAAGAAAGAAAGATTTCGTCCACACGAAGAACTCTTTAGGGATCTGTAATCAGTGGAGAAGGAGTAACAACATAACCCCAGAAGTGGGTGGTCCTAATTAAGGAAATAAAACAAACAAAAGAAATAAAAATAAAAACAGCAACAACAACAAAAAGGCAAGCTTTCATTCAAGGGCGGAAGAATCCCGGTGAAATGGGTTTCTTGGCTGTAATCTGCAAGGCTTTTCGGCAGTTTCACCCCAGAGACTCAGAACTCACATGCAGTCACAAAATCTGGGCATTTATTTGACAAGCCCCATGGATAGTATTCCTTGGACCCACCCCGCCCCTGCCTTTTCTCCTTTGAGGCAGAGCGAAGCCAATTCCAGGACTTTTGGCGGAAGTCTTCAGGCCCTTGCATCCGGCCCCCTTTCAACATCAAAGCCCCCCTGAGAGCAAAGGACTTTGAAAAGATAGGAGTAACTCGGATTCCTTATCACTCCTCAGCTCTCTGAGGAGCGGGTCGTAAATTCCCAGCCTCCCCCAACTGGCCTCTCTCCCCTCCACGAGCCCCTAGATCCGAAAGGTCTGACACTCGCCCCACCCTCGGGTCCTGGTGGGGACAGAGGGGCCCGCATCCCTTTAGTGGAGAGGGACACCATTCATTACCGGGGGTGGGGGGGGGGACGGGACCCAGGTTTGCTTTCAGCAGGGGGTAACTCTTTGCCGGTGTGTTTGTGTATGTGTTTCTGCTTCTCTGCAGGCCAGGAGGGCATCCTGCGTTGTCACCCTGACCTAGCGGGCCGTGATCTGCAGCGGGGCACGCTCACCGCAGAGTCGCAGCGCGAGCAGAGCCACGCGGGCCTCACCAGCCTGGACGCGGGCGAAGTGCTGCGGCTGCAGCGGCTCAACACGCGGTACCGGGAGCGCTTCGGCTTCCCGTTCGTGCTGGCGGCGCGCCTGAGCGACCGCGCCGCGGTGCCCCGGGAGCTAGCCCGCCGGCTGCATTCGCAGCCCGAGTCCGAGCTGCGCACCGCCCTAGGCGAAGTAAAGAAGATCGGTCACCTGCGCCTGGCCGATTTGTTCGGCGCTGGTCCCGCCAGGGTGGAACCGCCCGAGCGGGGCTGGGGTTCGGAACGCCAGCAGGATGCGCCAGGGAGGGGACTTGGCGCTGTACACTCTGCACCCGAAGCTGACTCGGGCCTGGAAGGACAATCCACACACCCACACAAAGGAAGTGGAGAATTGAGGCAATCACACGAGTAATGCGTCCTTTGTGCACTCATCCGCATGAGCACGCATCTCCAAAATATGTCAGATTCTAAAGTTTAGCGCTGTACCCTTCTCGACCGCCCCAATTTATCCAGATCTCTGCTTCAATTCTCCACTAGCCTTGCGGCCTTGGAGGATTCCAGAGCTTCTATACTGATCCTCTCCCCCCAACTCCGCCCCGACTCTCCTCTGCTAAGCGAGAACTGAAAAAGCCAAAGGCGTTGAAATTTGGGGGGGTTGCGTTCCATAGTGGTCTTTCTTCCCCCATTTCACTTAATTTAGCTGATATTTATTTACAGGTAAGCAGAAGCAACTCTAAGACTTTCAACTATGAAAGCTGAAGTTGGAAAGCAAAAATCACAAGAGGAGTTTTGGATTCCAACAGTTGACCAACTAGCAGCAGGAGTGGATGGGGGACACATGGGTCAACTACTAGTCTGTAGAAGATGCCCGGCAGAGGTGTGGTGTAGTGTGTGTGTGTGTGTGTGTGTGTGTATGTCCAAGTTGGAAGGCTTTGATGGTCAGGAGCCAGTGTCACATTTGTCCAGCCTTTGGGAGCCAACTGGACTGCCCCGAGAAGCCATCCAATATTAAAATAGCAATACTCATTGGACAGCCCTGGGTGTTGTTATCCCACAATGCTGATAATAGGGGGGTAGGAATGATACCTATAGAAATCTTTCCAATAGAACAAGTCAGACTTGGGGGCTTGTGAACCTGGAGCTCCTGGTGTTGGAGAAGCAACACCACCAGCAGCCACGACCCAGACAGCTCCGCCTCCCTTTCCCCCCCCCTCGCCAGAGAGAGATAGTTAATGAGTTCCAGGAATACCACTTTACTACTTAAAGGGCTTCTCTTGGCAAAGAAGAAATAAACCATACATGACTTTCCCAATACACGGGTGAGAGGTGGAAGCAGAGTTGGTTTCCATTAGTGAACAACAGAATAGAACAAAATATGCCCCCTTCCCCTTTTCCATACAGAGCTTTGGGTTCTGGGAATGATGACCCACAGAAATAATGTCCTCCTGGAACACTCTGCATCTGAGTATCAAAGACAATCACCTCATAAATGTCCCTTCGCAATGAGGGCAAGAGAGACTGGTGGAGTGGGTACCTTGGAAGCTGCCTGCCCTCAGTCAGCATCCTAGGCCTGAGCCACCCTGGTGATAAGAACAACAGGTGCCCACAGAGGCCAGCGCTCCATGGCTCCACCTGTATCACACACACACACACACACACACACACACACACACACACACACACACGCACCAGACCCAGCCAAAGACTCAGAATCACCCACTCTACTCCAAGCATTATTATGCCTAGCCCTGGGGTCAACCCAGCCCTTAGATAAACTGGGCCTTAAATTGCAGAATCCACCCTCTTTATGTAAATTTGCTAAGCTGAAGATGCAGAGAATCCAACGGGACAAGATTCCTAGATGCAATCTGGCCTTCTCTGGAAGCTTCGGGTCTCCTCCTCCGGGGACTTCACTGCATTTCAGCAGTTGAGAGTTTATCCCTGCGGGAAAGGGCACAGGTTGGGCAGTTGCTGGCGCCCCTTTGAAGGGAGGTGGGGGTGAGAGGACAAGAGCGGGCTACTCGAGAGAACACTTCCAAAGACGCTGGAGCTCTGGCAGCCCCAAGGCCAGCGCTGGAAGCGCGACGCAGTACGCCACCCAGCACCCGGGAAGGAAGGGTTTTGGCAACCAACGGACCTTTCAAGGGAACCTAGCAGCAGAGGCCCAGAAGCCCGTTTCCCCGCGGCGGGTGACCGGTGCTGCGGAGAAGTGGCGAGCAGTTTCCTTCCTCCGTCTCTGGGTTCCAACAGTGACAAGCCTGTGCCGGGCGCTGGTCCTTGTTCCTTCCCCTCAGGTGCGCAGCATGCGGGAGACCAGCCTGCGCCGCAGGCACCGCAAGGCGCTCACTGGGGTGGACCCAGTAAACACCAGGAGGGCGCAGGGGTGGCTGGTTTGCATTTGGTGGGAACAATTAATATTTTACTTACGAATTCGTCAAGCGGGAGGGTGGGCAGTAAATAAAAAAGAAACAGACAGCCTAAGGATTCGAGGACAGGGTGTTTTGACTCCAGTCGGAAACCAGACAACTCAGCCCGGCACACACCCTGGGGGAGGGGGTGTGAGCTTCGCTGCTCACCTCACCCATTGTCACTATCCCTTCCTTACGAAGACATCCGAGCCCAGCAGGCGAATGCTCCGGTAAAGGGACCGCTGTACAAGGCTCAGCCAGGAAATCAGGAGCCCATCTCTGAGCTGGTGTCCCTCGCCTTTGTAACTGGGGACTGCACATGGGGCTTTTAAAAAACGTATTATTCTGTGCCCTGGTATCTAAGGACCCTCATATTTAAAGAAGGGAGGACTGAGGGAGACACACCTTCGATGCATAACCTTTACTCGTTTTAAACTAATACATTTCCAAGTTGAGTCACAGAATGTCAGTTCCAACTTTAAAAACGGAGAGATCCCCCCCAGACAAAAGTAGATGGAGACCTATACAGTCAGTTGAAGAAGAATGTAAAATGGAATTTCATTTCATTTCATTTCTTTCTTTTTTTTTCTTTCTTTCCTATGCATTCAATTTAAAAAAAAAGGCTTAAGTAAACAGGTGCTTCAGAGAGAAATCAGTATGGAACGTGGTCAGAAGTGTAGCAATTGGTTGTTTTGGCTTTCTGGCGTGTATAGGGAGCTCTGAGTTCCTCCGTTGTGATAGTTGGTTTTGTACTAGGGATGCTTCCCGGGTGGCACCAATAGACTTAGTAATAATTAGCATCTGAACAGACTGCTGTGTGTTGCAAAGACCAGACGTACAGTGGTTTGTCTAATACTGGAGGGTCGAATCCAGCATTAGCTGTGAGGCCTTGGAAGGATCTCCAGTCACCCCTGGTCTTTGTAAAAATAGCAGTTTATGGAGACTCTAAGCCTCGAGAATTGAGGGTTTGTCTGTACTCCTTCCAGCACTGGCCACATAAAATGTATCCTGTAGGCTTTCCTTGGAAGAGATTTTCATACGATAAACAAAAGTCATTCCGGGCATGAGACAATGGGTGAATGCATGTTAATAAAAGGCAAGCCATAGGTAATGTTCCTGAGCATGAAACACTAGCTCCCCACAGTGTTTCACAACCTGCGAGACCCCTTAAATCCTTCCTTCTCAAAAGCTCTGGTCGAGCCGGTAGTGGTGGTGCATGCATTTAATCCCAGAACTCCGGAGGCAGAGGCAGGTGGATCTCTGAGTTCGAGTACAGCCTGGTCTACAGAGCAAGTTCCAGGACAGCCAAAAATACACAGAGAAACCTTGTCTTGAAAAACAAACAAACAAACAAAAAGAAAGAAAGAAAAGAAAAAAAAAACTCTGGTCATTTTCTGTTCTCATTTGCCACACAGAAATTAAATGAATCACTCAGTGCTCCAAGTATTTAAACACTAAATTTAGAACGAAGGAGAAAAATAAGTAAGTCCTAATATTTGTTTAACTTATATATTGTGAATCTGTTGTTCACCTAATGAGCAACCCCAGATTCCTAAAGCTGAACATGTCTCCCTTTCCTCAACAGCCATAGTTTCTTTGACCTTGTGGCTGTGAGAATAATTTTTGGACAGAAGAGCAGACCAAGCGATATCCCCTGCATTGGGTCAGAAAGCTTGGTGGTCCCTCCAGGAGAGGCATAAGACAGCTGCGCCCCTCTGGCCTAATTTCTGGCATATCAGCATCAGGGTTGTAACATCCCAGCCCGCAATGCCTGGCACAAATTCAGGAAGCTTTCCATAGCTAGAGAGGACCAGGCACTCAGTGTGCTTAGGAGGAAAGCAAGGTTCATCTGCCATATGAGACCACATCTGTCCTGCTGGCAGCTGTGAACAGCTGCACATCCTCCTTGCTGCTCTGAGTGGACACTTGGGTCTCCATTGTAGCCTGATATGGTGGACAGGTGGCATACCCTGGGGAAACCCTACCGAAAGAGCAGTGCTATTGACCTCCTTCAGCGGAGTGGGTTGCAGCAGGGTCCTTGTTGGGGTCAATTCATGCATTATTGAGTCTTTCTTTGTGTGAATGGATTACTGATTGGGGAGAGTGGCTGAAAGACTCCCAAGCCCCCCATTAAGTAGAGTGTGACTAGTGCCCCTCAGCACTCTGCCTTGACCAGCTGAGATAACTCACCAGAAACCCTCTCTGGCTCTTCGTGGGGAGTTTGGTTTTGGTCAACGGGTTGCATTACTGAGGTCAAGCTTATCTACCTGGGAGTCAGAAAAGAGACTTAAATGCTGAGATGGGCAGAGATAGCCTACTTGGTGTTAGATGAGTAACCTGTTCCCCAGCTGCCAGAATCGCAAATTTGGGGCACAGGCAAGGTCCTGTGGCAGCTAGAAAAAACAGCAGGACATCTGAGCAGGGGGGAAGTGCAGTGGAGGATCTGTAGGTTTAAGAGGGTGCCCCATCCACCTGGTGGAAGACCCTGCCCCTTCCAGTAGCCTCCAGCCCTGTCCCACCTCTTATGTCCCCTCCTCTTCCCCACTACTACCACCCCATCAGAGCCTCTGCCCAGGCTACTAGCCTGGATCCTGAAAAGGGGTCCTCTTCAAGGAATGTGGAATGGCTGCTCCACTGTCAGTAACAAAGAGCCACCCCTTTGATAATGAGGTTGGCTGTCTCTGAGGTCGTCCTGTGGCTTTATTTACCGGGCTCTTTTTCCTTCCCACTTTCTCCTGCCCTGGCAGCTCAACCCTTCCTAACACCAAGGGCTAGTGACAGAGATACTGTCCGGAAGGCCACCAGCTACAGTGCAGTTGGAGATAACCAGAGTGGTCTTTTCTCTAGTAGTCTTAGCTCAGACCAAAAACAACTCCAAGAAAGCTGCTGAGCACTTCAGCTCAAGAGTAAAGGGAGCCTGAAGCAGGACTTTGATGTATCTTGGCCTGTTGTTATGGCTGAGTTGTGGGTCAGTACTTTGTCTAGAGGAAATGCTTCGGCCTAGAGGGGAGTTCCCAAGGACAGGCAACCAATAGACCACCAACCTGTTAGTACTGTCCCAGTGGAAGGACACCCAGGACTTCCTTCCCATTTGTCACCTTCTATGGAAGTCAGAACTACATTAACAACCCTGTTAACGTTATGGGACCCAGCTGGGCCCTTTCTTGGCTGAGAAGTGAACCCCTCCTTGGAGGAGTGTAAGGATTAGGAACATTCATTCCCACTCTGAAAAACTTGTCAGAGAGCACCACCTATCAGCTCCTTTGTCCTCCCCAAACAGCCAGACTCCCTGCACGGCACTGCAGCCTTGGCCAGTCTACTGCCGGGGTGTCCAGGTTTTGCAAGGGAGAAAACAAATTCCTGTTAGTATCATTTCCTTTCCTGGGTTCAAGCACCACAAATAAAATTCGGGTTTCCCGGCTGCTTGGAGGACCTGCTTTGACCTAGGGAGATCACAGTAGCCTGGTCTGCCTCCCAAGCAGTTGGGTGCCCGCCCAAACTGGAGTCTTTTCTCCATGGCAGAGCAGAAACACAGCTGGAAAACAGAGACAATTAGCCAGCGGCTGGCAGCCCGGGTCATAAAAACTCAGGAAGTGGCCACTACAGGGTTGAGGGAATGACTGTCCCTAATAAAATGACTGTTTCAAAGACATGCCAGAATGCAGGCATTCTGAAGACATGGGCTGGGCCAGGGCCGGGATTTCCAGAATTTGAGTCTGGGAGGGGAAGAGAGGGTGGAAAGAGATACTAAGTCTCAGGGAGAGAAGGGAGAGACTCCTAAGGTCAAAAGTCTACTACTTAACCTTCCCCCGGTTGGGTCACCCCATGGGCACTGGGAACACCCCTTTCTGCTCTTTCCTACTGTAATGGGGTTTGGTATTTATTTCCAGGTTTATTTCTTGGCAAGTAAGTTTATTTCTTGCCATTCCTGCTACGTACTCAGGAGGGGTTTAAAGAGGAGCAACAAGGGCCCCTGGCCTCTTGAGGGACACCTCATGAATATGTAGCTGGCTCCAGTTTTAATCCTGCTCATGAAACAGAAAGAGTAGGAATGGTGTGCAGATCCCCACCGTGGTAGGAAGCACATGAGGTGGGGATCAAGTAAATAACGAGAAGGGCCCCAGGAGGGACACAAACTCAGCTTGGACCTGGGCAGTTTGTAACCTTGTGTCTGAAGGTGGTAGCTGCAACATCACCAAGCTGCCTAGTGCAGACAGACCAAAGTCTCAAATGAGGAGAAAAGGCCAAGGGTGGCTTTCTCCCACCCCAAAGGCTGACCTGGAGGGTAGTTCAGGTTTCTATCTCCGCAGTTACCCAGGAGAGTTTTTCAGTCGTAATAATTAATACTGACAGCAGGTTGCCTCTTTACTCCCTGGGATGGAAAGCACACTTCTGCGGAAATGGTTTTTACTTTTTAAAGGAGGAAGTGGTGTTTTAAACGAATTTAAAATTGTTAAAGATTTATTTAATTATATCTCATGGGTATGACTTTTGTCTGCATGTGTGCATGTCTGTGTACCACTCCTGTGCCCAGTGCCTGGGGAGGTAAAGTGAGGGGGGGTCAGATCCCTTTGGGCTGGAGTTATGAACAGTTGAGAGCCACCAAGTGGGTACTGGGACTTGAACCTGGGTCCTCTGCAAGAGCAACCAGTGCTCTTAAGGGCTGAGACATCTCTGCAGGCCCCAGGAAAAACTGATTTGTTTGTTTGTTTGCTTGGTTTTGGTTTTTCAAGACAAGGTTTCTCTGTGTATTAGCCCTGGCTGTCCTGGACTCACTTTGTAGACCAGGCTGGCCTTGAACTCACAAAGATCCACCTGCCTCTGCCTCTTGAGTGCTGGGATTAAAGGGTGCGCCACCACCGCCCAGCGGCGAGAAAGTGTTTTTAAGCCCTTGGCATGACATAAGACAAAAATAACTGGGTAGGTGTTAACTTACATACTTTCCTTGATTTAACAATTTTTTTTTGTTGTTTTGTTTTTTGAGACAAAGTTTCTCTGTGTATCCCTGGCTATCCTGGACTCACTTTGTAGACCAGGCTGGCCTTGAACTCACAGAGATCCACCTGCCTCTGCCTCCCGAGTGCTCAGATTAAAGGCAGGCGTGCACCACCACACCCTGCGATTTAAAAACTTTTTTTTTTTTTT
>CAJQZJ010032578.1:1142988-1189372 GCA_907164525.1 Lophiomys imhausi | reverse complement strand
TTTCTTTTTTTTTTTTTTGGTTTTTCGAGACAGGGTTTCTCTGAATATCTCTGGCTGTCCTGGACTCGCTTTGTAGACCAGGCTGGCCTCGAACTCACAAAGATCCGTCTGCCTCTGCCTCCCAAGTGCTGGGATTAAAGGCGTGCGCCACCACCGCCCGGCAATTTAAAAACTTTTTAAACATGGTTAATAAAAGTAGACGTGTAATTGCTTGAAATTTCAAAGTAAAGACACAGTGTGACTAGCCCTTTGCTCAAGGGAGAGAAATTTACCTGGATTCTAGACATCCGTTTGGACTCCACCTATTACTGCCTTCCAAGGTAGGTCATCATAGTGGCTTTGTAGAGATTTTCGATTCTTTCTTTTTTTTTCTTTTTTGGTTTTTGGAGACAGGGTTTCTCTGAATATCTCTGGCTGTCCTGGACTCGCTTTGTAGACCAGGCTGGCCTCGAACTCACAAAGATCCGCCTGCCTCTGCCTCCCAAGTGCTGGGATTAAAGGCGTGCGCCACCACCGCCCGGCTCTGGTGTAATATTTTTAAAAAGTGATTTGCTTATTTGAATTCAAATCCTAAGTGTAAGACTATTGGGGGGGGGGCACAACCTGGGCATAAAATCGTCTTTTATCTTCGGTTTCCTTCAGCAAGGAAATCGAGCTGACAGTTGTTTGCAATCAGCCTCCTCCTGGCTCTGGGGCGGGAAGGAATGGCCCTTGTCTTAGCTCCCCGTAAGTCACCTCGTCGTCGATTGGTCAGAGAAAGGTCCTCAAAACAATGGCTTCTTTTTCTTCTTTTTTTCCCTCTTCTCTTTTCTTCACCGCCTCCTGCCTGAGAATGCATGAACAAGACTGCTACAGTCTCCCAACCCAGACTCCCACCTAGAAGGCCCTTTCGCTCCCCAAGGCTTTTGCAAGTCCCCTGATTTCTTTCTTCCAACCTATGATTGGAGGTTGAAGTGCACCCTGTTGGAAGAAGGAAGCTCTTTAACAATAAAGGATTGAATATTTAGCTGTGATCTGGTCGCTGCCCTCTCGCGAGCTTCCCTCCCCCGCCCCTTATCTTTAAAATGCAAATCGTGTTTCTTGGGGGGCTGTGCGCGCAGTGCGCTGCGCCTCAACGTCTCCAGCCATTGGTGTCTGTGTCATTACTAATAGAGTCTTGTAAACACTCGTTAATCACGTAAGGCCGCTGGCCTGGGACTCCGGGAGCCAACCTGTGGCGGGTCTTCCCCGCCTCTGCAGCCTAGTAGCTAGGAGGTGGGAGGAAAGAAGGAAGAGAGGGAGGAGGCAGGACAGAGGGAGGGACTGCCCGGGAGGCAGAAGCTTAGCAAGGAGCCAGCGGAGCCCGGTGTGCTGAGGTGCAGCCAGCCACCCGCAGCTCCTTGAGTCCCTTCATTCCTAACCCTCTGCGCCCCGCGCCCCGGCAGCCTCCAACGTTTGTCCCCAGGCAGCATGGTGAGGTCTGCTCTGGGTCGCTCGCCACCATGTACGTGAGCTACCTCCTGGACAAGGACGTGAGCATGTACCCCAGCTCGGTGCGCCACTCCGGCGGCCTCAACCTGGCACCGCAGAACTTTGTCAGCCCCCCGCAGTACCCGGACTACGGTGGTTACCACGTGGCGGCCGCGGCAGCTGCGGCGGCGAACTTGGACAGCGCTCAGTCCCCAGGGCCATCGTGGCCCACCGCGTACGGAGCCCCTCTCCGCGAGGACTGGAATGGCTACGCGCCCGGGGGCGCCGCCGCCGCCGCCAACGCGGTAGCCCACGGCCTCAATGGTGGCTCCCCGGCCGCCGCTATGGGCTACAGCAGCCCCGCCGAGTACCACGCTCACCACCATCCGCATCATCACCCGCACCATCCGGCCGCGGCGCCGTCCTGCGCCTCCGGCTTGCTGCAGACGCTCAACCCGGGCCCCCCGGGGCCAGCAGCCACCGCCGCCGCCGAGCAGCTGTCTCCCAGCGGCCAGCGGCGAAACATGTGCGAGTGGATGAGGAAGCCCTCGCAGCCGTCCCTAGGAAGTCAAGGTAAGCGGTGCTGGGGCGCGGCCCAGGTCCCGAGAGCACCCCAGCGGTCGCGGACTGTCTACCAGCTCCTAGCCGGGCCAGGAGGAGGGGCAAGGGGAGAGACCCAGGCATGGACCCCTGGGGGGTTCACCCACGGCTGTCCCAGGAGTACATATTTTGTGCCTCGCACCCCTAGGTTTGTTTAGGGCAGATGAATGATTTCATCTTTCTAACAGCTCCTCGTTGGCAACCACGGGAACCCTTCGGAAACTCCCGGCTAGGTTGTAAAGCACTGTCGGAAGCTGGCAGTATCGCGTCCTCGGGTTCCTTGCCGCCCGGCACTCCTCACATAGCGCCTGGCCGAGAGGAGGGTGGGGTTGGATTCCCCTTGCCGTACCTACACCACTTAGCTACCCGTTCTTCTTCCCCCTTCTGAGTTACCCCGGAAAGGGGTGATGGTCAAGGAGTGTGGAGGCTGCTCCAAAGACCAGTTTGACCATTAGGACCAATAATTAAAGGGGTCAACGCTGCAGCGAGCAGCGGCAGGACCTTGCAGTGCGCAGCCGATGGAGAGAAGGCGAGAGCCCCAGAAGCGTAAAGGGAAGAGGGGGTTCCCGGATGCTGACTCTTCCTTCTGCCAAGCAAAGTCTAGCATGGAAGACCTCTCTGGTCACAGAGCAAAGAACGGGGAGAGGAAATGCGCTGACCCGGCCTCTTCAGACGTGGGCCATTTTTTTTTTCTTGAACCTTCCTTTCAAGAATCTCGTGTGTCTGAGCGTGTTGTGTGTCCCAGACTCTCGGGAGATAGTTCACTAAAGAGCCTAGATTCGCCTGTCTGTGGGAGGCGTACAGGGGTGGGAAGGAAGGAAGAAAACTGACAGGGGAGTGGTAGTATGTCCCTTTTTTTTGTTCTGTGAAGCCTTTCTCCAGCTCTTTGAGCTTCCGCTTCTCTGGGCTTGCTTCTTGTCGATATACTCGGGCCTCATGCAGGTTATGGCCTCTTTGAGGAGGTTTATAGCCAATTACAGCCGTATAAATCAGAGCGACACTTGGGGCCTGTCTCTGGACATTTCTGCGTCACTGCGCACACCCTGTGAACGTCCTGGTGGGCAGTGTTGCCAGAGAGAAGCCTACCCGTTAGCCCACGTTAGTGGGCTTTGGCATGGTGGTTTCCAGGAGGACTTACTCCGGAATCTGAGCTCACCCTCCAAATCTTCCTTCCACAAGCCTGCCTGAAGGACAGTGGGCGGGGGTCTTAGACCTACTACGAAAGGCCTTTTGCGTGCAGGGGGTGGGTGGTCTGAGACTAGGGTCCTGAGAGGGGGCGGAGAACCTCAGGAGCCCAGGCCGAGGGGTCAGCAGATGAGAGGCCGCTGTGAAGTCCCGCGCCGAGGTGGCAAGGCCGCTGTCGGCGCCGGTCGCCCTTGTGATGTTAATGTAGGGAGGCTGTGGCCCGCAGAGCCGGAGCCCGACTCCTCTGCAGAGCGTCATCTGTCAAGGGGCAGAGGCGTGTATGCCGCCCGGCCGGCTTTGATGTACACCTTTTCAGCCGGGCCATTGTCTCTTTTAGGGCCCGGAAAGAGGGTGGTGACTTTCGCAGTCAATAATGAATTCTGACAACTCCTTCTCATCCCTGCCCTCTTCCAGCCCCCCTCCTTGATTCCCAGGGGGTGCGGGGAGCCTCCCAGGCCCTTGGGGAGCGGACCGCAGAGCGCACGCAGTCCTTATCTTTGGGTTCCTCCACCCGCGCGTGACGCTGAGAGGGCAGCATCCACTCTAAAGCGAGTGTCGCTGGGGGTGGGGTGGGGGGACACTGTTCTGCACCTCACTTCTCACATCTGATGGTCTCCTTTTAGGATTCCCAAGCTCCTTGCTATTCGGTCTGCACGCTCAGGTCTGGTTCTGTTGTCCTCTGTGGATTGGGGCACTCGCTAGTGGACTTCATAGGCGGGAGCGCCAAGGAGCCCCCTCGGGACGTGCTGGATCCCTTTACTCCCAAAGCAGGCGCGGGGTCGAACCCGCAGCGCCCATTCAAATGCGCCTGCGGGGCTGTGTTTATGTTAATGCGCCTGGCTGGGAAGGGGATGAAAGCCGAGGCCGCCATTTGCTCAGTAGTGGTAATTCAAACAGAATGCGGTTGTTATTAAGGCATTGAAAGGGCTTTTCTTTGATAAGATCGCCTTGTCTCGCATTGTTTGCGGCTGTGTTCCCCTTTCAGCGGCTGGGGGAGCTCTCTCTGATCCCTCCTGTATCTTCCCAGGACGCTTTTGTTGTGGTTTGCAAAGGTTTTTTACCTGAACAAAGTCAGCCTGCGGGGCCTTAAACACCTCTGGGTAACTCCCATCCCTTAGATCTCCTTGCCGGACTAGGCCCTGGACGCTAAAACCTGTTCTGCTGTGAGACCTCTGCAGCTTGGGACGTGGAACGGTTCCTGGCCAGCGTTCTGTGGAGGAACAACCCGGACAGGCCGGGTGACTAGCCAGACTCCAGCCTGATCCAGCGGTCCCCCGCTATTTGTCAAGGCCCTTCAGTAAAACAATCAATCCAAGATTTAATATGTTGACTCAATCCAATGATCATAGGTCAGGAGAGTTGCCGCGGGAATAAATGGGGAATTAAAAAAGAAAAAGTGCCCTGTGCCAAACCTGGTTGGACAGGTATGAAGTGTTCTCAGCAGGAGGGTTTTTCCTCCTGACAATATGGAGCCCAGCTCAGGATTCCAGGGCAGGAGTTACTGTGTGCATGTGTGTGGGGCTGTGATTCTGGTGACTTTTAGGGAACAGCCACTCCCTACACCCATCTTTCCGCTGTATTGAAACCAAATGTGGCTGCCAGCACACCCTGATGCCACATCCCAGGTGTTTTTGAGGTGGACTGCAATGTCTAGTAAGCTTGAAAATGTGGATGTTAATATTCCTGGAGACTCTGGCAACTCCGCCACCTTCCTTTTTTCTTGTCCTAAATAGACTATATTTGGCTTATGGAAAGCAGGGGGCTGTGTGAGAGGTATCTGTTTCCCTTTAGCTGTGCCCCCAGGCTCGCACCCTTCTACTCCCCCAGGATCCTGGGGGTGGATATTGTCAGCCTGGGTAGTAGACAACCAAACCTGTCCTGTGTGTCCCCGGCCCGCCCGTCAGTGGATGAAGAGAAATGACTCCTGGGTTAGGGAGGTTTGTCATTACCTATGACTGATGGGTTGTATGTAGTTCTTAGCCAAAACTGCTCCTTCCTCCACAGTGAAAACCAGGACGAAAGACAAATACCGAGTGGTGTACACAGACCACCAGAGGCTGGAGCTGGAGAAAGAGTTTCATTACAGCCGATACATCACCATCAGGAGGAAAGCCGAGCTGGCTGCCACACTCGGGCTCTCTGAGAGGCAGGTGGGAACCGCCTTCTCCGGTTATCGCCTGGGGGAGTACTAGTGGGTAGCATAAGAAAGCCTATTCTGAATCGCTTTTTTTATTTTGAGGGATCTGAGAGCTACAAGAAAAAAATAGCCATGACAATACTACAGGGTACAGCTCCACTTGAGCCTATAAAGAGCTATTGGGACAGTGGTTCTCAACCTGTGGGTCTCGACCCCACAGCCGAAGTATCAAATATTTACATTATAACAGTATATAACAATAGCAAAATTATAGTTATGAAGTAGCAATGAAATGATTTTATGGTTGGGGGTCACCTCAATAGGAAGGACCGTGTTAAAAGGGTCACAGCATTAGGAAGATTGAGAACTACTCTATTAGAATATGTTCTTTTTACACACAGTACAAAAGAAAAAAAAAGGAAAATAAAGGCCCAGTCTTCTACTCATACAAACCAAAGAGGCAGGGGCTGGAGAGATGGCTGGGTATGCTTAAGAGCACATACTGCCCTTGCAGAGGATGGGAGGATTGTTTCCGGCACCCACATCAGGTGGCTCATGGTGGCCAGTAACTCCAGCTTCAGGGGGCATCCAGTGAGTCTGGCTTCTGGGGATACCATCACTCTTATGAGCATATACCCACACATACACATAATTAAAAATAAAACACGTCTGTAAACTTTTATTTTATTTTTTACAAAGAAAGGCACTACTTGGCTCATGAACACTTTCTGTAGTCCAGGGGGAAAGTCAAGAAAAGAAAACAGGACAAATTCACAGGCAGGAAGCTTTGCGTGAAATCTCATTGCCAGCACCAAGGTGAAGATCCTTACAATGACTATGAGCTGTGGGGGCCAAAGAGTGTCCCACGCAAGCACGCCTAAGCTGGCCAGCCATTTGTGTAGGGAGGATCATTCAGGGTGGTTCTGTTCTTTGGTTCTGAGTTTCTGTTTCTAGTAAAGGCCCTTTCGGAAAGCCACATGGGGGCGCAGGGCAGGCAAATAAAGGAGGAAGCCACTTCTCAAGAGGCTGAACTGGGTCTGGAAATGCCTGAATGATGAGTTGGTGGTCCATGGAGGGGAGGCCAGCGTCTGGAAACTTCTGGAAGAACTGGGAGCATTTTCGTGGCTTTTCAAATCTTCTACCTCCCATTTTGTCATTTCTAGGTTAAAATCTGGTTTCAGAACCGCAGAGCTAAGGAAAGGAAAATCAACAAGAAGAAATTGCAGCAGCAGCAACAGCAGCCCGCACCACCTCCACCACAACCTTCCCAGCCACAGCCAGGTGCACTGAGGAGTGTGACCGAGCCCTTGAGTCCCGTGTCTTCCCTTCAAGGCTCGGTGCCTGGTTCTGTCCCTGGGGTTCTGGGGCCAGCTGGAGGGGTTTTAAACTCCACTGTCACCCAGTGACCTCTCCATGGTCTGTAGCGGCGGCAGAGCAATTCCAGGCTAAGCCATGAGGAGTATGGGCGCTGCTAGAATCCTCAGAAGAGACCCCTCTCCTCCCACCCACAAACAATATCTACAGATGAAGAATCGGGACAGAAGTAAAGACAAGTGGGATTGTGGGCCTCAGGGGAAGATATGGTCCAGATTTTTTTTTTAACTTTTTCCATTCTGACTCTTTCGGCCAGTGACCACAAAGGAAGTGATCCCTGGGGCTTCTTTGTTCATTTTCCTTGCCAAGACTGGCTACAGACACCCACGAAGCTTTCAGCCTCTTCTGTCCCAGCTCTTTGCCTCCAACACGGACTGTATTTCTGGTTGGAGCTGAGGAAAGAGGTTGGGAGATGGCCGTTTCCTGCTGACTGCTTTCTGAGAACCAGCTGGCTGTCCTGCCTCAGGGGCAGGGACAGTTCAAACTCCAGGAGCCAGAGGCACCTAAGGTAGAATGCTGGACTGACCGAAGTCTCCAGAACCCCCAGGTGGTCTGTACTTTCTTCTCTCCACAGATCTGGAAGGGTTGGTGGGTTCAGGGGCGAGAGGAGGGGGTGGTTAGCCAACTCCAGGCCCCTGCGACAAGGGCTTGTTTAGAAAGCCTGTCACCAGAGCTGCTGAAGGCTGAATGTATGTCTGTGTTGTAAATGCCAGAGCCGACCTGGACTTCCTGTCCCTTCCCTAGTCTTTGGCTGATGAAGAACGGAGTTGTTGCTGCTGCTGCTGCTTAGTCGCAATCTGTGTAACAAGCCAAGCCAGCCTTTTAAAAAGCCTTCTGGACCCATGGGTAGAGAGTGTATGGTGAAGGGAAGTGGGGGGCACCCGAACACAGCTGACTTTTATTTTCTAAAACGACAAAGATAAACGAACTTTACAGATTTCAGGTCCTGAAATTTGTCTTCTTTGGGCTTTGACTGAAATTATTACTATTTTTTTTTCTATCTCCTCTGATTGCAAGCTACAAATGTGGGGGTGGGGTCGGTAAGGAATTGGGTACAGAAGGTTGTCTGGGTAGCCTGCTTTTACCCCAAAGCTCCAGGAGCCCGAAGGAGCAGGTACTGGGCCCTTCCCCGCCCCCACGCCTTAGTCCGGCATTGGGCTGTGGAATGTGTGGTTTTCCTGGGGGTGCCTTTGGGCAAAATGCTCATTACAACGGCTAGCTGCTTCCCAGCTGCTGCAGACTCCTTCATGGGGGTGGGGTGAGGACTTCAGTTCCTTAGTCAATGCAAACAGAAGGCAACTCTTTCCATTAGCGACACCCCCCCCCCGCGGGCCCAGGTATGCCCCCGAGCCCAGCATTAATTAATATTTTTCTGTTCTTTCCAGACAACACTTCCTTGACTATATATAGTCTTCCGAATCCCGAGGCAATTCCATGGGCCCTTTCCACCTACACTCATTTTGAGCTACCCGGAGTGACATTATCTTCCCATCCTCATCCCCCCCCCCCCACACACACACACACACACAACATTTCAAGATCACTTTACAGTGATCTAAAGTGGTGACTGCATATCTGGCGAATCTGCTGCCTCCCCTCAAGTGTCTGGGTTCCCAGGCAAGGCCAGAAAAGAAAGCTTTACCCCTCCATTTATGACTTAGCCGCTCCCTAATGTAAGGCGAAGACTCACACAGAGGGAGGAGGCACTTAGGGCAGTAGGGCAGGCTGTGCGCAGCTGCTAGACTAATGCGCACCCCCAGCCCAGGCAGCACCTCCCCAATTTCTCCGCCCTTCCAGGTGCGAATTTGCTGTAAGATTGGGACAGGGGCTCCAGCGGGAAGAGGAGGGAGTCGACCACCCAGGGGAAGCTGCGTGGGCGTCTGCGGGGCGGGGCCTCCCCAGGTTCAGGGCCAGGTGATCCCCGGTGCCCCCAGGTGCCTCCAGCCCCAGCCAGGGTGGCTGCCTTGCGTGCTGGCCGCGCCCACACACCAGCTCCTCGCAGGCGGCGCGGTTGCTATGCGTTGCCGTGAAACGCCTGTCAATAAACTCTGTTTGGACAGTGGAGCAAGAGCACAAGGGTTGTTTGCTTAGTGGTTAGAGGTTCAAAAGTCGGCATTGTCCCGCTGCACGCGATTACAAGTTCTTCACCACCCCCTCTTCCCGGGGTTCGGCCCTCTCTTGGCGCAGAGATGATTTGGGGAAGGGGGTGCGTTCTGAAACGCAACCCAGCTCGCTGCAGCAGACCCTCCCCCTCCCTCGCTCTCTGCAGCAAACGCCTGCCTGGACCTCCCAGGCCAAGAAAAAAAAAAAAAAAAAGGCCCTCCCGGGCCAGTGACGCTGCAGAGACACTGTGTCACCATTGAAGCCAGCTGGAGGAAACCTGGGATGTGGCGCGCGAACTGGCTGCGCAGCCTCAGTTTAGGGGGCCTTGTGCCTGGAGCTTGGGGCTGTCTTAGAGCGGAGCGGATGGGGGAGAGGCTCGTGAACGCTCCAGCACCGGGCCCTTGAGACAGCCATCGCTGGGCTCAGGCCGCTAGGAGGCGCATGTGTTCTGGGAAGAGCAAAGGGTTGGCTTGTTCTCTGCGCTTTTTTTTTTTTTTTTGCGTGGAGACATCATCTGAAAAGGGCTCTAGACCATGCCCTGCCAGAAACTTCCAGCCAGCAGCTGCTGCCACGCTAGGGCACCCTAGATCTCTCAGGATAGCCCCCGGCCTGTAGAAAAGGAGTTTAGGGTTGAAGGGGGGTGGGAATGGGACAACGTACACAGAGCTTAGCATGTGAGATGGTTCAACCCCTGGAGCTCAAATTCAGGCTAAGCCACCTGCGGGAGATTCTTGGATCTGTGTTAAGTTTAAGAAAACAAGTGTGGGGGCTTGAGAGATGGCTCAGCGGTTAAGAGCTCTGACGGCTCTTCCAAAAGACCCGAGTTCAAATCCCAGCACCCGCACAGCAGTTCACAGCTGTCTATAATTGCTGGGCATTATGGCGCACGCCTTTAATCCCAGCACTGGGGAGGCAGGGGCAGGCAAATTTCTGTGAGTTCAAGGCTAGCCTGGTCTATAACCTGAGTCTAGGACAGCCATGGATACACAAAGAAACCCTGTCTCAGGGAGGGGGTGAAGAAGAAAGAAAAAGGAAAAAGAAAACAAATCTGGAGTAGAGATTCTTCACCATTCTAAAAGATCCTCTTACATCGTTTCTTTATTTCTTTTTTCTTTTTCTTAAATTTACAGAAGGTTGGAGAAATGGCTCAGTGGTTAAGAGCATTGGCTGTTCAGCCAGAGGACCTGGGTTCGATTCCCAGCAGCCACACCCTACTGCAATTCCAATTCCAGGGAATCTGACCCCCTCTTCTGACCTCCACAGATGTGGTACACATATGTGCTGATAGAACACACACATGAAAAAAGATAAACACGGGACTGAAACATCAATGAGGGACATGCAGGGTAAGGGGCAATCTGTGGCTGGCTACTTTTTCCCTGTGAACAATGTGTGGGGCTATTACGCACACTAATAAACCTTTGAGAGGCAAGTGAAAGCAAAGGTGTCACTTCCAATATTTAGTCAGGTGCCTACACTAGTCAAGAAAATGAATTTTAAAAAGCAATTAAAATATATAAGCAGTCACTTTCTCGTTCTTGTGATCCATAATCACCAAGTTAAAAAAAAAAAAAGAAGGCAATACGGGGCTGCGAAAGGCCAGAGGAAAATGGTGGGTTATTTGTTTGTTTGGGGGGCTGTAATTTGCACCACAGGCTGTTACTTGGGGGGATCTGTTGACCTCTGGGCACCACATCTCACCTGTATTATGGGAGTCAGGTGAGGCAGTAGGTGCATGATTCTTTACAGCATACACTTACGATCAAGCCTTCATAACAACTGCCAAGCTGCTTTTATCATGAACCATCTTCTGCAAACTGCTCCGGGGCCCTTAGGAAGACCCATTGGACAGGACAATTTCTCAGATCCTGATAGAATCGCCCCTTCCTGGAATTTTTTTCTTTCTTTCTTTCTGAATCTTTTAGCTCTGGTTGCTTTGTGGAAATAGCCTCCGGTCCATCCAGTCTGCTCTCCACCCACAAGTGCCTTTGTTCACTCCGGGGCAGCAGAGCTCTGTCCTGAATTCCAGATGATGTGGAGACAAGCCAGCAACTGATGGGATCGCTTCCGTGTTCCTCCTAGAAATGTCGTCCAAACACAGCTTGTTTCTAGGACAGTGGAGATCAGCTGAAAATGCTTCTGAGGTTCCTTATAACTGATCAGTACTTTTTCTTGTTTTGTTATTTAGCCCAAAAAGGGGGGGGCAAAACAAACAAAACTTGATCCTTTTCATTTTGAAAGATCCCCATCTCAACATTGCCTTATTCAGTACTGTTCCAGGGGCCACCCAGAGATCCAGTTGTGGGTTTGGTTCTCTAAGACTGAGTCGTCTCTTGTGTCTTTTTTCTTTTTTTAATGGACACATGTTTAGTAATTTTTCTTTTTTTTTTTTTTTGGTTTTTCGAGACAGGGTTTCTCTGTTTAGCCCTGGCTGTCCTGGACTCAATTTGTAGACCAGGCTGGCCTCAAACTCGCAAAGATCTGCCTGCCTCTGCCTCCCAAGTGCTGGGATTAAAGGCGTGCGCCACCACTGCCCGGCAGTAATTTTTCTTTTTAAATAATTTATTTATTTTATGTGCATTAGTGTTTTGCCTGCATGTATGTGTGTTTGAGGGTGTCAGATCTCGGAGTTGCAGACAGTTGTGAGCTTCCACGTGGGGGTCACTTTGCCACCTCTCCAGCCCCCCACCTCAAGTGTCTTTAAGACAAGTGGTTTAGTCTAGTCCTTATTTTTCTTTCAGTCATTAGAAACTGCTATGGTAGGTATTGTAGTAAATGAGGCTTGAAAGCTAAGAGAAAAAAAAAATCCTGTAGGTTTACTGGTAAATATTTAAAATAGTTTCTTAAGTCATACCCAGGTTCTGTGTTTCTGATTCTCATTAACTCTTAACTTCATTTGTCCCCTTGCCATTGGCCATTCCCCCACCCCCCCCCTTCCTCCAGAGGTTGTGTTGTGACTGTAGGAAATCAGCCAGGTGTTAGTGACAGATGGAGTGGCTGAATGACCCCAGGGACAAACAACCACTAGTGCCTTAGTGTTTGTTTGTTTGTTTGTTTCTCTTAGCTACAGATCAGAAGAATAAACCTACACTTCAGATTTCTAAGCACATTATGAAGTTAGATGTAGAAAATAGCTCTGAAATTATTATTACTACTTTTTTTTGTTTTTGTTTTTGGTTTTTGGGGTTTTTTTTTTGGTTTTTCGAGACAGGGTTTCTCTGTGTAACAGCTCTGGCTGTCCTGGACTCACTTTGTAGACCAGGCTGGCCTCGAACTCACAATGATCCACCTGCCTCTGCCTCCCAAGTGCTGGGATTAAAGGCATGCGCCACCATGCCCGGCTATTACTACTGTTTTGAGGTACGTTTTCACAATGTTGCCCTGACTTATCTGGAATTTGCTATGTTACCAGGATGGCCTCGAACTCACCAAGACCCACCTGCCTCTGGAGCATTGGAATTATGGGTGTGTACCACCACACCTCAGTTCTGAAATTCTTTTTAAGATTTATTTATTTATCTTTGTGTGTGTGCCCACGAGCCTGCGCGCCCACATTGGTGTTTTGCCTGTATGTATGTCTCTGTGAGAGTGTCAGGTCCCCTGGAACTGGAAGCAGCTATGAGCCACCAAGTGGGTGCTGGGAATTGAACTCAGGTCCTCTGGAAGAGCAGTTGGTGCTCTTAACTGCTGAACCATCTCTTTTAGCCTCCCAATTCTGAAATTCTCAAGAAAAAAGAAATTAAGCTAGTTTTGGTGGTCCACATCCTTAAATCCCAGCAGTCAGGAGGCAGAGGCAGGAGGATCTGTGTGAGTTTGAAGTCAGCCTGGTCTACATAGTGAGTTCCAGGACAGCCAGAGCCACATAGTGAGATCCTGTGTCTATTTTTACTTGTTTTTGTTTGTTTGAAACAGGGCCTCACTGTGTAGCTCTGGCTGTCCCAGAACTCACTGTATAAACCAGGGGGAAAGACTAAAGGTGTGCACCACTACACCCTGGCTCAGACCCTTTAAAAAAACATCTTTAAAAAAAACCAAGCAGACTATCTCAGGTGCGGAGATTAGACAGGCATGTACCTGACATTCTTTTGGGAGGAATCTGTGAGGAGAAGATGGGGGCTGGCCCACAGGTGACCTTCGTCTCCTAGGTCTCTACTACCCAACCATTAACATTTGTTTAACAACAACTTCTCCAAATTGGAATTTGTGACTAACAACAGCCAGTATAGATACTATCAGCTAAGTTGCCATGGCCCAGAGTGAAGTGATTTTATTTTATTTTATTTCCTGCAAGCTCTTGGCAATTCTGTGCTAGGGACTGAATGCCTAAACTAAAGCACAGGTAGTTTTGACTGGGTTTTTCCTTTGTGGCTCTCCTGTGAACCGGAGAATTTACGCGGGTGTGAACCACTGAGCTGCACTGCCAGAACAGCTGATGTGTGAAGACCTCCCTGGGAAGAAGTGGCTATGAGTCACCACCTCTCTGCACCCACATTTACATATTCTCTAATAGTCAGTTATGCATTGGGTTTATGGGTCCAATATTTTATTGATAGTAGAACCCCAGACAGTTAGTTCATGCACATATGTTTTAGCTTCTAGGAAAGGAATTTTTTTCTGGAGGCTCGTGTGTTGTCACAGAACTCCTGGGGTCAACAGTCTACTGTCATAGCACCTTCTACCTTCAGGGTGACAGTACAAACACTTTTTCATAAAAACCTGCTTGAGGTCTGGAGAGATGGCTCGGTGGTTAAGAGCGTTGGCTGCTCTTCCAGAAGACCTGAGTTCAATTCCCAGCACCCACAGTCACAACCATCTGTAAGTCCAGTTCCAGGGGATCTGGCACCCTCGAATAGACATACATGAGGGTAAAACATCAATGCACGTGAAATAAAAATTAAAAATTAAAAAAAAATTAAAAATGGTACTTGGAAAAAGTCCTCTCTAATATCAGGAAAGCAAACATGGAAAAATGAAACAAGAGCTAATCATTGTCACATAGCATACATTTTTTATGTGTTTAGATTATTTTGTTTGTTTGCTGTGTGGCTTTTAGATTATTTCAATTTATTAATCAATACTAACATCCAAATAAAGATTAATTACCTAGACCACAGATTTAGGAATTGTTAAAAGTGGTCTGAGCGTAGCCAGATGTAGCCTTAGTCCCACCACTGGGGAGGCAGAGGCAGGTGAATCTCTGTCGGTTTGAAGATCAGTCTGGTCCATATATTGGGCTCCAGGCCAGCCAGGGATACACAGTGAGACTCTCTCTCAAAGAAAGAAAGCAAAACAAAATCCCCCAAATGAATTGAATCACTAAACAAAGTTAGATTAAACAGACAAGAAGCAGTTCGAAACTCAGTATGTAATCGAGGCTGGCCTTGAACTTCTAATCCTGCTGCACCTCCTAAGTGTTGGGGCTACAGGTATGCCTCAACAACAGCTTTTGCCCACAACTTTTAGTTTATTCCTTCTTCACTCTACTTGGAGAAATCAGAGTGGATTTGAGCTTTTCTTTTCCCCCCTACAGGATTTCCAATTCCGAAATATACTTAACCTTTGTGCATCTCCCCGAGGCAGCAGGACCGAGTCACACCGGCTTCCTGCACATACGGTCTAGGCTCCTGAGCCTTCCTCAAGGCCATTGGATCAGTCCATGTCCCAACACACACAGGTGTGTCGCCTTCCTCCGGAGGGGGCCCAGAAGGCGGCGCTCTAGCCCCGGGAATCCCTCCGTGCGCCCTGGGCGCGGTCACGGTCCCAGAGTCTCCCTGAGCGTGGCGACGCGCACAAGGCGGCCCACCCTCAAAGCCCTGGCACAGTTGCCTGCACCCAGACTCCTCCTCGTCGCGAGCTGCAGGACACTTCTTCATCCTCTTTTGGAGTAGTTTGGTCCCGACAATTATCTAATTTAACACGCCATGACTTTTGATATTTATTTTTAGAGACAAGTTCTCACTATAGACCTAGCTGGCCTAAAAGTCACTAAATGGTCTAGGCTAGGATCTGCCTGCCCATGTACCACTACGCCGGGCTGTTTATTTGTATTTATAAAATATGCTTATTTATTTATATGTTTGTATGTGTGCTTGCTTGCAGGAGTTAAGGTGGTCAGAAGAGAACGTCAGATCTCCCGGTACTGGAGATGGTTGTGAGGTCCATTGCAGCCCCAGATTTTCTGGGGGCGGGGTGAAGGTGGGGTGGAGAGAGGGCTTTTCTGCATAGCCCTGGCTGTCCTGGAACAGCTCTGTTGACCAGGCTGGCCTCGAACTCACAGAGATCCGGCTGCCTCTGCATCCCAAGAGCTCATCCCAAGATGCTGGGAGTAAAGGCGTGCGCCACTACAGCCAGCGGATTCCCTCAGTTTAAACAGCACAAACCTCTAAATTCAGCAGCGGGTAACTGGCCACCCGGCGCAGACACGCCCGGGGGCTAGAAGGACCTGGAGTGGCCCCTGGCTAGACCCTGCTGCAGCTGCTGCAAAACTGTCCCCCGCCCCACCGGCGGCCACCTTCCTATCCCAGGGCGGGACGCTCTGCGCCCGACGCACGAGAGGACCCGGCAGGGGGCGCTGCTGCTCCAACTGAGCAGCTCGAGTGGGTGGCGCCCAGGCCTGGGCAGCAACACCCACTCTGCCCCTGCTTCTTGGCTTGGTAGCCAAGGGCACCAGGCTGGGGTCAGTCCTAGGGGAATGTCTCTTGGCACTGGGGGTGAAGGCGCCTGCACATTTCTACCTTTCCAGGTTGCGTGCAAGCCGTGTGTACCAGGGCCAGGGTCCATCTGGTTTCAGCCAGAGGGATGCCTCTCTGGTTTACCTCTTACTGCCACCAAGTCGTCCCCCCCCCCCCCCAGCGCGCGCGCAGTGGCCTGCACCTGTACCCCAGCCACCCCGGATCTGCTTGAGCCCAGGAATTTAGAGCCTTGTCAAAGCAACAGCAACCCCATTCCACCAACCCCCAACTCCAGACGTCCTTCCGGCTTCTGGCAATCTGTTTCTCCTCTTGGCTTAATTAAATGATTACTGGGTCTGAGGACTGATGCCAGCCTGGGCCCACCTTGGGGTGTGGAGAAGGGTGGGTGACTCGAAGTTGTGTCATAGCTGAATAATTTACTCAAGGCCCTTTCTCTGGGCAGTTTCCTTCCCCGCACCCTGCTTGTGACTTCCTGCTTTGTGAAATCCAGAGAAGGGAAAGGCCGGGTTTTAATATAAGTTAATGTTTACAGCGGTGGGGACACCATGCTTCTCCAGCTCCTAACCTTGCCCTGTCCTCTCCCCTCCCCACTTCGCTGCTTCCTCTCAGTAAGCCTTCCTCCTCTGGCAAGTCTTTAGAAATGGAGCTAGGACTTGGGCATGGCGTACATTCTGAAAACCAGGAGGCTGCCGCAAGCCCAGTTGGGCCACGTTCTTCCGAAACCACATTCTTTCCTGGTTCCCAGCGAGCCGAAAGTGACAAAGGTCGAGCTTGCACACAGTAGCTGCCTGTCGCACAGGAGCAGCGCCCCCTTTCCGGCTCCCCTCACCCCGACCCGACCCGCAGAGGGGCCAGAGAACACAATCTTAGAGATAAGCGGAGGAGGTAGGCTCCGTGGGGGGAGACGGCTGCAGGAGGACCGAGGACCGCGCCAGCAGGAGCGGAGCGGAGAGGCAAATTCACTGAGGTTCGGAGGTTTAAAATCTCAGAAAAGATTTTAAAATGTGGGGGGGGGGGAGAAAGAAAGACACCATACAAAGAACACCCCTATGGAAACCTCGCTGGAACTGAGGTTCTATTAACGCACATCAACTGCTCTGTCGGACATTTCCTGCCAACACATTTAAATGGTGCAAGGGTGAAAAATGGGGGGGGGGGAAATGTGAATACTTTTTTTTTCTTCATCGTGAACATTCTAGCCGGTTGAGTTATCGATGTTGCTCCGGTTTAAGCTATTCCAACCGAGATTTATGTGGGTGGGAGCTGGAGAGATGGCTCAGTGGTTAGGAGCACTGGCTGTTCTTGCAGAGGATCTATGTTCAGCTCCCGGTACCTACAATGGCTGCTCACAACCTTCTGAAACTCCAGTCCTGGGGTCATGACTGTCTCACTCACATGTGGTACACAAACATACAAACTGAAAAAAAAAAAACCAAACAAACACTACAACTGAAAAACAACCCCCCCCAAAAAAACCCCTCAACATATGATAAATAAATAAATAGGGACTGGAGAGATGGCTCAGTGGTTAAGAGGTTAAGAGCACTTGCTGTTCTGACAGAGGACCTGGGTTCAAATCCCAGCACCATATGGCAGTTCACAGCTGTCTGTAATGGCTGGGTGTGGTGGCACATGCCTTGAATCCCACAACTTGGAAGCCAGAGGCAAACAGATCTCTGTGGAGTTCAAGGGCAGCCTGGTCTACAGAGTGAGTTCCAGGACAGCTAGGGCTGTTACATAGAGAAACCTTGTCTCTAAACAAACAAACAAATAAATAAATAAATAAATAAATTTTAAGTAAAAGAATTGTATTTGTGTACTTACATATACATGAAATAATCTTTGTTTGTTTGTTTTTTGAGACAAAGTTTCTCTGTGTATCCCTGGCTGTCCTGGACTCACTGTGTAGATCAGGTTGGCTTAGAACTCAGAGATCTGCCTGCCTCTGCCTCCTGAGAGATGGGATTGGCCCAGAAAATTTTTATTTAGCTTTATTTTATGTGCATTGGTGTTTTGCCTGCCTGTATGTCTATGTGGGAGTGTCAGATCTTGGAGTTACAGTTTTCAGTTGCCATGTGGGGGCTGGGATTTGAATCCAGGTCCCCTGGAAGAGTAGTCAGTGCCCTGAACTGCTGAGCCATCTCCTCAGCCCCCAATCTTTCTTTTCTAGTATTTAAAAACATAAAAATGGAAATTAAGTCACATTTTACTCCATGACCTTTTTAAAATCACATAATGCTGTTCTGTGGTTAGTTCTCAAGTCATTTAGCTTATACCCAATGGGTATTTCTGAGCTCATTTTATGTGTATGAGTGTTTTGCCTGTATGTGCGTATACACACCATATATGTGCCTGGTGGTCAGAAAGTGACATCAAATCCTGTAGAACTGGACTTAGACATGGTTGTGATCCACCATGTGGGCGCCAGGAACCAAACCCAGGTCCTCTGCAAGAGAAAGTGCTCTTAACTGCTCAGCCATTTCCTCGGCCTCCCAACAGATTTTTTTGGATGTCTACTCCATTAAAAAATATGTTTGTGATTTAAAAATTTTTATTAATATGTATGTGTCTAAGTGAGTACAGGTGGGTGCCCTTGGAGGCCAGAAGAGGTACTGGGAGGCTCTGTAACCACAGTTATAGGTGGCTGTGAGCCATCCTATTGGGTGCTGAGAACTGAACTCTGGTCCCTTAGAGGAGAAGCCAGTGCTCTTAACTGATGAACCATCTCTTCAGCTCCCACACCCAATGTTCATAGAGGAATGGCACAATTTTCTTGTCCTTTATTCAGTCACTTCTTTTTTTCTTTTTCTTTTTCCCCCCTTTTTGGTTTTTTGAGACAGGGTTTGTCTGTGCCACCATGCCAAGCCCAGTATAGTTCTTTTTTCTAATCTAAAAATTTATCAAATTAATAAAGTGGTGCACGTCTTTAATCCCAGCACTCAGGAAGTGGGGGCAGGCAGATCTCTGTTAATTCAAAGCCAGCCTGGTCTTTAAAGCAAGTCAAGGACAACCAGGGATACATAGAGAAATCTTGTCTTGAAACCCCCAAAAAATATCAAATAAAGAGATAATTTTTTTTTTGGCCACTTCTCCCTGGAATCAACCCAACACACAAGGCTGTACGTAGAGAACTTCTGCTGGAATATACTTGTTTCTAACATATGGAAAGTACCGGAGCATGGCTTAGTGGTGGGATACTGTCTACCATGTGTGAGGCTCTTCCTTCCATCCTTAAGCATCTCAACTTAAAAAAACAAAACAAAACAAAACAGGAGGGCCGGTGAGAGGGCAGAGTGGATAAAGGTGATTGCTGCTAACCTTGGCAACTTGAGTTCAATCCCTGGGACCCGCATGTAGTAGAAGGAGAAAAATCATCTCCTACAAGTTGTCCTCTAATTTCCACAAGCAGCACACACACACACACACACACACACACACACACACACACACACACAGAGTTCTCTCAAATAAATAAATAAATAAACAAACAAATAAATAAATAAATAAATGAGTGAATGAATGAATGAATGAATGAATGTGGTAAAAAATTAAAACAAAACAAAAAAATAGTTAGGACGAGGTTAATTCCAAAATCCTCCAGTGTGTGCTGCCCAATTAAGTTTACTCGCAGATCTGCCTGCCGAGAGCACCTGTCTGAGCCATCCCTCCTCCCAATAAAAGACAACTGTGTTTGCACGTTTTCAGCATGCAGAAGTTTGGAAATCTCAGTTCCTCTGCACCGTCTTTGTTTTCTTTTGTCTAAGGTGGCCAGACTGGTCTACACATTTGTGCTGGACCCAGAACTTTTAGCAGCTTAGGCAAGCATTCTGTTAGCTGAGCTACATGCTTAGCCCCCCCAGTTCACACCCTTCCTTGTTTTTCTTTTTCTTAGATCTCAAATTTCGTTTTGTTTTGTTTTTGGTACAGGGTTTCTCTGTGTAACAGAGCCCTGGCTGTCCTGGAACTCACTTTGTAGACCAGGCTGACCTTAAACTCACAAGAGATCCTCCTGCCTCTACCTCCCACCCAAGTGCTGGGATTAAAGGCATGCTCTACTACTCCCTGCTTAGATTTTTAAAAAAATTTTGTTTTATGTGCATGAGTGTTTTTCCTGCATGTGTGCATGTGCTCCATGTGTGTACCTGGTGCCCAGAAAAGGGTGTCAGATCCCCTGGAACTGGAGTCACAGACAGTGCTGGAAACTGAGCCTGGATCCTCTGGAAGAGTAGCCAGTGCTCATAACTGCTGAGCCATTTCTCTAGCTCCAGCTCATACACTTTCATTCCATAAAAACAAATGAAAGGAAAACCAGCCAGAGACCACAGGATATAAACAGCAGTCTGTCACCAAGGGTGACTTGCTCGGTGGTACCTTGGCCAGGGGATGTTGGTCAGAAAGAGAAGCAACGCATCTTATTCTCCCTGTACTCTATACCCCAGGACATCCCACACCCCCTCCACTCAGTCTAACTTTGCACTGTGAGGTCTCAGGACATTAGAAATCAGTCAGTCTTCCCAAGACCTAGGAGCCACGGCCCCAGTCATTCATTATTCCTGGGTGCCGGGTTTCTTCCAGGGACCAGTGATAAATGAGGTGAAGGGATTCTCAGACATCCTAGAGCAGGCCCAGCTGTAACCTGATATTTTTGTTATACTTTTTGCAAGAAAAGTGACAGTTTAGTCAAAATTCTTTTAAGTTATGTGGACTTTTTTCAACAAACAGCAAAGCCCAAGTAAGAAAAGAAAATTGTAACTCTCGTACTCAGAGTTAGCCACGGCTGCATTTTAAAAGTTTTTCTTTCTTTGTTTTTTTTTTTGGGGGGGGGGGTGTTTTTTTTTTTTTTTTGTTTTTTTTTTGGGGGGGTTTCTCTGTGTAACAGAGCCCTGGCTGTCCTGTTTGTAGACCAGGCTGGCTTCCAACTCACAGAGATCCACCTGCCTCTGCCTCCTGAGTGCTGGGATTAAAAGTGTGTGCTACCACACCAGGCAAAAATTTATTTGTAAATAAAGCAAAAACAAAAAACCTCAGCTAATTCATTCCACTTGTCGAAAATATAATGTAGGGGCTGGAGAGATGAGTCCAGGCTAAGAGCACTTGCTCCTGCACAGGACCCAGTTGAACCCACAGATTTGGAATTTGTCCTTTTTCTTTCTCCCTTTTCACTTTCAGCTCCAATTTTTTTTTTCTTTCCAAAGGATACAAGTTGTTCTCCAATACAGGTCTGTGCCCACTAACAATGAACACACTCCATAGGTGATACAGACATTACAGCACTCAGAGCGTCTTACAAAACAAAACAAATGAAAGGTCTCACTATGTAGGCTGGCCTGGCCTGGAATGTAGAACATGTTGGCCTTGAGCTCATAGAGATCCCCCTGCCTCTGCCTTCAGAGCATTGAGATTAAAGGTGTGCACCACCAAGCCCAGAACCATGCAAGTTTTAAAAACAGCCGGGATTGGCGGGGCACGCCTTGAATCCCAGTATTTCAGTAGCAGAGGCAGGTGTATTTCTATGAGTTCAAGACCAGCCTGGGATACAGAAAAGGCTCTGTGACACTTACAGGGCAGGCCAAGTAACTGCTACTGTATGTAGTATACTCTGATATTTCTCATTCTCTCTCATCTGATGAGTTTTGTGTGTGTGGTACTAGAGATAGAATTCATGGCCTTGGGTATTCCAGGTAAGACCTGTACCACTCATTGACCTACGTCCCTGGCTCCTATTTTATTTAAGAAAAAATATCTATTAAACAAACTACTAAACTGGCCTCATCAACTGCTAATTAATTGCAGGTCTTTGTTTGAAAAATAGCAACTCAGACAAGAGGGGGAACATGGTTATGCAACTATAGGTAATATCATCTCAGAAAGCACTTTTCAAACACTATATATAAATATTATATATAATATGTATTTTTAAAATACTATATTACTTTTCATATACTATATATGTCTGTATATATATATGTGCCTTAAAAAAACTATTTATGTGTATAGATGTTTTGATTCCATGTATCCCTGGGCACCAACCATGTGTGCAGTGCCTGAGGATTTCAGATCCCCCTGAAACTGGAGCTACAGATGATTGTGAGTCACCATGTGGGTGCTGGGAATCAAACTCCAGGTCTTCTACAAGAGCAGCCACTCTTAACCACTGGGCCTTCCCTCCAGTCCCCACATACATCGTTTTGTTTAACACAGCTGTCCTGTGAAGTATTTTCCCTCAACTGACTATTGTGACAAAGGGTCAAAGACACCGAGTTTTTGGGGCTCAGAAAGGAAGTGGGCAGTAAACACAGAACTAGAAGTAGGGTTTTTTTTTTTTTTTGTTTGTTTGTTTCTGACTGAAAAATCTTAGCCTTCCTCCACATCCTGTGTCAGAACAGATACAGAGTTGAGTTCTACCTGAACACTGATTTTAGTTCTGTGCTTTCCAATAGCTACAGCAAACAGTGGGCTACAGTTTCTCACTGTTTGATGAAAGCAAGTACACACGTTTGAATAAACTTCCTTCTGGCATTAACTTCCAGGACATGGGCTCTCTATACAGGGGCTATTGTACAATAATGAATATTGCTTTCACCAATGGTTTTTTAATAAAACACCAAATTGTTGGAACAAGTTTCATTAAAAAAAAAGATTTATCTGTTTATTAATTTTGTTTTTTATTTGTTTGTTTTCAAGACAGGGTTTTTTCTGTGTAGCCCTGGTTGTCCTGGGACTTCCTTTCTAGACCAAATTGGCCTTGAATTTGGAGAGATCCACCTGCTTCTGCTTTCTGAGTGCTGGAATTAAAGGTGTGTGCCATGACCAGCCAACTAAAGGTGTGTGTGTGTGTGTGTGTGTGTGTGTGTGTGTGTGTGTGTGTATGAATGCAGGTCTCTAGGAGGCCAGAAGAGGGCATTGTATCTCCTGGAACTAGAGCGATAGATGGTTGTTGGCCACCTGCTATGGGTGCTGGGAACAGAACTCAAGTCCTCTAGAGGAGTGGTACATGTTCCTAACCACTGAGCCATCACTCCAGCTGTTCAGGCAAAATTTTTAAAAAGATTTATTTATTATGTAGACAGTGCTCTGCCTGGATGTATACCTGCAGGCCAGAAGAGGGCACCAGATCTGATTATGGATGGTTGTGAGTCACCATGTGGGTGCTGGGAATTGAATTCAGGACCTTTGGAAGAGCAGCCAGTGCTCTTAATTGCTGAGCCATCTCTCCAGCCCCAAGCAAATTTTTGATAAGGACTCTAGAGGCCATTTCACAGTTCTTTAATAAAATAATTACATGTACATATTTATTTATTTGTTCATTTATTTGTATGTATGCATTGCTAGAGTTGGCAGGTGCCATTATCTGCTGAGTCATTTAGTTGGTCCAGAATCAGTGTTTGTAATCCTTCACCATCAATATTCTTTTCTTCTCTCTTTCTCCTTTTGGAGGGTTTTGGGGCCTGCTGGACAAAGCCCTGCCACCACCAATCTGGTAGGAGAGCTGAAGCGTCAGCTTTTGGAGGGACCGCATGTTTCTGTAAAGGCCTGCTCCCTGTCAAGTAGACCGGTCACATAAACTGTTTCCCAACATTCACAGAAGATGAGAAGAGCTCTAATTCCAGGGGCCATAGACAGGGTCAAAGGGATTAAGTTATTTGCCCTAGTTCAGAAGGGCAATAAATAACGGACACAGTATGGGAAGCCAAGCCCTGTCCAGGGTTCTGAGGAAAAAGCTTCAGTTTTGCATTTGGCCAAGGATCCTTCCCTTTCTCTTCCTTTGGATCTGGGGACAAAAAGTAGCCTGAAAGATGGCTGTACTTCAGTGTTTGTCCTGGTCCCTCTGGAGAGGCCACTCATGGGATAGGGGGAATCATTTACATTGTTGTACTTCCCTTCTAGAAACTTTCTCTTGAAACATTAAGTCCAAATGAAGAATGCATGTATCGTAATGAATCCAATAAATACAGGGTCTTCACATTTTTAATTCTTGGTTATACATTTTGTATATTTTTTTCTGAAGTAGGAACTGTTCCATGTAATATAGAAAGCATTCTCAGGGGGCTGGAGAGATGGCTCAGTGGCTAAGGACAGTGACTGTTCTTCCAGAGGACCTGGGTTCAATTCCCAGCACCCACATGGCAGCTCAAAACTGTCTGTAACTCCAAGATCTGACACTGTCACACAGACACACATGCAGGCAAAACACCAGTGCACATAAGAGAAAAATAAATAATTTTTTTTTAAAAAGAAAGCATTCCCAGACTTATTTAGCTGTGTGAACATTCTGAATGATTTGGAGCATGGGCAAATAGGAGATATGACACTTTCCAACCTCATAGCCTTACAAATCAGGTCTAGCAGAAAATTCAACAACAAAAAAGAAAAAGAATTTATTCAGAAAAAAAATAGAGTTCATTGATAGGATATAGCAAAAATATATCACCCTACATTTGAAGAGTTTAGTGTGTCATAAGGCAGACAAGAAGCCAAGCTTGTGAAACAGACTTTATTGCAATGCTGGACACTGAACCCAGGCAGGACTGCAGCCCCAGCCCAAAAGAGCATATATTTTCATTTCCTCTGTGTTTAGAAAAGGACTCTAGGCAATTCAACTCCTTGAAGTTAAATTGTAGAATACAGCTTAAAGTTGAAGTTATCTGTGCTTTAAAAAGTCATGACATCTCATAGCCCAAAACATAGGTGTATTTTTTTTTTGCAAATGGACCTTGTGTGTGGTAGGCAAGAGTTCTGTTACTGAGCTAGGCACACTCAAATAATTTTAGTGAAAAAAAGTCAGAATGAGGTTTGCTCATGCTCTTTCCACCTTACTCATAAGCTTTGAAGTGGTGTTAATGTCTGCTATCCCAACGAAGCCCAAAGACCACTTCTGGGGCAGCCAGTCTCTTTTACCACATGGGGCCACTGTTTGTAGAAACTTTCTCTTGAAACATTAAGTCCAAATGAAGAATGCATGCATCGTAATGAATCCAATAAATACAGGGTCTTCACATTTTTAATTCTTGGTTATACATTTTTTTTAAAATTTATTTATTTATTTTTTAACATTTATTTATTTATTATGTATACAGTATTTGCTCTACATATATGCCCGGGCACCAGATTTCAATGTAGATGGTTGTGAGCCACCATGTGGTTGCTGGGAATTGAACTCAGGACCTTTGGAAGAACAGCCAGTGCTCTTAACCTCTGAGCCATCTCTCCAGCCCGGTTATACATTTTGTATATTTTTTTCTGAAGTAGGAACTGTTCCATGTAATATAGAAAGCATTCTCAGGGGGCTAGAGAGATGGCTCAGTGGCTAAGGACAGTGACTGTTCTTCCAGAGGACCTGGGTTCGATTCCCAGCACCCACATGGCAGCTCAAAACTGTCTGTACCTTCCTTTCCCCATGCCTATAAATATGCACTTAATTAATTAATTAATTAAGTAAGTAAGTAAATGACTAAGATGAAAGGAAGAAAAGTAGAGAAAGGGAAAAAGTATATAGGGAAGCTGCCCTGGTGTTTACTGCCACTATGGTCACCTACCGGACACAGAGTAAATACATGGACACAATAAACACATCATATGGGTTATGCCACCATATCCAGACACACAAGGTTAGACTCATTCTTAGACATACACCATGTGCACACACACAGATACACAGAGAGACACAAACTCACAGAGAGATTGATGGAGGGTGTGTATAGTACAACTATAATATACAGGGGGCTGGAGAGAGGGCTCAGTGCTTAAGGACACCGGCAGCTGCTCCAGAGGAACTGGGTTTGATTCTCTGAACCCACATGGTGGCTCACAACCATTTGACTCCAGTTCCAGGGAATCTGATGCCATGTTCTGGGCTCCACATGCATCAGGCCCACACATGGTTCACACAGATGCATGCAGGCAGAACACCCATACATGTACAGTAAAATAATATTAATTAATATTTTTTAAAGAAACACAATAGGTAGACCTCATTAACTTGAGAGAACAACACTTATATTTCACGCAGACTTGGGCACCTGGATTGAGTTAATTGGAGGAGAGGATGTGGAGAGATAACATTACCAGTACAAGACCGGAAAGCTAATTTGGGAAGGTGAAGCTGCCCTTCTTCAGAAAGAGGCACACTTGGGTACCCAGGTCAACTCCTATTTCCTCTGGTAAATTCACAGGTATTCATGAGTCTCCCGGGCTGCGTTGAATGTTAGGAGCAGGAAGTGCTGGGTTTTAAGAACTGTGGGCGCCTAACTGGGCCAAGAGCAGAAGGGATTGGAGCTTAGGGCAGGAGCCCGATGAATGCCTTGCGTGGCAGCCCCTGAGGGTAGGTAGGCTGCCGTACAGATAGTGTCTTACAAGCGAGCTCTTGTTACTGTGTGGTAGGACTCTGGCTGAGATGAATATCTGAAGAAAACAAAGGCTCTGTTTGTTTCCTATGTGTTGTGCTATTTTTATCACCCTGATGCCTTTATTCTGGACTGGGAACCCCCAGGATTTGGGAAAAAAAACCCGCGGGTTATCTGGTTGAGGAGACTAGCTGTCATTTCCACCTCCAACTGGCTTCGCTTGCAACTGAAGGTGTGCGGTGAGGAAGCGGATCCGGATCCGCTCTCCAGGTCTCCGCAGCTTTCACCACAGCTAGGGTGGGCTCAGGACCCATACACACATCTGTGATCCAGGACCGCCTCACACTTTACTTGATGGATTCAGGAGCAACTGTGGGCATGTGGATTCTGCGTAGGGAACGAAGCAAGCGGGGCGTGGAGGTGCAGGCAGGCAGGCTCCGTGCCCACACACCCTCCCCCAACACTTTCCAAACTCATTGCGATGGTGTCTGCTTCTTACGTGAATGGAGCACACTAAAATTTTAAAACAAAGCTTGAGCTTGGACCTCCCAGCGCCTTTAGCGCCCCTCCCCCAACCCCCGCCCGCATCCTCAGGGGTCCATAATGTGTGTCCCCAGGCTAGTCAGCTCAGGGCCGCCGCTGCTGCTGCTCAGTTCCTGCTATCCTACCTGTAGGATCTACTCTCATTTCTGTGGTTGAATCTCAACCTGCTACCCCAGGGATCCCAATGCAGACCTCCCCGAGCCTGCTGCAGCCTCTATGTATGCCAGAACCTCTTCAAAGCCCTTGGAAGAGTCCATTCCTTCCATTCTCATTATGAGCCACCAATACATGAGGGAACAGAATTAAGTGACTCGGTCGAGGATATGTGTAGGTAAGGGGATGGAACATAAAAGGCCAGGGTAACCAGACCGTTTTTGGAGTCATATTGTGAGCAAAGCCCATGCCCCTGCTTCCTCACACCGCAGTCCCCATGTGGTTATCTCTCTGGCTGCTCCACCAGCCGGTCCTGCAGCTACCGGGGTAGGGAGGCAAACTCCCTCCTCCTGCCAGCCTCTGCCTTTCTCCCCTGGCCCGTATCCCAAAGCCCAGTGCAGAAATTGTAGCTCTGCTAACTCGCACGGAGTGAGACTGAAATCCCAGACTCTGAGAGCAGCTCAAACATCTGCTGGATGCAAAAGGACCGGGTCTCAGCTTCTCTACCAACCAGGCAGAAGCATCCCAGGAAGACGCACCTGGGGGAGGTTGCTGTGGGCAACAAAGGCGTTTTGTAAACCCAGGAAGTGCTCAGTTAAGACCAGTGGTTATATGAAAATCACATCAGCAGTGTAGGGGTTTGCCAAAGGGAAAGCCCTGAAGGGACCTGTGGAGATAGGAAGAGGCCTGTGGCCAGCCTCTAGGCCTCTAGTTACTCAGGAAAACAGTGATGAGCGGTCACAAAATAGTCCCTAATAATGTGGACGGAAAAATCTTTTCTAGATATTAAATTGAGCCCATTTATATTCTTTAATTTAAAACCTAAAGTAACCCTATAATGTAGCACAAAACTTGTCCCTATGTTAAAGTGAGAGAAGACCTTAAATTTTCTTGATATCTCCAGTGTAGATTTGCCATTCCCCAGAGCCCAAGCTGGGCAGTATCTGTTGCCAGGAAAAGATGTATTCACACTGGAGTTGGGGGGGGAGATCACCTTTCTGATTTTAGAGTTTCTTTCTATCAGGTTGTGACTTGGTTTCTCTGAGAAACAACAAATTATTAAACTAAACAAGTAAACTAAACTGCCTAGTGTCTTCCCCAGCTCCCCGCCCCCCATCTTAGGCTTAGACCGTAGGAGAGGTCAAGAAGGCGTTTAGTTGGGGCAAGGCTGAATCGGGAGTTCCCTGCAGAACAAAGGGCAGGGTTGGAGTTTGAAGCCAGCTTTGCGGTTAGTACAAGGCACTGTATGTAGGTCCTGGGTCTCTGAGGGTGGAGACCCACTTAAAAAAATAAGCTGTGGTTTTTCTTTTCTTTTCTTTTCTTTTTTTTTTTTTTTGGTTTTTCAAGACAGGGTTTCTCTGTTTAACAGCTCTGGCTGTCCTGGACTCACTTTGTAGACCAGGCTGGCCTCGAACTCGCAAAGATCCGCCTGCCTCTGCCTCCCAAGTGCTGGAATTAAAGGCGTGCGCCACCACCGCCCGGCTAAGCTGTGGTTTTTCAAGACTGGGTTTCTTTGCGTACCCCTGGCTATCCTGGAACTCACTTTGTAGACCAGGCTGGCGTGGAATTCAGAGATCCTCCTGCTTCTGCCTCCTGAGTGCTGGGATTAAAGGTGTGTGCCACCACCGCCATCGAAGAAGGATAATTCTTAATTTTTTTTTTTTTTTTTTTGGTTTTTCAAGGCAGGGTTTCTCTGGGTATCCTTGGCTGTTCTGGACTCACTTTATAGACCAGCCTAGCCTTGAACTCACAGAGATCCACCTGTCTCTGCCTCCCAAGTGCTGGGATTATAGGCATGTGCCACCACGCCCGGCGATAATTCTTAATTTAAAAACGCTAGTTAAAATGTTTTAATAAGATGGAAACGTCACCCTCTAGGAAGGTTTGAAATAAAGCCAGCCAAGTTCATCACCTCTCAGACTACTCATATTTGTTAAGCATTTCCCACAAACAACGTAAACACGTTGAAAAGAGTAACCAACTGACTTGGAAGTTGTCCCCAAAGAAAGGTTAATTTAAATCTTTAACTGAAAACAACCAGTCACCTCCCCAACCCCCAACCTTCAAATCAGGCCTTAGTGAATAGGGTTTCAAGGTATACTAGGGTACCTGGCTCCCTTCTGCAGAAGATATTCGCAGTCTAAAAAGAAGCTTAAAATGTCCTTGTGTGGCTTTGTCCCTCAGGACCCTGGAGGTCCCATTAGGAGCGTAAGAATTCTTGCTTCTGTTTACCCTCATGTCTGGCTGATGTTCAAGGGAATTGGCATAGGTTGAAGGATGGACGTTTATGAAATATTTGGCTAAAGAGGTGGAAAGAATCTAGGAGGGGGGGAGTAGGGAAAAAGAGGAGGGGGAGGGAGGAGCACTTTAACAGCATCTTTGAAACCTCAACCGGCTCCCTTGCATTATTAATCTTAAATGGTTCTGCAGTCCAGTTTCTGAGCAGACAAGGGCACCGAGCTGAGCTTGCCTGCTGGATGTCATGGATGGGAACGCTCAGGTTTGTACCCTTTTCAGTTTGGAATCCTGGCTCTCCAAATTGGTCCTAGGATAGAATCCTAGAAGCGGGTAAGGGAACGTGCCCAACAGAGGCCGACTTGGGTTGGTTCTCAGGGCACCACGAGCATCCTCCAACGTTTCTAGAGGCCCAGGTCTCTTTGCCAGAGCTCTGCCAACATCTCTCCAGCTACACCCAACTGGCTCTTGCGCCCTCAAGAATGTTTTCCTTGTGTGGCGTCTAGGTTAAGCCTCACGATGATTTCCTTGCCTATCCAGCCACACTCCGGGTCCCTGACCCGCTCGCCCTCAGCCTGCTGTTCTCACCGAGGTTCCTGCGGTCGCAGTGGCGACGCGGTAAGGCCAGGAGGCAGGCGGGCCTCCCCGGCTGCAGCGGGGATGCCTGGAGGCGTAACACCTCCGGGAGGCGGCGGGGGTGGCAATGCCAGCAGCTCCTCGCCTGAGGTCACCGCACAATCCTGCTCGGGCTCTTCGCAGCCGCCGCCGCCGCCGCCGCCACCACCACCCCCGCTCGCGGTCCCGCCACTTCGTTTTTTATCCTCCTCCTTCTTCCATTTCATGCGTCTGTTTTGGAACCAGATTTTGATGTGTCTCTCGGTCAAGTTAAGCATTACTGCCAACTCTACCCGGCGAGGCCGGGAGATGTATTTGTTAAATAGGAATTCCTTCTCCAGCTCCAGCAGCTGCGCCCGGGTGTAGGCTGTGCGGGTCCGCTTGTTCTCCTCGGGCTCCGCTGTGTACGCACCGCCTGTGGGCGATATGGTAGGTCAGTGCTGTCCCTGTCGTCCCCCCCCCCACCGCCCTCGTGAAGCTCAAATATTTTATCCCCAGCCCAAGAGCAATCTACTGATCGTGATTATTCAGTCCAACCTCAGCCCTTGCTCCAGAGCCCAGTGTGGCTGTACCAAAATCACTTCCAGTCAGCCGAGCCCTTTCTTCCAGGCTACAGCCACCTCCATACCACGCTTGGATCTGGCGAACAGTGGTTTCTAAAATGGTTCATTTAACTGATGTTAAAATGGTTAAAATGCACACAATAGACAATTTGATCGACTCCATTCTACTAAGGCAATAATATGCTTTAAACACAGGATTCTGAACAAACTTTCTGATGTTGACCCACTTCAGTCAGAAAAGATGAAATAGGATTCAGATTAGTATTCCATCCTAATAGGGATATATAAGTGGACATACGTGTGTGTGTGTGTGTGTGTGTGTGTTTATTTTATGTGCATTGGTGTTTGGTCTGGGTGTATGTCTGTGTGAGGGTGTCAGATCTTGGAGTTACAGACAGGTGTATGTGGGTACTGGGATTTGAACCCAGGATCTCTGGAAAAACAGCCAGTGCTCTTAACCACTGAGCCATCTCTTCACCCCCCCAAAAAATATATATGTTGTTGTTTTTTGCTTTTTTGAGACAGGGCTTCTCTGTGTAGCCCTGGCTGTCCTGGACTTGCTTTGTAGACCAGGCTGGCCTCGAACTCAAACACATAGAGATAAAAAATATTTTTGAAATGAATTTAATAACTCACTAGTGGATACAGACTGCAGTTTGAAAGATTATGGTGCTCATAAAGTTATGGCCATATTTTGCTATATCTTTTAACATATATCATTTACTTACTGAGTTATTTAAATATTTATTATTATTATTATTATTATTATTATTATTATTATTATTATGTGTAGGATATGTATGTATGAGTCCTGGAGCATGCATGTGGAAGTGGGGACGGCAACTTTTGGGAGTTGGTTCTCTCCTTTTATCTTCGGATCCATGGATTGAATTAAAATCCTCGGGCTTGCAAAGTGGGTTTTTTTTCCACATTGATCATCTCCCTGAGCCCATATATTATTTTAATATAGTTATATTGTAATTAGTCCCAAGAGGTAATTGTTACTGTAATTTCAGTTAGTCTCCTGACTCTGAGGAGAAGAAATACTGTTTTGGGAAGGGTCACATACATCAGAAAGAGGCTGTTAGATCCCCATTCTGCATTTTGTCACCGAGCCACAAGTGTTGAAAAAGGCCAGCTCCAACCTGAACTGAGCGCTGCTACTCTGAGAAGAGATGGGTCACAACGGGCTAATCCGACCTAGCTCCAAGCCCGCATCTAAAGTAAGCAACAGCCCCAAGTCAACAGGAAATCAGTGGCATAAACTGAGTGTTTCCCAGGTCTGAGCCTCTCCCTTCTGTACAAAGCACCAACTACACTGAACTGTGGACATTGGTTTGGGGGCTCACCACCAAAGCTCAACTGAAGAGCCTGAAGCCACCTTGAGGGACAGAGGTGAGGGACATTTTTTCAAAGAGCTGAAAGGTGAATGGGCGCCCTGAGGACAAGGGATTAGTTTCCTGGATGGAATCTGCTCTGGGTTTCCCCCAAGTCAAGAAGAGGCATCTGAAGCTGAGGTAAAGTCCCCAGACCACTCTTTGCAAAGGAGCTTTTGTCCCCAAGGACACCTCCAAGCCACCCAGGCCTTTTGGCATGAGGGAAGGGAGAGAGACAGACGTATCCTTATAGAAACATTTTAAAATGCCAGCCAAGGTTTCATAAATGTAACTCCTGCCCTTGAAAGGATGTAGGGGTCTGTGCTCAGCTACTCAGCTACGGGAAGCCAGGGAAGGATTCGTTAAAGCTGGAATCTGCTGAAGAGATGTTCCGAGTCTCCAAAGGGACTCAGAGTAGAACCGGGCAGTGGGAATTATGAAGTTCTTTTAGGTCCAATGATTTGCAAGCAGCTGTCACCGCCGTTCGAATTCGTATTCCTACTATGAGCTCTTTGGTCATTGTGCACTCTCCAGGAGTTGTGAAACCCCACTAAGCTCACGCAGGTGGGTTCGCTAAAACCTTGAAGTTCTTCCGAAGTGGAGACGGCTGGAGCTCCTTGCAGGCCTCCACCGAGAGGAGAGAGAGTCGGGCATGCAAAGAATCAGAAAGGACCCGAAAAGGCTTCTGATGCCCGTTAATTTCGCAGTCCGAAGGTGTCTCCAAAGTGTTCTCCAAACACAGGAAAAGCTGTCTGCTTCCCCTCAGATTTGACTCCCTGGCTTCTTTCCGCCCTAGTTCAGCGCAGGAGCATCCGCCAGAGGGATGGAGCCCGGGAAGGGAGCCCGGGAAGAGGAAATCCTGGCTAAGAACCTACAGGCTCTGAGCCCCCTGGGTGGAGGGTCTGTCTTAGCGCAGTCGAATGACCCGGACTCAGATCCCATTAGCTTTGACCTTGAGACACCTCTGCTGCGGTCTACCTGCTCCATCTGCTTGAAATTGATCAGAGCCTGGGGGACGCTCCCATCAAGAGTTTGGGTCCTGTTTTAAGTCAGAATTTTTGCCTCAATGAGAAAATGAGTTAGTTAGAGGAGCACCCCCCTGGGATCTTGGTAAGGCTGGCTACCCCAGACCCTCTCAGAGCTTTGCTTGGCTGCGCCTGGGGCAGTGTCAGGCCTGGCACCTTGGCCCCAAGGACAAGACGTTGACAATTCTCAGGGGGACACCAACTCCAGCTTCTTTACCCTTGGTTCCTTACAGTCAGTCGGAAGGCAAAAGAAAAAGCAGCTATTTGCAGTACAGGTGAGACCAGAAGTGGCTGCAGACCGGAAGAGATAGCATTGCGCAGCGGAGGGCACCGGCCCCGCATCCGGCGGGGAAGGGATCTAGGCCTCGCTCTGCTTCGCCTAGGGTGCAAGACCTGTCACAAAGCAGGCGCCTGGGGCTAAGGAAACCCAAGGGTCTTGCTTCACTGAGTACAGCAGCAGGAAGGAGGCCCCTCCTTCTGCATATTTACTTCCTGGGACGCAGCGCAAGAGGACCCTTCCAACACTTTGGTTGGTCCAAAAAGAATTGGCACCCCAGACGCCTCTCCCAGCTGCCAGGCTCCAAGAGAGTGAGCCGCCTTCCGCCGCTTTCGGTGAGCCCCTCGCTTTGTCAAAGCCTCCCCTGTTCCCTCCCACCCCTTATCCTCCTCGCATTCCTGAATGGGTGCAATTTTCCTTCCCTTTCCTGCTTTTCTCCTTCTCCCGACGTCTCTAGGATGTCCCCACCCCGTTTCTTGAATAAAGCCACCAGGACAGGGCCGGGAAGTGAAGGGCCTGGGGCTCCTAAGGGGCTCCAGCCTGAGTCGAGAGGTCTCGCCTGACTTGCGTGGTGTCCACTAGCACGGAGTGCCGGTCCCTCGCTGCAGGAGGATCCAGAGAGTTCAGAAGCTCTGAGCCTAGCTAGGCCTCTGCTTTCTCCGTCGTGGGAACCGGCTCAGATTCCCAGGGTAAGAAACGCTCAGGACACGGGCAAGGAAGGAGTGATGAGTGGAGAGGAGGCTGCCAAGATGAGTGGACTTGTTGGCCTTCTTGGACACTGTTCTAAGCCTGCGTTATCCCTGCGGGGTGGAGGGGAACTCGGAGAGGGCCAGGGGAACCTTGAATATAGTGGCAGCTGAGTACAGACTAGGAGAAGAGAAGGGGAGAAAGAGCCAGGCTTACCTGCCCACTGGCCTTTCCACGCGTGAGCTTTGGTGGATTTCATCCACGGGAAAGGGAGCTGAACGCGGGTGGGCTCTTCCAGGCCCCCAGGCTCGGTTCCATTCGGGAAAGGGCCAGAAGGTGGGTGGGCGAGCCCAAGCTGAGCTGGGAGGTGGTGGTGGAGATGCACGCTGGAAGGGTCGTCGGCGAGCGGGGGCACTTCGTATGGGGAGATGTCCGGGGGACTTCCCTGCTCCAGTGTTCCCAACGCGCCTGCAAACTGGGGTGGCGGCGGAGGTGGAGGCTGGCGGCCCATGTACAGGCACGCAGGGGGGTTAGCGCTGAACTCTGGCCCCGGGCCCCTCTGGAATGCGCACGGGTCCTTGTAGAGCTGTGTGGCCGCATAGTAGTGCTCCTCACTGTTCATGGTGGCAGCCGGCACTCGGGGCCAGCAGCCCCGGGTAAGGAGCTACAAGCCAGGCCTGGGCGCCGCGCCGTGCGGCTCGCAGACTCCCGGCGCTACCCCAGGTCGCTTTGACAGTTCTCCACTGCTCTCCCGGGGAACCAGGGCTGGCGGGGGCCAGACGAGCCGGCTGCGGTGCCATAGGCTCCGAGGCACCCACGTGGTTCAGCCGGGAGCCATCATTGGCCTGGCGTACTGCCTTAAGGAGGAGGCCCAGGTACCCGCAAACACCTGCACTTGTTTTAACTTTCTGTCTCAGGAGGCTGAGGCTCCTCCACTGTCTGCCGCTGCTGTTCTCCAAAGAAGGGCGCGCAAAAATGTCAAAAGGTTCATGCTTTTACAAAACCGCTCCCAACATGCCCTCCTTAAAAGTTTACATCTCCTTTCTCCCCCTCTGTGATTTTTGTTTTTTAAAGACGGGGACGGGGATTGGGGAGGGGGGTTGCTAGTTTTGTAGCCCTAGCTGGCCTACAGCTCATGAAGTAGTCCAGACTGGCTTCAAACTCCCGCAAGCCTTCGTCCTCCTCCCCCCCCCCCCAGTTCTGGGATTGCAGGTGTAAGGCACCGCGCCCAACTTTTAATTTTCTTGTTTTTATTTTAATAAAGTACTTAAACATCAGCTCAATAATATGATTTGCAAAACGTTAAGGTTGCAACTGTTGAAGAGTACAGTTTTTAAAGAAATGCTTGCAGAACCCAGCTCCATAAGACTGAAGCTGTCGTTTTTTTTTTTTTGTTTTATTGCTGAAACCATCCCCCTATTCCTCTTTTTTTTTTTTTTTTTTTTTTTTTGGTTTTTCGAGACAGGGTTTCTCTATTTAACAGCTCTGGCTGTCCTGGACTCGCTTTGTAGACCAGGCTGGCCTCGAACTCGCAAAGATCCGCCTGCCTCTGCCTCCCAAGTGCTGGGATTAAAGGCGTGCGCCACCACCGCCCGGCTATTCCTCTTATTTTCATTTGTATTTGTGTTCCCTATACTTCTAGCATGCAGACTGTTAACTTTGGGGGGATCACAGTGGCTTGAAAAAAATTTAAGTTGAAGGCTATTTTCATTAAATTGAATTTTAGGAATTGGAATCTATTCGATGAACTCGGAAAACAGCTTCCCAAGTATGCCAAAGGCACAGAAAACTGACTCTTTTGTGGTTGAGAGGTTGGGTAAGGGGTTGGCCCAGGGTTTTCAGAACCCTCTTTATCCTGGAGTCCCTTGTGGAATCTACCTGTAGAACAAATCCACTTTGTGTGTTGTTGAAACAGGGCAGCTAGGCAAGGAGATGAGTAGGATGCTTAGAAAACAAAATTGAAACACCGCATATTCAGAATGCCTGTGTCTGATTTCCATCAGTCAGCTACTCTGGGCATTCTGAGGGACCTGCCTTTAAGAGGGTCTCTCTCTCTCTCTCTCTCTCTCTCTCTCTCTCTCTCTCTCTCTGTGTGTGTGTGTGTGTGTGTGTGTGTGTGTGTGTGTGTGTGTGTCCCTGCTGGCATGGACCAGACTAATTTCCAGTGGTGGTCACCGGTGGTATTCTTTGTTCAGAGTTGATGTTACTGGGGATACAGACCCACTACTTTACTTGGCCTGCATCTGACCTGGTCCTCCAAGGACACTGGAAGATTTTGGGAAAACTGGGCATCTTTGCATCTTTGCAGAGAGGCCCTGTAAAAGAAGCCGGGTGGCACCGGTAATCAGGAAATAAATCACTCTGGCTCATTCAGACTATACACCGACTTCTAGACCTTTGCACCATTTTAATAATTTTGTTTGTTTCCTGTAGAAAGTGTGTTTTAAATGCGTTCAGATACACTGGGCTATCTGAACAACAATTATTAAAGGGGAAAAATTAGAGTTTTATGCTCTGAAAACTCTTTCCCTCCTAGGATTCTATTTGCTTGCGGTGCCATCCAGTGCTGGTGTGCGAACCTGGGATCCCCCATAGATCTAGGCTCTTGCTGGGGTTCTCACTGAGGGAAGTCAGGCCAGAGGGGAGAGTGTCTCTGATTTCTTCAGGGAAAAAGGCCACCTGTGGCCGTGGAGGGGCCTGGGAGTGAAAGGCCGGGGCGCCCCGCACTCCTAATCTCTACAGGCCCGCCTCAATGAGTCCATTGTTCAGGGTAGCCGCCGGGGACTCGATGCTATCTCCTGGGCCGAGTGGCCACATCGATCGGAAGGACAGAGCCCAAGGGGGCGGCGCGGCTGCAGGGTGTTGACCCTCGCAGATAATCGGCGCGGGTTGACTTGGTGACGCGGTTATGAGCGGGTTTTCGAGCTTGGGACAAAGATAGGCACCTTCCCTCACCTAGGCACCCCCTCTACGGCTGGACCCTGGCTGTTCCCTCCCCGCCCCCTTCCCCCCACCCCGCAGCCCGCCTCACGCACCCCCCCCCCGTGAGTGTTTACTTAGCACTTTGGTCTAATTGCGCGCATTTCGGTAAATTGACTTCCGTCTCGATGCTTCATTTGTCCCATTTAATATTTTTGCTGGGCTTTGCAAAAAGGAAACTCTCTCAGCAGAAAACAAATTCACCCACTGCTTTTCACTGGAAACAAATAAATAAATAAATTCTCCTAGGCTGAGGAAAAACGTGATAGAAGGATTTCCCACCCCGTGTGTATATTAGAGAGAGAGAGAGAGAGAGAGAGAGATTCTTTGATTTCCCAATTAATGTTTTCTGCCATCTCCTTCCTTACAAAGGGACTTGAAAAACAAAGATCCAGCAGCCATTTAGTATGACTCTTAGGTAGGCCAAAGTCACCCAGCGATTTTGACTGGCTAATGGTTGCATTCAGCAGAACCTTGCGCGGCGGCGGCTTTTCTCTGCGTCTCTGGCCCAGTACCATAAGGTGGCCAAATCCATTACAGGTGAAACGCGTTTCCGCTCCGAATCCAGTCTGGCTGTGCCCACCTCCTCCGCCTCCAGCAGGCCTCAAAGATACCCAGCCATTAGGCAAGTGCCTTCCCGAGCCATTTAACAGCAGCTCTTATGGATAAATAAACAAAAAAGGCTGTAAACCAATTATAGTGTGGACAGTGAAAAAGTCTTTTATTAGAAGGACGTCCTGATAGTCCGTGCTGTTACTGGAGGTACCCTGCCTGCTCTCTTCCTTTCTGCTTTTGCTGAGACTCCGTTTCAGCCCTGGCCTTCCTCCTTGATTTTGCAGGCAAGCCAAAGGCTGGTTTGGACTAGATGATAGGAATGAAGCCATTGTTCCCCAGTGTGTGTGTGTGTGGGGGGGGCACTTGTCAGAGAAGGTAGGTTTATATGAAATTTAATGTTTAAGACCATATTCATTTCAAAATTATTTTGCTGTTAAAAATTAAAACGAAATTATGCCCCGAGTTGAGAAAAACCCAGTAAAGCAAACAATGTATGCTTATTGAGAGTAATGCTCTCATGATTGATTTTTGACTTGCCCACGAGAGCATGAACGTTGGCGGCCATGGAAGTATGCCTCGGAGATTTTTCTCAGGCACTCAGTCCAGATTCAGAGTCTGGATCACACATGGGAAAGGGGGCCTGGAAGCAAGGACAGAATCTAAGGTGTGTTCAATTGATTTCTGGGGCAAAACAATTCTAGTGTCAACAAGCAGAAAGTTGAAATTATTTTCCAGATAATTCAACACCCACCCCCACCACTCTACAACCAAATTGTCTTAGTTTTATTAGGGTTCCTATTTCTGTGATAAAACACCACGACCAAAAGTGACTCGGGAAGGAAAGGGTTTATTCCAGCTTATGATCACAGGGGAACACTGCCTACTGGCTTGCTCCCCATGGCTTGCTCCCCCTGCTTTCTTTTAGCACCCAGGACCACCAGCCCAGAGGTGGTACTGCTCACAACAGTCGCCAATCAAGAAAATGCACTTCAGACTTGCCCACAGGCCAATTTTCTCCTCCCAACCCCCTCCACTGTGTTCTTCTCATGAGGACCCTCTTTTCTTCCATGTTTCTTGTGCTTTTAAAATTTATTTATTTATTTATTTATTTATTTATTTATTTATTTATTTGTTGTTTTTTTCGAGACAAGGTTTCTCTGTGTAGCCCTGGCTATCCTGGACTCACTTTGTAGACCAGGCTGGCCTCGAACTCACAAAGATCCACCTGCCTCTGCCTCCCAAGTGCTGGGATTAAAGACATGTGCCACCACCTCCCGGCTTAAATTTATTTATTTTTATTTTTATGTGCATTGGTGTTTTACCTGCATGTTTGTCTATGTGAGGGTGTTGGATCCTGGAGTTACAGACAGTTGTGAGCTGCTATGTGGGTAGTGGGACTTGAACCCCAGTCCTCTGGAAGAACCTTCAGTGCTCTTAACCAACCGCTGAGCCATCTCTCCAGCCTCTCTTCTGTGTTTCCGCTGTGTCAGATTTCTCCTGCTGTCTCCTACAACTTCCTATATTTTTTTTTTAATGTTTTTTTTTTTTTTTTTTGGTTTTGGTTTTTCGAGACAGGGTTTCTCTGAATATCTCTGGCTGTCCTGGACTCGCTTTGTAGACCAGGCTGGCCTCGAACTCACAAAGATCCGCCTGCCTCTGCCTCCCAAGTGCTGGGATTAAAGGCGTGCGCCACCACCGCCCGGCTAACTTCCTATATTTTTAATGGCTTGCTTGTTTCAATGTTATTTATTGATTAAATACCTGTAGAACCCTTACTGTATGATTGATTTTGAGGATTGAAACTCAGTAGCGGAAATGTATTCTGGGGGCTGGAGAGACAGATGGCTCAGCAGTTAAGAGTGTGCACTGTTTTTGCTGAGGACCTGAGTTTGGTTTCCATCTCCCAATAGGTAGCTCACTGCTATAACACCTACTTCAGGGGCCCACGCCTTCTTTTGGCCTCTGTGAGCATCTGCACTCACATGGACACAGATACATAATAAATCTTTAAAATTTTTAGATTTACCTACTTTTATGTGTATGAGTGTTTTGCCTTGCATATATGTATGTGTATGATGTGCATGCCTGGTACAGGTCAAAAGGGGGTGTCAGAACCTTTGGAACTGGAGCTATGGATGGTTGTGAGCTACCTACCATGTGGGAAGTGAACCTGAGTCTTCCGCAAGAGCATCAGTGCTCTGAACCACTGACCCTGATGGGCCTTGAGAATCTAATCTGGCTCCCACAATGATATCTTAGCTTATTATAGAGTGGGTACTCAAATATATATATTCAAGCTCTTTTTTGTTTTGTTTTGTTTTTGTTTTTTTTGAGACAGGGTTTCTCTGTGTAGCCCTGGCTGTCCTGGACTGGCTTTGTAGACTAGGCTGGCTGAACTCACAGAGATCCGCCTGCCTCTGCCTCCCGAGTGCTGGGATTAAAGGCATGTGCCACCACACCTGGCTTTAAACAAGCTCTTAATCAGCAAAGATTGGTCTTGAACTCACTAAGTAGCTGAGAGTGGCCTTGAACTCCTGATCTTCCTGCCTCCGTCTCCAGAGAGCTGGGGTTGCACTCATGTGTCAGTACAATAACTTTGGGGTTAGCTTTTTCTTTTTTCCTTTTGTGATGGGGGTCAAAGCCAGGCTCTTGTGTATGCAAAGCAAGTACTTAAAGCTGAGATACATCCCGCAGCCCTGGGAATCCGCCTTTTACCTTTCAGGATCATTCACAGACACACTATGCATCAAGAATAAAAACAACCCACACATAGACTAAATTTTACTTAATTTCAACAATTGGAAAATAGAAAATACTCCATCATGAGGTTGCCATGAAGTTGGAAAAATGCCTAGTTGAAGGGAAGCAGATATCCAAGAGATGCATTTGAATCTCTGTGTGGACAACACACCTATAAATCCTGCCACCTCATGGTGGGTTATAAACCCTCAACACTGACATAAATTGTCTGTTCATTGTGCTCTCAGGCTCCTGATTTCTTCTTGTAGTTAAGGCTTGGGAAAGGTCAGTGGGTTCTGACTGTGTTTTCTGGGTTCGTTTTTATAAACAGGAATACTAATGTTCTCTCAGTGGGGCCCAGAGACATCGAATGGAGCACCACAGTGGCTCACACATACGTACAATTAAAGCCAGGCACTAAAACCAAGGCATATTGATTCATCTCCAGGCAGGACCATTAACTGGGGTCTTAATGCAACACTCTTCTCTACTCTAACCGTGACCAAACAGCTTCCTTTAAAGGTAAATGAATTTTATATAATTTGTTAGCTAATTCCACTTAATTCTGCCCACATGAGCATGTGATAAGGGAATGTTAACAGCATCAGGCTAACAGGGGAGTCCAGGAGGAGCCAGCATTTGATTTCAAAGGGCTGGGGCCCAACGCTGAGAAATCCCAATGACTAGGAGAGCTCTGGGTTCTGGCTTGTTTACTTTCTGTTCTCCCACTCCTGAGTAAAGGGCAGAGAGGAAACTCTAGGCTCCATCTGTCATAGACCAGTTAATAAGACAACAAGGACTCCTTTTTTTTTTTTAAACAAAAATCATTCTTAGTCTGACGAACTTCCCTTGGACTTCAGGGAATCAGGAAGAGTAAAAAAAAATAATAATAGAATCAATAGCAACTTTGTTATCTTGTAACTTAAACAGCCTTTGCCTGCTGGGATGGCAGAACAGGATTTCTTATCTGGCAAACAGCAGAATTCTCTGGATAGTTAAGTTATTTTTCACAAGATGTTTCTAACCAGTTAGGTTTTAAGAGAAAGTGTCTAAGGTGGGAGCATGCCAAAATCTAGCTCCATATAGATATTAACTTAAGCCATGGGAAATAATTTGTTTGTTTCTTTTTTTTTTTTTTTTTTTTTTGGTTTTTTGAGACAGGGTTTCTCTGTGTAACAGCTCTGGCTGTCCTGGTCTCACTTTTGTAGACCAGGCTGGCCTCGAACTCACAGAGATCCGCCTGCCTCTGCCTCCCAAGTGCTGGAATTAAAGGCGTGCGCCACCACCGCCCAGCACTTGTTTCTTTTTTTTAGGTAGTTTTTTGTTTGTTTTTGTTTTGGTTTGTTTTTTTTGAGACAGGGTTTCTCCGTGTAACCCTGGCTGTCTTGGAACTCACTCTGTAGACCAGGCTGGCCTCGAACTCACAGAGATCCACATCCCTCTGCCTCCCGAGTACTGGGATTAAAGATGCACCACCACGCCCAGCTAATAATTTCTTTCTTTAGAACAAAATAGATATTATGTATTCTTTTTATTAAGAATGTAATAGCATGTCAACTGTTGTGTAGTCATTAAATACTGAAAGCAAAACAAAACAGAGAAATTCTCAATAATTGTCTGCTTTAGCTACATATTTCAACCATAATCTAAAATGAGTCACCTTGATCATCCTGTCTGTGTTGTGGGGTCAGTACTTGCCCTGTGGTGTATGCTCCTGAGTTTAGACAACTGGCTTTGGAGCTTCCAGATTAAGGACATTCATTCCCCAGTAAGAATGTTGCTGAAAAGCAGTACACTGAAGAAACTAGTCAGCCTTAACACCAAAAGAAAACAACAAAAATACCAGAGAGTGGACCCAGCTTGATTGGAGCAGTCCATGTTTGTCTATTCTTCTAAAAGTTTTTATTTATTCATTCATTTATTTAATGTGTACATGTATATGTGTGTGCGCACATGTGTGTATGTGTGTGTGAACTCAAGCTTACACCATATGCATGCATGCAGGAAACCCCAGAGGTCATAAGAGGGAGTCAGATCCCCTGAAACTGGAACTACACATGGGGTTGTGTGCTGTTCTGTGGATACTGGGAATGGAACCCAGGACCTCTGCCAGGGCAGCCAGGTGCTCTTCACTGCTGAGGATCTATCTCTCCAGCCCTCTATATTACTTTGCACGCAAATATTGATGCTTTTAGTTCAAGACTCATGAAACATGGCATGTTTCAAAGCAAAGTTCTCTTCCACAGTGAAGGAGGAGTCTAACAAACCAGATAGTTCACACCCACCAAAGCGATTATTGTGTTCTGATTCTCTGGTTAAAAAAGAAGTGGAAGGGAAGGTCCGCTGCCTTTTCAATACTGACTCCACAAAGTAACATCTGCAGTCCTTGTGGAATCCCATACAGGGTGTCCTCACGTCTACACGAATCTCCCATGTTATGCCAATCTATCCATGGACACAGACCTGACTTCCCTCTGGTTTCCTTGGGAAAGAGACAGTGCGGACCTACAATTCAACTGAGGGGAAGAAAATCTTTTCTCTTTACTCACGCTCCACTGTGAAATGCAATCCATCAATGCCAACCAGCCGCTTCAGTTACACACTCATTTGTTTGCCCCTGCCAACACCGTCTCATTCAAACCTTGAGGGCTCTGAAAGCTGAAGTTAGAGATTGCCACGAATCCAGATAATCAGCCGCGTTTTCTTACCTTGCCAGCAGATTGTAACAGACGTTAACAAAAAGGTAAACAGAAGGCTCTAACCCCCCGCGCCCTGAGTAATCTGCCTCCTGGCCTGTAGTTACACAGAATTAATATTTTCCTCAAGAAAATGGAATGACACTATTTACCCTTTCGTGTTTATACAGCCCTTAGCCAAATTTAAATATAATACCTAGAGAAAATCAGCTAGAAAAAGTATTGGAAAACATGCTGTGTTCCCTCTTTCTCCTTCTGGGTTTCCTTAGGAACCTCACTCTATACTTACGTCCATTTTTAAAAGAGAATACTGGAATTGGAGAGTCAGCTCTTGGCTCAGTGGTTAAGAGCTCTTGCTCCTCCTGCAGCGGACTCTCATCCCATTCTAGCTCACATAGCAGGTCACAAACACCTGTAACTCCAATTCCGGGGAACCTGACTCCCTCTGAGTCTCCACAGGCACCAGGCCCTCATGTGGCACACAGACATGCCCTCTACACATAAAACAAAATAAAACTCCAAAGAAAGAAAATACCAACTTGGTGCCATATATTTGCAATATTCTGGGACCCTTTTCCTTTGCCCTTCTGTTCTGGATACATAACTTGGAGTCAGGCTGCCAATGGGTCAAACACTGTATAAAACGTTTTGATTCTGGGGCTGGAGAGATGGCTCAGTGGTTAAGAGCACTGGCTGCTCTTCCAGAGGTCATGAGTTCAATTCCCAGCAACCACATGGTGGCTCACAACCATCCATAATGAAATCTGGTGCCCTCTTCTGGCCTGCAGATGTACCTGCAGGCAGAACACTGTATACATAATAAATAAATCTTTAAAAAAAAAAGAGCACTGGCTGCTCTTCCAGGAGACCTGAGTTCAGTTTCCAGCACCCACACCAGGCAGTTGACTCTAGCAAAAACAATCTCTCTCTTGTGTCTGTGGTGTTAAAGATTGAATTCAAGGGCTTCCCTGCCCTTGCCTCTGTGTTACAGCCTCAGGCCTGAGGACCCAATTGAACAAAATTGAGCCTTGCCTCCATTTTTTCAGTAATTCAGGTAAAGGGCAGTGGGCTGATCTTAAAAAGAATTGATAGGCATACGGTTGCCTGATGTATTTTCTTCCTAATCTTATTCTGACTCTTTTTGTTCATTTATTTTTTGAGACAGGGTTTCTCTGTGTAGCCCTAGCTGTCCTGAAACTCGCTCTGTAGACCACACTGGTCTTTAACTCACAGAGATCCGCCTGCCTCTGCCTCCCAAGTGCTGGGATTAGAGGGTGTGCCACCGCACTGGGCTGCCATTGATTCTTCTATAAGAATAGATATAAAAGAGTTGATTTTGTTCAATTTCTTTAAAAAATTAGCAGTTAGAATAACAGAAGGGACTATCATGACAGCAACTAAATTTGCCCCAGTCTCCCGAATCTAGCAGGTGACCGAGGTTCACAAATCTCTCCTTCCTTCCACTTACTTCATCCCAGGGAGCACTGTGAGTCAGCAGGGTTCTCTCCCATTTGGAGTCTGGCAGGACACCACTCTCTCCAACAGACAAGTAAGGACTCCAGCCGGTTGGCCCTGACTCCATAGCTCTTGAGATTGTCACAAGTGCTATGAATCATCTTTCCAGAAAGACATGCTCGTGTGACACACGACATCCTTCGGGAGCATCCTGAAGGAAGTACACAGCCCCATCTGCCCATCCTGTCCCAAAGCAAGGTTTATCAGAAACCCATCTGTGCCCACTCTTTTTGTCTTTGTCTTCTCCTCTCTGAGTTTTATAAATGTTGCTTCCTCATCAATATTCACATCGGTCATGGTCTGTTGGTTTAGCTGTGTGTGCTGTAACTGAGAAGTCACACACTTATGGGTTACCATTACTCAGAACTTTTGCTGTGGTATTCCCCTTGCCTGTGAGGACAACAAATAAAGGGAAGGTCAAGCAGTGCATGGAAGATATGAAGTTGTAATTCTAAGATTAATTAGAAATTCATGGGCTTAAAGTGCATTGGGTTGTGACGTGGACCTGTTGCATAAATGGCCGTTTGGAATAACATCACTCCGTCTGTCCTTCCTTCTCTTGTCTAGATATCTGCTTTGTGCCAGGCACTGGGACAGGCCCTGGAGACACAGCAGCATCAGATACAATCCTTGTCCTGGAGGCTTTAGAGTCTAGCCGTGGGCGGAAAGCACATGGGTACACACCTGGAAATCCAGAAGATGCCTCTAGACTGTGATCTCCCATCTCTGATTGAAACTAGTGGATATACCACTCACATAGACACAACCCAGCTTCCTTGGCTGCATTCTCAGTCATGTCCCCAAAGCAGTTAGGGGTGCGCTCGGCCTCATGGCTTTCTACAACTTTGACTTTGGACTTCAGCTGACTCATGTTTCCAATATATATTTTTTTCCTTTGGAGACACTTTCACTCTATAGCTGGCCTAGAACTCGCTCTGTAGACCAGGCCGGCCCCCAATTTACAGAGATCCACCGGCCTCTGCCTCCTGAGTGCTGGGATTAAAGATATGGTTGTTTCCAACTTTTCATCTACTGAATGGTAGCTTGGCACGTGGCTGAACCCTCTGCACTCTCAGGGTTAGACTCCAGCAATACTATTTATTGATCTGGGTGGCTTTGGGAAAGTTTCTTAATCTCTCTGTGCTTCACTTACCTTTTCTGTAAAAACAGGGTAAAAGTAACTTTTACCCCATAAGGGCAAGTGTGTCTCCAAAGACACAAATTGTGCTCTGAGTCAGGGACTGAGTGACAAGGTGAGTAGCAGTTCAGAGGCTGCTGAAGCAGATAAGATTTGAGACCAAGTATGTAAGAACCAGAGTGGAAATGAAGCAAAAGGAAGAGATGCAGAAAGAGTACAGGATTCAAAGACCTGGAGGGGAGGGAGATGGGATCAGTGGGGGTCAGTGCTTGCTGAGTCAGGATGATGCTGGGCTATTTGCCCCTGGTGTCTGCCTTACCTCTAGTGACATACAGGTATAATTATGTCCATCTCACTGTAGAAGAAGCAGACGGTTTTCAACGGCATTTCAACTTGTCCCAAGTTAGAGGCTGTGCTGCTGACCTGGACGTACATTACCCAGAATCTGGCTCTTAAGCCCATGATCTTTAGTACCAACCTGCCCTGGGGGTGGCTGGTCTGGAGAACTGGAAGGAAAAGAAAAGAAAAAAAAAGCAACGAACAAAGAAATCAACTTTCATTGGCAATGCAGCTAAGCGGGAAACATAACAGTTGTGTTTGGGGGTGCTGAGTGTGGGGTTGAGGTGGGCAGCGTGATTCAAGGGCATTTGAAGGACAGACCTGGAGGCCCCGGGTGTTGTTAGCTTATGGAAAGATGGAGTCAAAAGAGGAAAAGGTGGGTCGGTTCTTGGGGATATTCTACTTGGGTGGCAGTAAGGAGAAAGGCATGTGTGCAGCCAGCGAATTTCACCAGGACAAGAGCCCATGTGGTGTGATGGCAAAGCGAGACTCTGGGACAGTGAGGTGACTCAAGTCATGCACAGCTCTTGGTAGAACGGTGTCCCATGGCGTCTCTCTAAGGGCACCCAACACCCTCGCCTTCTGCATCATGAAGGAAATCACCCAACTCCAGACTCCTGTCCCTCTGTCCCTCTATGGCCCTGGACTCATCCTTTCTTTCATGCTGGCTCATCTGGGCGGTTGTGACTGCCTAGAGAGCAGAGCCAAACTCTTCAGCAAACCCTTGAAGCCCTTCGTGCGTGGACAATGACTTATCAGGCTGACTTCCATGCAAGGCTCTGCTCCCATCAGTGAGCACCGAAAGCTGTTGACCAGATATCCCTTCTTGGCTTCTCCCAGTATAGCCTGTCTTACAGAATGCCCACCCACTATTCGAATGGATCTCATAAACCTAAAGGCCCTTCCTCCCCCAATGTCCGCACAGTGCTTAATATGTAAACAGAACACTCAATATTGAGCAAGTGCTCAACGAATGTTTATGGAGTAGCTTTTCCTCCCTCCCTAATCTCCTTGCTCTCTTTCTTTCTTTCTTTCTTTCTTTCTTTCTTTCTTTCTTTCTTTCTTT
>CAJQZJ010032578.1:1128866-1142978 GCA_907164525.1 Lophiomys imhausi | reverse complement strand
TTTCTTTCTTTCTTTCTTTCTTTCTTTCTTTCTTTCTTTCTTTCTTTAAATTTTTTTTTTTTTTAACGAGTGTGAGTGTTTAGCTACATGTGGGAATGTGCACCATGTGTGTGCAGTGTCCTCAGAGGCCCAAACAGGGCATTAGACCCCGTGGAACTGGAGCCACAGATAGTTGTGAGCTGCCGTGCCCATGGCGGAAACAGAACCAGGGTCCTCTGCAGGGTGCCCATGCCGGAAACAGAACCAGGGTCCTCTGCAGGGTGCCCATGCCGGAAACAGAACCAGGGTCCTCTGCAGGGTGCCCATGCCAGAAACAGAACCAGGGTCCTCTGCAGGGTGCCCATGCCGGAAACAGAACCAGGGTCCTCTGCAGGAGCAGCCAGAGCTCTTAACCTCTGAGCCACCTCTCCAGCCCCCTCCTTCTGTCTCACATGGGTGACTTCAGTGTCAGTCACTACGGTTCTGAATACTGGGGGTGTAGAGTAGAATTAAATATAGTAACTGCTTTTAAGTGCTTTGTTTCTGGTAATAACAGAGATTTACTTGTATTTGTCAGTTTCTCCTTATCCATTTTTTTTCCTGCCCAGAAGAGTGCTAGACCAAGGTTTGAAGGTTCAGAGTTTACAGTTGGGGGATAAGGAAAGAGAAGCGGGGGGTGGGGGTGGGGGTGTCCCGTTTTCTGGGGATTGATTTTCACACTTTCCCACCCGTCAATATTCCCTTGGCAGAGACGGTTAATAATTAATTTTTGTGAGAAAGTAAAGCTCCGCCAGTCTTTTGAGAGCCTCTGAGCACAAAGCAGGCTGAACTCACTATGCTTTCAGAGTACAGACACAGCATCTTGCGATTTGCATGAGTCTGCGCATTCTCTCCCCTTTAGGACGGCGGCCAGCAACAATATCCTCATCATCCTCCTTGTCCTCATCCTCATTCTCCTCTTCTTTTCCTAGCTCTTCCTTTTTTTAAAAAAAAAAACATACATTTATTTATTTATTTATTTATTTATTTATTTATTATGTATACAGTATTTGCTCTACATATATGCCCGGGCACCAGATCTCAATGTAGATGGTTGTGAGCCACCATGTGGTTGCTGGGAATTGAACTCAGGACTTTTGGAAGAACAGCCAGTGCTCTTAACCTCTGAGCCATCTCTCCAGCCCCATTTTTCCTAGCTCTTCAAGATTTCTTTTTTCATTGTTTCTAAAGCGCCTTCTTTGGGCATCCTCTCCCTTGGATAGTTGCTTGTCTGTTTGTTCTGATGTGTAAGGGCCACGTAGACGCGGGTGCCCTCAGAGGCCCGAAAAGTACATTGGATCCCCTGGAATTGCAGGTGGTTGTAGCTGAGCCATCTGATGCAGGTGCTGGGAACCACTCTTGGGTTTTGCAAGAACAATAAATGCTTCTAAGCACGGCACCATCTCTCTAGCCCCCAAAATTCAGCATTTTAAAACAGCACAATAAAAATGTTTGACAAGGAGCTACAGATTTTTTTTTAAACAAATGTAACTCAGAGAAGTAATGAAAATGGACAAATTAAAATAAAAAAATTAAAAAAATCCAAAATAATTAGAATCAAAATTGTACTGATTTAGCTACAGAAAACAGTTGGGACGATAGAGGAATCAGCGAGCGTAAGGACAGGTGGGAGGAGAGTAGGGCGGTAGGAAGGCACCTGAATAGCAGAGAGAATACACTTGAAAGAGTGAACAATGAATGCTTCAGTACCTCCGAGCCATCATCAGCCTATGAAGGAACGGAGAAAACAAAAAGGAGGACTGAAAGAAGTAATGGTTGTAAACTTCCCACATTTGGTGAAAGATGTAAACCTACAATATGAGAGGCTGGCTGGAGACCAGCTATGCCGTGTGCATGCTAAGACTCAACACAGACATCTGAGATCCAAGCACACAGGGATTATCCTGAAACCAGACTGAGAGAAAAGACCACTCCAATTGGAAGTACATCTTGGTAGAGTGTATGTATGCTCATCCACAGCATACATCTATCATTAGACGGCTATATCCGTCCATCCGTCCGTCCGCCTGTCTGTCCATCTGTCTGTCTATCTATGTATCTATCTTCCTAATTTAAATGTTTACTTGAAATTTTGGAACAAGTACACAATTTGTACCTGAGCCCTTCTCTCTTTGCATTAGAATCCATTTGTCAATCAAAACGCATTTGAGAAGGTAAATGATGGGCCAAAGATGTAGGTCCGTGGCAGAGCTCTTGCCTAGAGCGTCCAAAGTTTGATTCCAGCACCAGTAAATACACAAACCTAACCATAAATAAATAAGACGAGAGTGCACGGAGTTTCTAGTTCGGCCATAACAGGGGAATTACGGGTCTGAAGGAGTCCATCGTATTTCTTGGTGTTGATTCTCACCATGATGGAGAAGGAGGGACAACAGCTTTAATTTTAGTCTAGTAATAAGGTGGAGGTCATCGTACGACAGGGCTCACTGTTGTAACACTGGTTCAGAGAACCCACAGGTCAAAATTCATTTTCTAGACCAGAGTCTCTCAGCTCAATGTAAAGATACACTAGTGAGTCTCAGTTACTCACATTTCCCAAAATTTGGTTTTATGTTACCAAAAGAGTATTGGAGTAGATCAAGGTTGTCCTGGTAATGAAGTCAGTTGCATTTAGCATTGCCTTGATGAAGGAGTTCTTTTCTCTTAAATTTATGTCATGATTATTTCTTAGATTGCACACAACATTCTTTTTTTTTCAAGACAGGGTTTCTCTGTGTATCCCTGGCTGTCCTGGACTCACTGTAGACCAGGCTGGCCTTGAACTCACAGAGATCCACCTGCCTCTGCCTTCTAAGCACTGACATTAAAGGTGTGTGCCACCACGCCTGGTGTCTTTTGTCATAAATTGTGCATTTTTCAAAAGGATTGTGTCATGTACATGAATATTGTCATATTTTATGCAAAAGTAACCAAAACGAAGCAGGAAGCATGGGCAGTAACCGTGTGGTGGAATACATCTGTGATTGCAGCCCTTGGGAGGCTGAGCCATGAGGACTGTGAGTTGGAAGACAGCCTGGCCTGCAGAGAAAGACTGTGAGACACCAGACCAATTGCACTCCAGTCCTCTGAAGGGACAGGCCCTTCACCCCTCAGCATCTCTCCAGCCCCAAGTGGACCGTTTCTTGGTGTGCTACAAAGTCTTGGACTTTTGTTCTTTTGTCTCCTGTCATTCCCCTGACTTCTTGGGCTGAGTAAGAGAAATCCTGAGCCAGCTCGTAATTTTATCCTATAAGGAACTTGTGCCCTTAGCCTAGAGGAATACAGAGTTCATCTTTCATCTCAAAATCGCGATGTTTTACAGGGGTGTGTCCAAATGTATGCTTCATGTATTTACTTAGGGTTTAAGTGGCATCTCCTGGACCTGCAAGATGGCTCATTGGGTAAGAAGCTCACGATTCAAGGCTGATGATCTGGACTTGGTTCCCCTGGAACCCATGTAATGGTGGAAGAAGAAAATTGACTCCACAAAAATTGTCCTCTGAACTCCACAGGTATGCTTTATTTTATTACTGTATTTTATTTTGAGATAAAGTCTCTCATTGATCACTGATGAGCTAGACTGGGTGGCCAGTGAGCTGGAGACCTGCTTGTCACCCCCATATTCCAAGGGTGACCACACCCAGCTTTGGCTATTTCCTTATTTCCCCTTTATTAGTTTCTTTCTTCCTTGAGGCATTCATATCTTGTTTGAGTCTCCAGGATCTCTCTTAAACATATGTATTAATATATCTTCTCTTCATATTTTGTTCCATGGTTTTGTTTGTTTTGTTGTTCTTTCCAGACAGGTTTTCTCTGTGTAGCCCTGGCTGTCCTGGAACTCACTCAAGGCTGGCCTTGAACTCACAGAGATCTGCCTGCCTCTGCCTCCCAAGTGCTGGGATTAAAGGCGTTCACCACCACCGCCAGCAAGCGGCCAGGCTGGTTGTAGGTTTTAAAGTACTTTCTTCTGTTTTGTCTCCAAAGCCACAATTCTTTCTGCAGGTGAACTAGTCAGGGCTGCTATTACTGTGGTGAAACAAGGTGACCAAAAAGCAAGTTGGGGAGGAAAGAGTTTATGTGGCTTACAGTTCACATTGCTGTTCATCATTGAGGAAGTCAGGATGGAAACTCACGCAGGGCAGGAACCTGGAGTCAGGAGCTGACCCAGAGGCCGTGGAGGGGTGCTGCTCACTGGTTTGCTCCTCATGGCTTGCTCAACCTGCTTTCTTTTATTTTTTTTTAAATATAAAATATTAAAGCTTATTTTTGGATCTCTAATCAGTGGTTTGGATACCTTCATTGAATGATCAACCCCAGCAAAACATTTTTTTAACTTTTTATTAATTCTTTGTGAGCTTCCCATCATGCACCCCAGTCCTGTTTATCTCTCCATCCCTTCATATCTGCCCTTCGCCCTTGCAACCTACCCCCTCAAAATAAAAAAAAAAAAAAACACAAACAAACACCAACAAAAACAAAGCATAGAAAACATCTCACCGTGGAAGCTGTAGTGTGTCACTGTGTGTCCCACAGTGGACCCCTTTGTCCACGCATCTTCACTTGCAAATGTTCATTGCGATGATGAGTCACTGGCCTGGTTCAGGGTCTCTGGCTTCGGTGACACCATCAATACTGGATCCTCGGGGCTGGAGAGATGGCTCAGCGGTTAAGAGCACTGGCTGCTCTTCCAGAGGTCCTGAGTTCAATTCCCAGCAACCACATGGTGGCTCACAACCATCCGTAATGAAATCTGGTGCCCTCTTCTGGCCTGCAGATATACCTGCAGACAGAATACTGTATACAAAATAAATAAATCTTTAAAAAAAAAGAAATACTGGATCCTCATCGGGGCTCCTCCTGGTTATCCTGTTGTTGCCCTGTGTCGTGGAAATCCTGCAGCTTTGGAACAGCGGGACTGGGCCCTTTCACTTGTGTCACCGTTCAGAGATGACATAGATTGTAGGGTGGGGGCCAACTCAGTTCTCTGGATCTGGGCCTGCAGGGGTGGCCGCTGAGCTGGTCTCCCCAGCACTGCTCTCGCTGGACCACCCAGGGCTGCCATCAGCAGGAGGCAGGACCATCTCCCCTGCTCTCATGCCCTTGGGGGCCGGCTGACCTGCGCCCCCCCCGCCCCGCCTCCAGGGCCAGCTTTACCGTGCACCCAGGAGAGGCGCAGGGCTCTGTCTCCCAAGTGCTGTAGCCAGGGGAGGCCAGGGCTAGCTCACCCACTCTCATGACCCCAGGGCCAGCTCTCCCAACTGATGCAGGTAGTGAGAGGAGAGGGGGGAGGAGGGCATCGCTCTTGTACCCATGACACCTCACCAGGCTGCGTTCTTATAGAACTCAGGAGCACCAGCCCAGGATGGCACCACCCACAGTGGACTGGGGCCTCCCGCATTAATCACTACTTAGGAAAATGCTCTATAGGCTTGCCCACAGACCAATCTCATAGAGAGATTTTCTCAACTTGAGGTTCCGTCCTTTGATGGCTCTAGCTCATGTCTCAAGGTCTGACACCAGCCAGCACACCAACTCTGTCATTTCATTTGTCTATGGAGTCGTTGACATTTTCTTTTTCTTTTTCTTTTTCTTTTTTTTTTTTGCAACGGTTGGAGATGGAACCCAGGGCTTCATTCATGGGAGGCGAGCTCTACCACCCAGCCCTGTCTGTTGACTATTTAAATTTTAAAATGAGTTTTCCTCATTTTAAAGACTTATCTGTTTATTAGAGTGGTATGTATGTGTGAGTGGTCATGGTGTGTATGCGTGTATGGTCATGGTGTGTATGTGTGAGTGGTCATGGTATTTATGTGTGTGGTCATGGTGTGTATGCATGTGGTCATGGTGTGTATGTGTGTGAGCCCAGAGACGTGGGCTCAGGGCTCGCAAATCCTTGCCTGACTCTTCCATATTCAAAGCCCATCTGTAAAGCCAGGCTTCCATCCAACCCACAAATGAATAAGGTCTCACTTCTGACAGATGGTCCCACACATCTTTTTTATGGTACACTCCACTCCACTTATTTATTTATTTAGTGTGTGTCTGTGCACGCGTGCATACAAGTGTGTGTGTGCTCCGTGGCTCGTGTCTTTCCACTAGGTGGGACCCAGGGATCAGGTTTCCAGGCTTGGGGGCAAGCATCTTTACTCTCTCACCTGCTAGGTCCCCAAGATTTTTAATCTACCCTTATCTATTCCTATGTCTTCCACAGACAAGTGCTGGAGAGCCTGTGGTGGGTAGCTTGTGCCCCAGGGTAATGACAGAGCTGAGTTTAAATCCTAGCTGTCCCACTTGCCTTAGGCCCTTGGAATCTCTGTAAGCCTGCTTTCCTGAAACTAAAAAATGGGATTAAAACCAGTGTCTGCCTTACAGGCATTTCTTTTAGTATTAGCATTTTAGAAACCTGTACAGTATGTTGTATTGTTTGTTTGTGCGAGACAGGGTCTCTCTATTATGTAGCCCTGGCTGTCGTGGAACTCGCTATATAGACCAAGCTGACTATGAACTCTCAGAGATCCACCTGCCTCTGCTTCCTGAGTGCTGGGGTTAAAGGCGCACACTACCATCAGCAGCTCAATATACTGTATTTTTTTTCATGATGCCTAATATGGATAAGTACTTAATATGTATGCACTGCCATTGCCTCGTGGTTTTGAACTATAATGGTGTATAGGTGACTCCCACCTAAAGGGTCTCCCTGCGATTCCATCTGCAGTTTGCTCCGTAGTCTGAGCTCTCAGATTTCTTAGCTCCCACACATTCCTGCCACCTGGTGTCTTGGCACTCGGAATTCTCTCTTGGTTTTTGTGCCATCAAGGTTTAGCTTAGATTTTTTTTTAAAAGGAGGATTTGCTTATTTTTATTTTGTGTGTGTGAGTGTTTGCCTGTGGACCATGCACGTGCAGTGTTTGTGGAGGTCAGAAGAGGGCATCGAATTCCCCTGGAACTGGAGTTATAGATTGTTGTGAGCTGCCCTGTGGGTGCTGGGACTTGAATCCAGGTCCTCTGGAAGAGCAGCCGGTGACCTTAACCACTGAACCATCTCTCCAGTCCCTTTAGCTCATATGCTGTTTCCCCCTGATCTCCCCTTACAGAGAGTGCTCTTGTTTCTGTAGAGCCTTAGTCCATACCCAGCACTCAGGGTACCTCTCATGTCGTTAGTTCTGATTGCGAAGCAGGGGTCTCTTGGGAGCCAGAGAGAAGCCAAGAGGGAATCTTCAGACTTAGCTAATCTGAATGGTGGAGGAAAAGCAGGCCCTCCGGACCGATGTGTCAGACGAGATCAGCAGAGTCCTCAGCCTTTCCATCCCACTTCCGATTCTTTACACGTGATGACTCAATTCCTTCCTGATGCTATGGTGGGAAAAGGGACCTCAGTTGTTGTGTACAATGAGCACATGACCTCCCCATGGTATGACTGAGGGGGCAGTTTTAATTGCAGATATGAAGGAGAGGCATCTGGAAGAGTCCAGAGCAGGGGGAGAAAGTAGTTGACTAAACATGGCCAGTAGGGTGGATTTGGCGGTGAGGTGAGGGAAGGGAATGAGAGAGGAGGGCAAAGAGGGATTGTGGTCCCAAACGTCAGGGCTCTATAGGAATGAGAAGCTGAGGGAAGGGGGGTCCCTGAGCTGGAGAAGTAGGGGTGGGGTGAGCAGAGCCAGGATGTTAGCATGGACTCCATAACAGGTATTTACAATGCTGAGAGAGCCTGGAGGCCAGCATTCGCTTTGGTGTGCTAACAGGCCAATAGGCAATAGAGAACCATTCGTCCTGAGCTTCTTTTGCCCGACAGTTTGCTCAGTGCCATCTGGGCCACTGTGATCCAAATGTAAGAATTTGCTACCTGCCTCTAGCAGACAGGGCTCTGGGGAGAACTCCAGGCAGCCTGCATTCTCAGTCTTCACGTTCTTGTGCCTCATAGAAGCCACAGGGATGGAAGGGCCTTATTGCCCAGGTATACACCACATGGTATATTCGTCAGTTTTCCAGCACCCTAACAACACACGTGAGACAATCCACTTACAAAGAGAAAAGGCTTGTTTTGGCTCATAGGTTTAAAGGCTCTAGTTCTGATCAGGTGACTGACCCATTGCTTTGGACCTTTAGTTGGAATTCAGGGTGGCAAAGGCAGGGAGTGTGTGTGACAAAGACGGCAGCTTGTGTCACGGCCAGGCATCAGCCGTGGCATCGGTCTTATTGATCGTTCCCTTCAGGGCCCTCACCCATAATACTTGTAAGGCCCGTCCTCCTAAATATCTGCAGTGCCATCTAGGTTTGGCCTAGGAACCAAGCCTTTCCTACCTAGCCCTCTGGTGAATCTTCAACAGGCAAACAATTTGACTGGAATTGGAATCAGTGCAGAAACACACACTTGGGTGGTGTTTCCAGGAAGGTGCGAGTGGAGAGAGGAGGCCCAGTCTGAACGGGGGAAGATCCATCCCAATGACTGGGGTCCTGGGACCCAATCAAAAGACAGAACGAGCTGAGGACCAGTGTTCCTCTTTTTCTGCTTCTTGGCTGAGGAGGCAGTGTGGGCAGCTGCTTCTCCCTCTTCCCACTGAGATAGACTATGCCCTTAAGACTATGAGTCAGGATAAACCCCTCCTTCCTTGTCACAGCAGCGAGACAAAACTGATCAGTTGATCAATCCTCAGAAGAAAGTGTGAAGGAGTCTGCTGCTTCCCGCTCCATGCCCTGTGGCGTTCTCTGGGCTCCCAAGGCGCCCACCTTGTACAGCACCTCTCATTATACAGTACCCCCTGAGGAGAAAGCCATCGTGAAAACAGCCAGACAGACTGCTGTTCCTTCTGGTGCTGTGGCTCGACTGTAAAGCACTTCATAGACGGAGGACCCGGTGTCATAAATGAGGATTATAGAGGGCGCGTTGGTGTCAGTTTTGGAAAAGAGAAAGTTTGCAGTTAAAACAAAACAAAACAAAACCAAAAAAAAAAAAGGTTATGCAATCGCACAGCTCTTGTGTGAACAGATTTAACTTAGGAGAAGTTAAAAACACTGGCTGACACCAAAAGGGATTCAGGAAGTCTCAGCAGGAAAGAATAAAAATTGGCTTAAAGTACTTGGATGTTTCAGCGCTGTAAACAGGAGCTTTAATTCCAGTAGTATTCCATGTCCTGGGATGCAGGGGAGAAGGCCTGTTACAGTCACATCGGAACTGCTCTTTTTTCTGAGATTGATGGCTGCCTGTAAATCCGCTTTGCCAGGGTGACATTGATGTGCAGGCGTTGTAAATCCAAGGGCACAATTAGGTTTTTAAAAATTGTATTACTTAAATTATACCCCTCCAGCAACTGGTTTTACTCTAAATACTTTAGAAGTTGTAGGTCTTTTAATTCAATAAAGTTGAAGTGTTTTACAAAAAAAAAAAGGATGAGGGAGCGATCTGCTCACAGGGTGGGTGGTTGTCTGGTGCTATTTGCTGTCTCTTGGGTGTTGTAACTTCTGTAAGACCTGAGCTTTCTCAAAGAGACAGAACAATACCTCTTGAAATGTTTGTTTAGACTTTTAAAAAAACCTTCTGTTTGTGTGTGTGTGTGTGTGTGTGTGTGTGTGTGTGTGAGACTGTGTGCCTGTGTGTGTGAAAGTGTGTCTCTGTGTGTGTGTGTGTGTGTGTGTGTGTGTGTGTGTGTTCAGGGCTTGAGTATGGAAGTCAAAGGACAACTTGAAGGAATTGATTCTCTCTTTCTACCAAGAAGGATCTAGAGATTTAATTTAGGCTGTGAGGTGACAGGTGTCTTTATTCACTGAGCCATCTCACTGGCCTGTTTTTAGACACCTTTATTGACAAAATGAATAACTACATTGCCAGGTGCCAAATCTGGGTTCATGTGGGGTTTTTTTGTTTGTTTGTTTGTTTTGTTTTCAAGACAGGGTTTCTCTGTGTAACCCCTGCTGTCCTGAAACTCACTCTGTAGACCAGGCTGGCCTTGAACTCATAGAGATCCACCTGCCTGCTGGGATTAAAGGTGTGTGCCACCACTGCTGGATTCAACTGGCTGTTTTTAAGTTGAGTAGTGAGGCTTTGCCAATGAATTTAAAGTTCTTAAGAGATGTGGTAGATTGGATGTGTGCATAGAAGCTAAAGCCAGGTCCTCTGGAAGAACTACCATCCCATAGCCCCCTAGAAAGCTTTTTTAGTAACACAAGAAATAATTTCAATTAAATAGATGAGAAAGAGTTACATATGATGAGGTTAAAACTTTAAATTTACAGCCAGGGCATGGTGCCACATGCCTTTAATCCCAGCACTTGGGAGGCAGAGGCAGGCAGATCTCTGTGAGTTCAAGGCCAGCCTGGTCTACAGAGTGAGTTCCAGGAAAACCAGAGCTACGTAGTGAGACTTTGTCTCAAAACAAACAAATAGAAAACCCAAAAATAAAAAAAACTAGATTTAAAAAATGTTAGGGGAGAAATTCTAATTTGTATAATTTCACAATGTTAACGGAATTGCTTTTTAGTTTCTTGAGGGCTTCTCATTCTCCTCTCCAAGCTTTTTCAGGGCTGTACTAGATGTAACTTTAGAACTGAAAAACACAATTCATCATGTTATAATAGATGGGGCTTAATGTTTAACCCAGTTCCTGAATGACAATTGGCATTGCTCTCTGTCTACCAAGCCCGAGGGTGACGCCTTAATTACCCAGAATTCTCTCTTCCTGGAAGCGATTTAGAAACTAGTTCATGTAACATTAATCCCTGTGTAAATAGGGATTCATTAATTGTACAGGCTTTGGACTTTCCAGGAATACACAGGGAATTTATCTGCCTAGGTGGCCATGATGTTTTCTTTTACACCAAAGTCAATGTAAACACTTTCATGCATATGCAAATATTTCCAAATTGATGACTCAGACTTCACAGTTTTGAAAGTCCTTGTTTTCTTACCTAGGAGGCTAAGAAGTTTCCATATTTAGGTTGCTACATTTTTATATGGTTTTAGGGTAACTTAGTGACAGCTATTTCTCAAGGACAGATTTCAAATTAAAACTATGGAGAGAATTCCTGAGACTCCAGTATCTGTAATGCCAGAGCGTGCATGGGGGGGCTGATGCACGAGGATCACAAATTTGAGGACAGCATGAGCTACCTATCGAGACCCCATCTTTTTTTTTTTTTTTTTTTTTTGGTTTTTTGAGACAGGGTTTCTCTGTGTAACCCTGGCTGTCCTGGACTCACTTTGTAGACCAGGCTAGCCTCGAACTCACAAAGATCCACCTGCCTCTGCCTCCCAAGTGCTGGGATTAAAGGCATGCGCCACCACCGCCCGGCAAGACCCCATCTTAAAGCAAAACAAAACTCATTGACCCCCACATAACTGTATAAATTACACTATGGATCTAAGAAGAAAAAAATACCCCAGAGACTTCTGAGGGGCTGGGAAACTCTTGTTGTCTGTTTTGTTTGAGACAGGGTGACCTTAACTCATTTACAGAGGAAGCTGATCATGTGATCTGATCCTCTTGTGTTGCTGTCCCCATTGTGACCCCTCAAGTCCTGCTTCAGGGAACCACTTTTTTTTTTTTTTTTTTTTTTTTAGTTTTTCGAGCCAGGGTTTCTTTGTATAACAGCCCTGGCTGTCCTGGACTCACTTTGTAGACCAGGCTGGCCTTGAACTCACAGAGGTCCGCCTGCCTCTGCCTCCCAAGTGCTGGGATTAAAGGCGTGCGCCACCACCGCCCGGCTAGGGAACCACTTTTAACTGCAGCAATTCAGCTACTCATCTGCGTAAGTTATCTTTTGTCAGGTACCCCCAGAAACATGTTAGGGTTCGGGAATAGGCACACAAACCACTTGGACATTAATCTCAGTCAGATAGAGATGGATTATTGAACACTCCCACCCCCAAGACTTATTAATCAGGGACATACGTCAGACTGGGGGGCTGACTTTGGACCCCAAATGTTCTTCAGAGTCAGTTTATAAAGGCAAAAACCACAATTAGCTCATATAAGGTGGATAAAGAGTGTAACAGGGTGGTCATTTCTGATTCAGTTCTAACTCAAGTTATTTTTGCTAAGTAGACAAGCAGTTCTAGCTGACCTTAGTCCTAAGTGGAACTGGCAGTTAGGGCCAGCTGGGTCAGCTGCAATTGTAGTTGGGGAATTTCTAGGAATAATAAAGTCACAGAATATGCTGATCATAGTCACAGAGTATGCTTGAACATAGTCACAGAGTATGCTGAACATAGTCACAGAGTATGCTGAACATAGTCACAGAGTATGCTTGATCATAATCACAGAGTATGCTTGAACTTAGTAACAGAGTATGCTTGATCATAGTCACAGAGTATGCTTGAACTTAGTCACAGAGTATGCTTGATCATAGTCATAGAGTATGCTTGAACATAGTCACAGAGTATGCTTGAACTTAGTTGCAGAGTATGCTGAACATAGTCACAGAGTATGCTGAACATAGTCACAGAGTATGCTTGAACATAGTCACAGAGTATGTTGAACATAATCACAGAGTATGCTGAACATAGTCACAGAGTATGCTTGATCATAATCACAGAGTATGCTTGAACTTAGTCACAGAGTATGCTTGAACTTAGTCACAGAGTATGCTTGATCATAGTCACAGAGTATGCTTGAACTTAGTCACAGAGTATGCTTAACATAGTCATAGTGTATGCTTGAACATAGTCACAGAGTATGCTTGAACTTAGTCACAGAGTATGCTTGAACTTAGTCACAGAGTATGCTTGAACTTAGTTGCAGAGTAGGCTGAACATAGTCACAGAGTATGCTGAAAATAGTCACAGAGTATGCTTGAACATAGTCACAGAGTATGCTGAACATAATCACAGAGTATGCTGAACATAGTCAGAGTATGTTTCATCATAATCACAGAGTATGCTTGAACTTAGTAACAGAGTATGCTTGAACTTAGTCACAGAGTATGCTTGATCATAGTCCAGAGTATGCTTGAACTTAGTCACAGAGTATACTTGATCATACTCACAGAGTATGCTTGAACTTAGTCACAGAGTATGCTTAACATAGTCATAGAGTATGCTTGAACATAGTCACAGAATATGCTTGAACTTAGTCACAGAGTATGCTTGATCATAGTCACAGAGTATGCTTGTACTTAGTCACAGAGTATGCTTGAACTTAGTCACAGAGTATGCTTGAACATAGTCACAGAATATGCTTGAACTTAGTCACAGAGTATGCTTAACATAGTCATAGAGTATGCTGAACAAGGTCACAGAGTATGCTTGAACTTAGTCACAGAGTATGCTGAACATAGTCACAGAATATGCTTGAACTTAGTCACAGAGTATGCTTAACATAGTCATAGAGTATGCTGAACATAGTCACAGAGTATGCTTGAACATAGTCAGAGTATGTTTCATCATAATCACAGAGTATGCTTGAACTTAGTAACAGAGTATGCTTGAACTTAGTCAAAGAGTATGCTTGATCATAGTCACAGAGTATGCTTGAACTTAGTCACAGAGTATGCTTGATCATAGTCACAGAATATGCTGAACATAGTCACAGAGTATGCTGAACATAGTCAGAGTATGTTTCATCATAATCACAGAGTATGCTTGAACTTAGTAACAGAGTATGCTTGAACTTAGTCAAAGAGTATGCTTGATCATAGTTACAGAGTATGCTTGAACTTAGTCACAGAGTATGCTTGATCATAGTCACAGAGTATGCTTGAACTTAGTCACAGAGTATGCTTAACATAGTCATAGAGTATGCTTGAACATAGTCATAGAATATGCTTGAACTTAGTTGCAGAGTATTCTTAACCTAGTCACAGAGTATGCTTGAACATAGTCACAGAATATGCTTGAACTTAGTCACAGAGTATGCTTGAACATAGTCACAGAATATGCTTGAACCTAGTCACAGAGTATGCTTGATCATAGTCACAGAGTATGCTTGAACTTAGTCACAGAGTATGCTTGAACTTAGTCACAGAGTATACTTGAACATAGTCACAGAATATGCTTGAACTTAGTCACAGAGTATGCTTAACATAGTCATAGAGTATGCTGAACATAGTCACAGAGTATGCTTGAACTTAGTCACAGAGTATGCTTGAACATAGTCACAGAAT
>CAJQZJ010032578.1:1107613-1127436 GCA_907164525.1 Lophiomys imhausi | reverse complement strand
GAACATAATCACAGAATATGCTGAACATAGTCACAGAGTATGCTTGAACTTAGTTGCAGAGTATGCTTGAACTTAGTCGCAGAGTATGCTTGAACATAGTCACAGAGTATGCTTGAACATAGTCACAGAATATGCTGAACATAGTCACAGAGTATGCTTGAACTTAGTCACAGAGTATGCTGAACATAGTCACAGAGTATGCTGAACATAGTCACAGAGTATGCTTGAACTTAGTCACAGAATATGCTGAACATAATCATAGAGTATGCTTGAACTTAGTCACAGAGTATGCTGAACACAGTCACAGAGTATGCTTGAACATAGTCACAGAGTATGCTTGAACTTAATCGCAGAGTATGCTTGAACACAAACATAGTTTTTCATCAACCTGACCTTGCACAGAGATTCTGTCATGCCAGCAACAAGCTGAGATGATGTGGCTGTTGAGCCTGTAAGGAGTAGGCCTAAACAAGAGGAAAAGTGTCCCTTAACAAACGTACATTTAGTGAGATTGCTTGGGGAGGGGCTATGCTCCTAAGTTGTTTTTTTAATTGAAAAACATTTTGTTTTGTGATTTTCACATCATGTATCCTGTTGCTTCCCATAGCCCACCTCCTCCCAGACCCAACCTTCACCCTTGCAATCTGTCCCAACATAAAAAAATGACAGCTCATTGTGGAATTTGCAGTGTATCACAGTATGTCCCACAATACTCCCCTTTGTCCACACATTCTGCTTGTAAATGACTCCTTGGTCTGGTACAAGGCCCCTGGTTTCTGCTACTTTGTCAATACTGGAACCTCACTGGACTCCTCTCAGATATGCCATAACTGTCCTGTGTCATGGAGATCCTGTAGTCCTGGGTTGTGGAGCTGCCTCTTCTTGCACTCCAGCAGTTCATCCATGGGGTAGATGTTGGGGTGGGCCAACTCAAAGCCCTGGTTCTGGACCTGCAATCCCCACTTTCAGGGCCAGTTCTACTATGGAAAGGTGCAGGGCCAAGTGCTGCAGCATGTGAGGGGCAGGGACAGCTCTCCTGCTCTTGTGAACCCTTCTGGGCCAGATCTTCTGTTGGCCAATGGTGGTGAGGGCAAAAGGGAGGGGAGGGCATCTCTCTCTAGACAACATCACCACATAGCAGACAGAAGGCAGGCTGGCTCTTCCACACTCACTCTCTCAGGGCTGACTCACCCACAGCCCCTACATCCAGGGCCAGGCAGAGTTCTTCTAGTTTCTGGTTTGTTTCTTGACCTGGGAGCCCATCTGGTGCTTTCCTGGTACTGGTCTGGTAGTCATCACAGGCAGCCCCATGGTGCCAAAGTGGTGTTGGTATCCAGTTTGCTTTTTTTTTTCCAGGAATGTTAGGCTACTATTCATTCAGATGTTCATAGGTCAGAACACTGAATGTAGATATAACCTCTCTCTCCTCTCTTCCACCTACTGATGATGTACATGTGACATAGCAGTCACATCTGCAATGCCTCTAGGGGCAGAGCTCCTAAATTTTATATTTTTACTTTTTTGGTTTTTCGAGACAGGAATTCTCTGTGTAGCCCAGACAGTCCTGGGACTCACTTTGTAAACAGGGCTGTCCTCCAACTCACAGATTCACCTGCCTCTGCTTTCTCTGGGATTAAAGGTGTGTGTCCCCACTGCCCAGTAAGTTTTATTTCTTAGTTATCAGGAAATTTCTCTTTCAACTCAGAAGGAAAACATGGCACCACCTACTCCCACTCTCTAGTATTACAGGGATAATTTATCCAGTGCTGTCTGGACTCCAGTCCAGTCAAACCTTCAGGTAAGAGCTCTGAGAAGAGTGAGATATAGATAGATAATCTTGCCAAGAGCTAATTTTCTGTCTAGTAGAGAAGACAAATATTACAAAAATAGTCAGGTGTGGTGGCACACCCTTTAATCCCAGCACTTGGTAAGCAGAAGCAGGTGGATCTCTGTGAGTTCCAGGCCAGCCTGGTTTACAGAGCGAGTTCTAGGACAGCCAGTACTGTTACAGAGAGAAACCCTGTCTTGAAAAAATAAAACAAAAAAAAAAAAACAAACAAAAAATTACCATAGTTGCCTGGTGTCTGGCTCCAGGGTAGAACATAGGAATCACATTCAGCATTTGTCTGTCACCTGGCCCTGGTGGCCCCATAAGCACTGGGGACCCACACAGGGTGATGGGTTCAGAAGTTAAACACAATGAAGTATAATCCCCCTACACATTTCAAAGGTGTATGAATTTGCTTCAGTACTCACCCATTGGAAAAAGTTGTGTTTGTATGTGTTGGTTGTCCTCGGGCCAATGGGAGATAGCACATAATAATTCTGTATTTCTTTTTAATTTTTAAATTTTTTAAATTTTATGTTCATTGTATTTTGCCTGCATGTATGTCTGTGTGAGGGTGTCAGAAGCCTTGGAACTGGAGGAGTTACAGACAGTTGTGAGCCTCCAAATGGGTGATGGGAATTGAACCAGGGTTCTCTGGGAGAGCAGAACCCTGGTTCAATTCCCAGAGCTCTTAACCACTGAGCGACCTCTGCAGCACCCAAAATTCTGTATTTCAACCAAAGACTCATAGCAGGAATTCCAAAGACTCACAGTACAAAGTCACATTACTGATGGTTATGGTTGAGCATTCCAAACATTTTGGTATAACTCCTCATGAATAAACTTAAATTTGTTATTAATTTCTACTCTTTCTTTTTGCTTTTTTGTTTGTTTGTTTGAGACAGGGTCTCACTGTAGCCCTGGAACTCAACAGAGCTTGCCTACTTCTGCCTCCCAAGCACTGGGGTTAAAGGTGTACACCACCACACCTGCTTAGTTTCTACTTCACCTTGTTTTTTACTATTGTAAGAGGCTTCTGATGTTAGCAGGAAAATCTGTGTCAAATAGTCACAGGGACACAAGAGATTCCAGCCAAAGGGTTGAGAACCAGGGAGTTATGGACGGGGTCATCTACATTTGAATGTCCATGCCACCGCCATTTGGTCCCGTCCTTCCTATGTGTTGGTAATGACAAATTTGTTTGAGATTTTCAGGTGCCTTGGGCATCTTCCACCTAGACAGCATGCATTATAGTTCTCTCTCATTCAGAGTTGCTGAGAAGATCTAACATCCAAGGGGACACACTCAGTGTCTCAGTCACTCTCTCCGTTGTTTATCAAAGACTCAGGGAATCTAGGCACGTCCCTGTACTTGGTGGCACACCATATTGCTGAAGCGTGTCCCTGCTGATGGGGATTGCTACAGCCCATTTTAATCACATGTAGTGCTCATTGTATGACTAGTCTATTCATTTTCTCCATGCTAAGTACTTGGCTTTCCTGCTGTTAATGAACTGTACATTGCTCCGGGATATTCCTTTCTATGCTGTGAATTTCTCTCTAGATTCCCCTAAGATCTAGGCTGAAAAGTGCTAAGATGGGGCCGGCTTCCACCTGTTTGCCTAGAGTTCCCGGAATTGGGAGAGTTGCTTAAGGTCCTTGTATCTTAGTTTACTCATCTGGGATCCCAACAGAATCTCAGTCATTTCTCTCAGCCCATTTGAAGGTAAATGGCTCCTCCCTTCCAGCACTTACTGTTCTGATAAGAAGTTTGTGGAAATTCTTGGTAGATAATATATCTTCCTTTCTTCTTCCTGGCAGGCTTCTGGGATTGCATATTCCATGCTTTCAGATGCCTCTGGGTATAGAATGTCTTTAAAAAATTTTTTTTTTCTGCTTAGTACTCAGTGTACATGAGGCTAGGCTTCTTCGGTTATGAAAATTCATGTCACTATTTTGTTTCTTTTTGTTTTGTTTCTTCGTGGTTTTTGTTTTGTTTTGTCTGTTTTGGGTTTCTCTTGTTTTGCTCTTTGAGACAGAATTGCAGTAGTCTAGGCTGTCCTTGAACACCTGACCCTTCCACCTCTACCTCAGAAGTTCTAGAATTACAGGCTGTGCCACCACAGCTGGCTGTATCATCATTTCTTTTTTGGTTTTTTGAGACAGGGTTTCTCTGTGTATCTCTGGCTGTCCTGGTCTCACTTTTGTAGACTAGGCTGGCCTCGAACTCACAGAGATCCGCCTGCCCCTGCCTCCCAAGTGCTGGGATTAAAGGCATGTGCCACCACCGCCTGGCTATCATTTTTTTAAACATTTTTTTTTCTCTGTCAAGCCCTCCCTTTGTTTGAAACTTTTGTTGAAACTCTCAAAATTATGTCCAAACATCTCCTTATCTTTCCTTCCCTTTTCTCTCTCCAACTCCACCCGTCTCTCACTTTCTTCATGATGTAGCCCAGGTTAGCCTTTGATTCTTGATCCTCTCTGCCTTTGCTTCTCAAGTACTGGGATCACAGACAGGGACCTACATATCTAAATATGGCCATTTCTTCTACTTATTTTTCCACTTCACCTGTCATATTTAAATTTTCCTTACAGTTTCTAAAGGGCTCTGCATGAGGTGACTGTCAGTCCAGCATGCCATGAAGATGAGGGTTGGGCCAGCTGGCATGGCCCTCTGTCCCGGCTATGGCTCCACACCCCAGCAGAAACTACTCAGGAACGTGATGAGTCCATTCAATCTTGGTGTCCTGGTTGGTTGGCCATGTTGTACAAATGACTCAGCAAGTTCTTCATGTTTCCTGTGTAGTAGACTTTGTTCTTCACGGCCCAACAGGGAGATCTGACCTGGTTTAACTTCAGAGAACTCAGAGCCTCAGGGAAATGAGCTAGCCTGTCCAAAGTCACATAGTAAGGAGACGTGGAGTCCTAGTCCATAAAGGGTTAGATAGAGGCCCAGGGCTGGAGAGATAGCTCGGTACAGGCTGATCTTGCAGAGGACCTGGGTTCAATCCCCAGCACCCACATGGTGGCTCACAACTACCCTTAAGTCCAGTTCCAGTGGATCTAATGTCTCTTCTGACCTCTGCAGGTACTTCATGCATGTGATACCCATACATACATGGAGCCAAAACACTCATACACATAAAATCTTATATATATATATATATTTTTTTTTTGAGACAAGGTTTCTCTGTGTGTAGCCCTGGCTGTCCTGGACTCACTCTGTAGACCAGGCTGGCCTTGAACTCACAGAGATCCACCTGTCTCTGCCTCCCAAGTACTGGGACTAAAGGCATGTGCCACCACACCTGGCAAAATTTAAAAATATTTTAATAATAAAAAAAGAATTAGAGACCCACATGGTTTCTCTGTGCTGATCCCCCAACTCCTCAGCAGCGCCCAAGACTGGGGGCTCCTGTGTCCTGCAGGCTCCAGTCCTTGTTAGATTTCCAGAGCGTGGACACTTTCTCTGATACTGCAACCCCATGGAAGATATTGGCCTGTCATCAGGAGCGGGGACCATACCTTTGTGCCCCTGAGCCCCATTTTCCTCATGGCAGAGGGAAGTCCCTCTTCAGTTTGCATTGGAATCAAGGTGACCTGGAAGCTGGGGGAGTTGACAAAATTTGGCTTGGCCCTGATTGCCGGAGGCTCAAATGTCTAGCATGATTGGACTATGGGGGGCGGGGGAGGAAGTTCCTTCAGCAAATAGCACAGTTCTTAGCAACGTTTTGTTTTTCTCTTGCATTCACCCTCAGCCCCAACTGACCTGTGGCTCCTGGAGACATTGTGGCTGCCTGCCCAGGCTGGTCAGTGTTGGGGAACCAAAACCAGCAGGATGGTCTTGTCTTCTGAGAAAAAAAGAAATGTGTTCAGGATGTGTCTCTCAGCAGCACCCCGTAGAGCCATAGACAGTTATGGTAGCTTCTTTCTATTGTAAAAGGCCCCACAATCCCCAGGGCTTTCCCATGGGGCACTGCAAAGCCCGTCTCTTTTCTTGCCCTGGCTTCTAAAAACTGTGTTTTTGTTAGATTACACCAGTCTCAGAACACATTTTGTTTTATTTACTTTATTAAGTTATGATCACCTGCTTTGATAAGTGATCTAATGCAAGAGCTGTGCAGCCTTCTCATTTGGAGTTTGAATTTACTTGATGCTGGAAAAGATTGACTGGCCTTGTTGATTTCAGAGTGATGTCATAGTCTTTTCTTTAAACTTTTTTTTTTTTGGTTTTTCGAGACAGGGTTTCTCTGTGTAACAGCTATAGCTGTCCTGGACTTTCTTTGTAGACCAGGCTGGTCTCGAACTCACAATGATCTGCCTGCCTCTGCCTCCCAAGTGCTGGGATTAAAGGTGTGCGCCACCACGCCCGGCTCTAAACTTTTTTAAAATTACAAATTTTTAAAATATTAAGAGTTTACGGGATTGGATAGATGGCTCAGTGGTTAAGAGCACTGACTGTTCTTCCAGAGGACTCGGGTTCAGTTCCCAGCACCCACATGGCCATCTGTAACTCCAGTTCCAGGGAATCCGACACCCTACACTGACATACACACAGGCAAATCACCAAAGCACAGAAATAAAAATAAAGAAATCTTTTTTTAAAAAATTAAAATTTTAGCTGGGTGTGGTGTGCCTTTAATCCTAGCACTAAAAATCAGAGGCAGGGAGATCTTGGTGAGTTTGAGGCCAGGATGGTCTACAGAACAAGTTCCAGGAGAGCCAGGGCTGTTACACAGAGAAACTCTGTCTCGGAAAAAAAAAAAAAAAAGAAAAGAAAAAAAAACTTTAAAAAAAAATTAAATTTATTTGCTGTCTTTGTGTGTATACACGTGTCTTCCTTTACTCATCACTGATAGTCCTCTTTTCTATTCTTCCTCCACATTTGACATGAACCTCTGGGAAGGCTAGCACACTCTCCCAGTGTCATTGTCTGAGAGAAGAGGGTGGCCAGACCTTTTTTGGGTTCTGACAGAGATGACTTGCTCCCTAACTCCTCACAAGCTCTGCATCAACCGGCTCTGGAAGACCCCAAAGCTCGCTGCAGCTTCCCTGGGACTTTTCCGAAGCCACATAAAGTAGAAAACCACCCAAGGGTGCTACTACAGGAACAAGGGAAGTTAAACACGATGGGTCAAGACTTTGGGCTCTATTTGGCTCATGGTGGGGTCTTGAGTGTATGTTTCTGTGTCCAGAACCCGAGCTCCCCTCTGCCTCTGTGTGCTGATCTTCTGGATTCTATAGACCAGGCGGCCATCTCTGCATCCCTTCTGCCTCTGATTTATACTTATACCTTAAAATATTAAATTCATAAGTTAGGTTAACGTGTTTCATCAAAAACAATACCATCTGAGACTTTGATCGTGGCCTCTTTCCCATTCTCTTCCTTTTTCTTTAGTTTTTTGTTTGTTTTTGAGGCACGGTTTCTCTGTGTAGCCGTGGCTTTCCTGGAACTCACTCTGTAGACCAGGCTGGCCTTGAACTTACAGAGATCCACCTACCTCTGCCTTCCATGAGTGCTGGGATCAAAGGCGTGTGCCACCACCGCCAGGCTCCTTTCCTATTTTCCATATGCTTCATAGTATATTTGTTTGGTTTTATTTACTGTACGTGTGATGAGTGTGGCCCACATGTTTGTCTGTGCACCATGTGCATGCAGTGCCCACAGAGGTCAGGGGAAGGCATTGTTGTGCCCTGGAAGTTACGGATGGTTGTGAGCCCCCAAACTTGAGTCCTCTCTAAGATCAGCCGGTGCTCCTAACTGAGCTGCCTCTCCAGTTCCTCTACTTGTCCTGTAAATTCAACAGTGATGGTACACACAAAGGGGGAAAAGCTAGTGCTGTGGTTTTAGCTTCCAGTTTTTTTTTTTTTTTTACCTCAAACCTTCAACTCTTGGCTGTTTTCTGAGCACCTGCTTCTTTGTGAAGATTTGTTTTTCAGCCTTGGTTGAAATGAAGGGTTTTTTTTTTGTTGTTGTTTAGGTTTTTCAAGACGGGGTTTCTCTGTATAACAGCTCTAGCTGTCCTGGACTTGCTTTGTAGACCAGGCTGGCCTCGAACTCACAAAGATCCACCTGCCTCTGCCTCCCAAGTGCTGGGATTAAAGGCAGGCGTGCGCCACCACCGCCCGGCAAAATGAAGGTTTTTTATTTCTTTCTTTTACCCTTAGTTCTTTTGCTCCCTGTTTGTAGAACCCAGCCACTGATTACAAAGAACTTCTCTCTGAAGAGAGAGAACTTTCTAGTCTTGTGAATAAGCTAGCTTGGAAGTGAGCACTCTGGTCCCAGGTGACATTACCAAACATCCCCACCAGACCCTGCAGAACTGCAGGATCTTGAATAAGAAATATCCGTGACTAGCCGGGCGTTGGTGGCGCACGCCTTTAATCCCAGCACTTGGGAGGCAGAGGTAGGTGGATCTCTGAGTTCGAGGCCAGCCTGGTCTACAAAGTGAGTCTAGGACAGCCAGAGCTGTTATACAGAGAAACCCTGTCTCGAAAAACCAAAAAAGAAATATCCGTGACTATTACTCTGAGCTCGCTGTGGCTGCGAGTGGAGTGTTACTCAGTAATGGCTGCCTGCACTAAAGTTGTTAAATTTAGTTTTAAAAATTTAGAAGCTCGCTGGGCAGCGGTAGAGCATGGCTTTAATCCCAACACTCAGGAGGCAGGTGGATCTCAGTGAGTTCGAGGCTACCCTGGTCAACAGAGAGAGTTCCAGGACAGCCAGTGCTACACAGAGAAACCCTGTCTTGAAAAATAAAAATAAATGAGCAAACAAACAAACAAAAACTTTTTTTTTTGAGACAGGGTCTTGTGCTGGCTGGTCTGGAACTCGTTTCTAAGAACAGACTAGCCTTGAATTTATGGCAATCTTGCATCTGCCTCAGAATGAGGAGTGCCTACAATGTTTCGGATTATTCTTCCCCTCACTCCTGGGCCCTCATGCGGAAGCCTACAAAATGTACTTTGCAAGGTCAGTGACTGGTTTGAATCAGTTGCTGTCCACCACACTGGGTGTGTCATCTTCTTTTCTGAAGACTGTCATCTGATAGCTGGCCCATTCCACCCTGATTTTAAGTCGTGATATTTGCCACAGACCTGCATGCAGCTAGTCTCTATGTAAAAACAATCCTGAGGAGGCCTGGGTGGTCTACAGAGAGGGCCTGGCAGACAGGACCTTAAGATCTTCAACAATGGGTTATATGTTTTAAGGACCCATGAGGTCAGACTTCCAGGGGTTTTAACAAAGCGTTCATCTATGGGCACACATTTGGTTTTCTTTTTCCTTGGGACATTTACCTGAGGACAAGCTGGATTTGATATTTTCTCTGACGTCTGTTCTTACTTTGAGAATGTTCAACTAGGAGGAGGAGGGTGAAAAACCAAACTGCATTTTAGGTCCTCTCATCCATAATGTTTGGTTGGAAAGAACGTGCTCCCCTTTGGTTGCCCTCTCTGGTCACCCACGTTAAGGAAACCTGTTCACCCTGAGGACATTGCCTGGATCCCTCCTGAGTAGATGCACTGTTTCATTGCTGTATTCTGCTTTCTGCCAGCAAACATTTCGTTAATTTTGTTAACCTTTCTGCCATGCTATGGTAGGACTCCCTTTCTTCCTGTTTCTAACACCCACCCACCCCCATTTTTCTTTACCCCATAGTTAATGACCTTTTGAAGTCCCCAGGAAGCCTTTTACAAGTCAATATTCTCTCAATTCCAGTTGGCCATCAGTGCCCAAGCCAATATAATCTATCAGTGTGTATAACAGGTTTTGTTTCAGAGTCCCACACTTTGGAATCTGTCTACTTCTCTTTCTATACCACAAATACTTGACACAGCCAGCCATCTTATCTCTGCTTGGGTCCTCATGGAAGAACTCAGGAGGGAGGGTGGGCCGACCCGTTCCAGTGATCTCAGGTAGTTGCTGCATCACAGCTCACAGGGCAATTACCTGAAGGCTCCACAAGGCTAAGTAGTGAATTCCAGGCCAGCCTGGACTGCAGACTAAAATCTTATCTCAATCGATCAGCTTTGTGTGGCTATTTTTTCGAAGAAGCTTGTGACCCTGAAGGATAGTACCTCTCTTCTTCCTCTTTTGCTTGGTCAGGGTGTGCTCTGGGGATGGGACTCAGGCCCTTGGGTGGGGTGCTGCTCAGCCTGGACTACACCGGAGAGGTTGTCAGTCAGGAAGGGTCTGAGACAAAGTAAGGGATGGAGGGTAAGCTGGTGGCCCAGATGTGACTGTGGACATCAGAGTTGCCTTGATACCAGTGGTTCTGTGTTCAGTAGATGGCAAAGGGTCTGCACCCCACACATTTAAGGGTCTTTTAGTAACGGGGAACCACAGATGTGTGTAGTTGGGTTTGCCTCTTAGATCTTATAGAAGTGGGGATGGAAGGAGAGCAGGGATTAAAGGTGCTGTGTGTGTGGCTCCTTCCTTGCCAAAATGAATATTCAGTAGCTTCTTCCCTCAAGGACCGGACCTGTAACTCCACCAACACAAGGGAGATCCAGGAGGCCTGGAAGGAGTCACTGTCTTCAATATTCCAATCCAAGATATAGTCTGATGGCTCCAGGCTCCATGTCTTCCAGGCTAGAGATTCAGAGTGTGTATCTAACTGTGCCACAGGCTAGCTCTGATGGCACTGTCTCCTCTGAGATGTGTTTGAATAAAAACAAGCAATAAAAGGAGGACATGACCACCCCTAAAATATGGGGAAGAATTTTTTTTTTAAATTTTGGTTTCCTGAGACAGGATTTCTCTGTGTAACAGTACTGGCTGTCCTGGAACCCGATCTGTAGAGCAGGCTGGCCTTGAACTCACAGAGATCCACCTGCCTCTACCTCCCCAGTGCTGGGATTAAAGGCGTGCGCCACCACCGCCTGGTGGAAGATTTTTATTGTAGATAAAAGGGAGGAAGCAGGCAGAGGGATGAGTCCAGGGTAAACATGACTAGCAGATTAATCCAGACCTTGAGAGGAGAGAAAGAAAATAAATCTTAGGAAGGAAGGAAGGAAGGGAGGGAGGAAGGAAGGAAGGAAGGAAGGAAGGAAGGAAGGAAGGAAAGAAAATTTTAAAAAGAAACTAAAATTCATTTAGAATCAAGAAGTTAGGAAAACACTCTGAAAAGAGGATATTCAGGGGGCTGGAGAGTTGGCTCAGAGGTTAAGAGCTCTGACTGCAGTTCCAGAGGTCCCGAGTTCAATTCCCAGCAACCACATGGTGGCTCACAACCATCCACAATGAAATCTGGTGCCCTCTTCTGGCCTGCAGGCATACTTGCAGACAGAACACTGTATACATAATAAATAAATCTTTTTTTTAAAAAAAAAGAGGATATTCAAGTTGTCACTAAACTTATGAAAAGATGCTCAAAATACTCAGCAGAGAATACAAATTGGAAGTGGGACGCCTGCCATACCCCTGCCCACCCATCAGGAAGGCATAATGAGGACGGCAGAGTGCACCAGGTTGGTAAAGTGTGGATATAATCAACAGAGCCACTTTGCCAGACTCCGAGATAGTGCAATCAAAAGCTGGGCACAGACTCGATGACACGCCCTGGGTCCCAGTCAAATGCATGCACAGTTCATCAGTGGGCGCACGTCGGACTGTCCATAGCTGCCTTGTTTGTGGCAGCCCTGAGCTAGGCAATACCCGAGGGTCTCCACAGCAGAAGAGACAAATGTGCCGCAATGTGTTCCAACAGTTGGAGTACCCTAAAGCAACGAAAACGCAAACAAACTCAGCCATGCGAAATACGCGTGACCCTTCTGAAGACAATGGAGACTGAAAGAAAGCAGAGACAAAAGGCACCAACCAAGTGGGACTCTGCGTGTAAGAAGTTCCAAGCCAAGCAGAGGCAGTTTTACTTTCAGAAGTAGGCCTGGGGTCGCCAGAAAGGAGTGTTCAGAGCTTCTGGGGTAAAGGTTTTTCTTACAATAGTTGCTGGTCGCATGGGTGTGGACATTCATCAGGCTTAGGAGCTGGGAACTTCTCCATGTGCAGGCCAAGCTGGGGATAAAACACGTGCGCCGAGCCATCCCCAAATCTGGAACATTCCTCTGACACACACCTCACCTGCTTCTGAGAACCAAGGCCACTGCAAAGAGCACATCCCAGGCCGGATAGACCCCTGGGACCTCCAGGAGCTCAGATTTCTGGGACTGGTCATGAGAAACGTCCTTTACTGAATCTGGGACAACTGTGCCTCACAAAGAATCCTGTAGGACAGGAGGGAAGGAAAGAAGACAGGAAAGGAGGGAGGAAGGAAAAAACAGTGCATATACACAACAGAAGTCCAGCCACCCTGAGCAAAGGCACATGGGCCTGGTGTTAGTCAGGGCTCTCTACAGCAGCGGTTCTCAACCTTCCTGATTCTGAGACCTTTCATACAGTTCCTCATGTTGTGGTGACCCCCAACCGTAAAATTATTTTCATTGCTACTTCATAACTGTAATTTTGCTACTGTTATAAACTGTACTGTAAATATCCAATATACAGGATATGTGATGTGTGACCCCAAAGGGGTTGTGACCCACAGTTTGGAACCACTGCTCCAGAGAAACAGGACTCAGAGAATGAATATATACAGAGGATACTTATCACAACAGCTCACAGGCTGTGGTCCACCTAGTCCAACAATGGCTGTCTTTCAAAGGGAGGGTCAAGAATCCAGTAGTTGTTCAGTCCATGAGACTGGATGTCTCAGCCGGTCTTCAGCATATGCTGGAATCCTGAAGAAGTAGGCTCTAACACCAGGGAAGGAATGGACTTGCTAGTGAGAGTAAGGAAAACGGGCAAAGACAGCCAGCTTCCTTATTCCATGTCCTTTCTGTAGGCTGCCAGCAGTAGGGGCCCAGATTAGAAATAGATCATCCTGCCGCAGAGATCCAGATTCAAAATGGGTCTTCCCACTTCAAATGATTTAATTTTTTAAAAAAATTCCTCACAGGTATACCCAGCCACTTGGGTTTTAGTTAATTCTACATGGAGTCCGGTTAACAATTAAAACTAGCTGTCCCAGGCTTGAAGATGAGGGGTGCCACTCAGTCACATATTTTTCTTAAAGCCTTAAAGTGTCTGAGGAGCCTGGCTCAGTTGCCTCAGATACCAAGAACATTGGACTTGTCGGCTATGAAGGCAAAAGAAACGGTTACCCAATGGAGGGTGACATAGCAATGTGGGACAGTGTATGCTACCTAAAGACTCCCAAGACTGCTGTGTGGGAAGCCACCATTTCCAGCTTGATTGTGCCAGGGTTGTCCCTAGGGTTTCCTGTCTCCTTGTCCCCTTAGAAAGAGTGATGATGAAAATGACTATCTGTTCTCTTCAGGCAGAGACCTGGGTAGTGAGGGCAGTCCCCAGAGAGCCTTGGATCCAGGAGAAAGTGTGGAAGTGTTGGGCAGGAAGGTCAGGTCTGTTTAAGGGTAAATCTGAACTGTGACATATTTTAGTCCAGTATCATAAACTAAGCAGGGTTTCTCAGAGTGTGGTCTTTGGATAAGCATGAGCGCCATGTGGAAGCTCAGTGGTGGACCTGAGGCCCTGGGTTTTCCTCTCAGCACTGCAAAACAATATAACAATATGGTAAGAACTGCAGGTGATTTAGATACATGCAATGTTTGACAACCTGCAAAAGAAGGATTATTTCCTGAGCCAACTTGTCTTCATTCTCTCTTGCTGTTCCTTAAAAGAGAGGTCAAGGCAGTACTGTTGGCCTGAAGCTCACAAATTGAGGGTCTTGGAGTCTTCGCCACTGACCACTATTGAAGTCCCCCTGTGGCCATGAGAGCTTCAGTTCTGAAAATGCACACATATGAAATGTGTAATCTCAGGGCCTGGGCAGTTTGAAATTCTCTGACTTTCAGCTTTCCATCAATAATATGGTATTTAAAAAAGAGATTTATTTAGTGTGATTTTATGTGTCTGAGTGTTTACATGTGTGTACGTGAGCCATATGTATGCAGTGTCAAAGAAGGCCAGAAGAAGGCATCAGATTCCCTCTAGGACTGGAGTTACTGATGGTTGTGGGTTCCCACTTAGGTCTTGGGAATTGATCACAGGTTCTCTGCAAGAGTAGCAAGTGCTTTTATGAGCCATCTTTCCAGCCCTGGACAGAAGAGGGCAGCAGATCCCCTGAAACTGGAGTTACAGGAGAGAGTGAGGCCTCGTGCGGGTGCTGGGAACTGAACCTGGGTCCAGCCAGTGCTCTTGACCTCTGACCTATCTCCCCAGCCTCGTTTTTTGCTCTTCCATCTTCAGGAGAGATAACACTCATACAGTTCGTTCACATTCACAGACACAGTTGGTTGTCAGAGAAAATCATGACTGTTCATAATGAGAGAGAATGCTTTTTGAGGGTTTTCTCCTTATCTCTCATTTCATCAACATGAAAACGCACCCTCTTTTTTTTTTTATGGAACACAGAACTGAAGGACAAGTAGGTTAAGTAACTTTGCAAGACACACGAGTAAAGCAAGCGTCACTCCAAGCCCAGTAATGTGGTCTTACACCAGGGTTTCCACAAGATAGACTAGTGGTTTAGTCATACTAAGTACTCAGCAACTGGATCTATATAGTTATCAGTCATGAAAATTCATCTCAACTTGGAACAACTGAACTAGATCTCAGGGATCAGCTTGCTATGGGGTGGGGGAATGGGAGACCCCATAGCAGTCCATGCTGCATATCCTCAGCCTCTAAACCAGAGGGCAGCGACCTCCCTCAAAAATACCACTGGGGAGCCGGGCGTGGTGGCTCACGCCTTTAATCCCAGCACTTGGGAGGCAGAGGCAGGCGGATCTCTGTGAGTTCGAGGCCAGCCTGGTCTACAAAGCAAGTCCAGGACAGCCAGGGCTACACAGAGAAACCCTGTCTCGAAAAAAAAAAAAAAAAAAAAACCACTGGGAAGCACAGAAATTTACATTATGATTCACAACAACAGCAAAATCATAGCTATGAAGTAGCAACGGAAATAACTTTATGGTTGGGGGGTCATCACAACGTGAAGGACTGTATTAAAGGGTCGCAGCGTTAGGAAGGTTGAGAACCACCGCTCTAAACCATCAGGAGTAGCTTACAGCCTGTGGCTCTGAATATTGAGAAAAGCAAATCACAGACCAAGGCTGGGGATTGCTCCTGATTGCCTCTGTCCCAGCTGCCTATATTCTGCAGGAGAACAGATGAAGGGGGGAGCTATCTCACCCTGCCAGATTTGCTGGCTGAGTGAATAGACACACCTGGCTGGCCAGCTTGTAAACTAAATGACCACTTTCTCCCAACAATGACCTGCCCAGAGAATGATTTATGGCTGGCCAGTTTTCATTTATAAAAACGACAATATTCCAGTTGATAATATTGATAGATGTGAAATTCGGTATCTGCAGGATAAAAGCCACTGGCCCCGACGCGACACTTGGCCGCCTGGCAGAGACGTCATCCAGGTTGCCCTTCACCCAGTGGAATGCTGACTGTTGCTAGATAAGCTAGAGCCTGTAAGGTCCACAGGGGCTGGTCATAGAGTTAAATTCAACACTAGGTTCTGGCCTGAGGTAGGCCCCAGGAAGAAACACTTTGGGAGAAATATTTTGCTCCATGACTCTCAAACAGCAGTGTGAGATGGGGGTCACTCACTCAGGTTACAGGGGACAGACATGTGGGCAGAGAAACTGTGGCCCTGATTGCCTCAAAGAGCGCTCTCTGTGGTGTGCCGGGAAGTATAGTGGGAGTCGGCACAACCTTCTATCTGTAGGTTTCAAAGTTCGTGGAGTGAGTCAGCCATTCTAATGCTTCGCACAGGGCACCAGTGTTCAAGCTCCTATAGGCAGCTAGAAGCACCACAGGTCAGGCATTGGGGGGGCGGGCATGGAGCGACTAGCCAAGCTGCCGCCCCTGTGACCCAGGGACAGCCAGGGAAGGAGGCCAGGTCCGCAGTCAGCAAAGCACACTTGGCTCCCCACCTGGTGCTGAACCAGATCACCCAAGCAGGTATGTTAAAACTCTGACTTTCGCTTTTGGGTGTGAGGGATGGAGCCTGGAGCCCCAATAATGCTGAGCCGCAACCCCTGACCTCTTGAACTTTAAAAGCTTTGGTTTAGTGGGTGTGCGCTAGGGTAGGGACCAGAAGTCTACCGTAACTAGTTCCGTGGGTGACTGTGGTGCATGCCCATGTTTGGCTCTTTGGAGTCAATGAATAGGACCACTCTGGGTGGAGGGCCTCAGAGGTACCCAACTGTCAACAGAAAGGCTCTTCTCTTCCCTCCTACTGTTCCCTTCAGTTGACCGGGCTCTCATCTAAAGGGTTGTATGACCCTTTGAGATGTCTCTCTCTCTCTCCCTCTCCCTCTGTGTGTGTCCTAACAATTAACAAGTATTATTTATTTACTTTATTTGTTGTATGTGTGGACATTTGGTCTGCACATATGCCTGTGAATCACCTGCGTGCCAAGTGGCCCAGGAGGCCAGAAGAAGGTGTCAGATCCTCTGGAATTGGAGTTATAGGTGTGTGAGCCACCATGTGGGGGTTAGGGTTTGAACCTGGGTCCTCTGGGAGAGCAGCCATCTCTCTTAGTTAGGGTCAGTGCTCACATGAGAATGGGTAAGGAGCTATTTACAGAAGCATGGGCTACTCTCCAGTGACCGCAACGCTGAAGAAAAATGCCTCTCTGTCCCCCTCCAGCCAACCTTGATTGTCAACAGTTCCTCGGGGAGGTGCAGGGCCTCATGAGCTCCTGCCCACAAGAGGGACATTGATAGACCCAATCCTGTGGAGGTCACCACAGCTACCATGCATTATGAGTACAATGGCAACACTCTACCCTTCTTCTAGCCCTTCCTTCCTTAATCCATAGTGTTCCCCGAGTCTGGGATGTCCCGTTTAGGACTGCGCTTCCCTGAACAGTCACTCCATCTCAGCACTTTGAGTGAGAAGAAGCTACGTCGATCAAAGCTGGGCGCGGTACTAACCTAGGGTGTGAATATCAGCATGTACAGGTAGTTTAGTGGGCACAGCACTTCCACGTAGCGAAAATAGCAATAGTGGCTTCCCTACTAGAGCCTAGGATCCTCCCGGCTATAGGATGTTGACCAGTTTTACAGCACGAGTTTCCTCCTCTGGAGCACACTGTAAATCTAATCAGAAAGTGATTGGTTACCCCCATAACAGTCATGCCACTGTGGCACCAATGGATGCTCTTTCTGGCAGGTCCATAGTACACCACTCAGGGTCCACAGATAGCTAAGCTAACAGACAACCTTCCTCTCCCAGTGGCCTATGTAACATTTTCTGGCATCATAGAAGTTTCCAAATCATCTCCAGTTTGATTTCTCTGTTCTTGGAATGAAGTGTGTGTTGTTCAGGAAGCCAAAACCAAGAACAGTCTTGCCAGCATTGTTTGTCATGTGTTTCTCAAAAAAAAAAAAAAGGGATTTTTTTTTCACTTAAACTGGGCAGTGGTAATACACACCTTTGATCCCAACACTCAGGAGGCAGAGGCAGGCGGGTCTCTGTGAGTTTGAGACCAGCCTGGTCTACAGAGAGCTCCAGGCCAGCCAAGGATACACAGAGAAACCCTGTCTCAGAACTTCCCCTAACCAAAAAAGATGTATGTATGTATGTATATATTTATTTATGCTTATGTATGTGAGTATATGGTATGTGCACACATATGAGGTGGATGCTTCCATGCATGTTTGCAGAGGGCAGAAGAGGGTGTCAGGTGCTGTCCTTTATCACTGTGCACCTATTCCTTTGAGGGTCTTTCTTAGAACCCAAGGCTAGAAACCAGCAGGTCTCTGTGATCCTGTCTCTATCCCTGTCACAGTTGGTACCACAGGCATTTGAGGGATCCTGTTTTGTTACCACTAAGCCATTCCTCTGGTCCCACATTTATGTGTTCTCTCTCTCTCTCTCATCTTTGAGACAAGGTCTTTCTATGTAGTCCTGGTTGTCTTTGTCTTGAACTCATTGTGTAGACCAGGCTAGCCTTGAACTCATAGATTCACCTGCCTCTGCCTCCCAGAACACAGGGATTAAAGCATGCGCCATCAAGCCTGCCGCCTCTTTTTTTTTTTTTTTGGTTTTTCGAGACAGGGTTTCTGTTTAACATCTCTGGTTGTCCTGCACTCACTTTGTAGACCAGGCTGGCCTCGAACTTGCAAAGATCCGCCTGCCTCTGCCTCCCAAGTGCTGGGATTAAAGGCGTGGGCCACCACCGCCCGGCTTCAAGCCTGCCTCTTATTTGTGTTCTTTGTGATCGGCATTCTGGCTCGGATGGGCTGGAATCTCAAATCAGTTCTAATTTGCTGATAGTTAAATATGCTGATCATGTCTCGATTTTAAGGTGCTGAGGCAGTTCTATGGGAGGGACTCCATTACTTCTTGCAAGAGGGCTCTTGTAAAAGATCCAACCATCCCCCTTCCTTTCTCTGGCTTCCAGCCTTGCTGCAGTGAGCCGCCGCTGTACCATGATCCTGGCTGCCTTTATATCCTCAGCATAGAGCAAATCCATGGATTCGGCTTGGAACTTCAGCTTCCAGGCCATCTACAGTTTAGAGAGCCAGGGAAACCCTGTCTCGGGGGTGGGGTGGGGAGAGGAAGCTATGAAGAGGACCTGAAGACACTCAGCAGTTAAGAGCACTCTTTGCTTTTACAGAGGGCCAGAGTTTGGTTCCCAACGCTCACAACAGTCTGCAACTTCAGTCCCAGGGGATCTGACACTCTCTTCTGGCCTCTGTAATCATTGGATATACTGTGTGTGTGTGTGTGTGTGTGTGTGTGTGTGTGTGTGTGTGTAGGTAAAACACTTCGACAATAAATCAGGGGAACAAAACATTTTTTAGAAAGAAATTTAAATCCCTTGAGGAAAGGGAGTTTCCACAGAGGATATGAAAGGACCCTAGGAATGACACCATAAGGTCAGGCTGCCAGCTGCTGAGAAAGCAACCTACCTACACTTGACCCCTGCGATAGCACTGGGCACTGGGCATAGCACCTTCCAGACCTCTCACGAGGCACATGTCCGACTTCCTTAGTCATAGCAAAGTGGTGGGGATAAGGACAGTCCTTTATCCTGACCCAAAATGCTGATGGCGTGTGGCTTCCCCTTACAGAGTCCTGGGGCATGGTGGCCTGGAGTATTCGGGCTACACACAGTTCCTGGCAACCAGTCCTTGCACAGAAATGAGGGAGACACATGACTCTGAGTGACAGGAGAAATTATGTAACAAAGTGGACATGTGCTGCGCTGTCATCGCTCAGCAAGCCACACTTCAAAGTGCTTCAGGGCAAAGGAGCTGTTTTGCAATGTCTTCATCTTGCATACACCCTAGCATATGCCAGAATCAATGTTAATTTTCTTGCTAGCTGATGACTTGAGCTGCACCGAAGAATCTGGATTTTTTTCACTGTGGGAGAATAGATTGCAAATGTTTTGTGCATGGGGTTGGTTCACACAGAATCAAAACCACCCAGGCCAACTTTAGGTTATAGGACAAAAACTTGGCTGAGGCGGGTTAGAACAGTTGAAAAGATCATATAAAGAAGATAAGCCGGGCGGTGGTGGCGCACGCCTTTAATCCCAGCACTTGGGAGGCAGAGGCAGGCGGATCTTTGTGAGTTCGAGGCCAGCCTGGTCTACAAAGTGAGTCCAGGACAGCCAAGGATACACAGAGAAACCCTGTCTCGAAAAACCAAAAAAAAAAAAAAAAAAGAAGAAGATAAAAGTGGGGGCTGGAGAGATGGCTCAGGGGTTAAGAGAACTGGCTGCTCTTCCAAAGGACCCTGGTTCAAATCCCAGCACCCACATGGCAGTTCACAGCTGTCTGTAATTGCTGGGCATGGTGGTACATGCCTTTAATCCCAGCACTTGGGAGGCAGAGGCAGGGGGATCTCTGTGAGTTCAAGGCCAGCCTGGTCTACAGAGTGAGTTCCAGGACAGCCAGGCTGTTACACAGAGAAACCCTGTCTCAAAAAAAAAAAAAAAAAAAAAAAAAA
>CAJQZJ010032578.1:1098574-1107513 GCA_907164525.1 Lophiomys imhausi | reverse complement strand
AAAAAAAAAAACCCCCAAAAAAAAAAAAAAAAAAAAAAAAAAAAAAGAAGATAAAAGCAAATGGAATAGTCCAGCCTGGCATCACCACACATGACTTTAGGCCCCGCACTCAGGGGTTAGAGGCAGGAGGATCTCTGTGAGTTCGGGTCAGTCTAGCCAACATAGGGGGTTCTGGCTCAGCCAGGGCTGTGCAGTAAGGTCTTGCAAGTGTGAAAATGATTGTGACAATGATGAAATAGAATAGCAGGCCACGGCAGTGCATGCATGGGATCTCAGATGTGTCTTCTGAAAAAAGAAGGTTGAAAACTATAGGCCAGCCTGACCAAGAAGGATTGGAGTGTATCTGTTGTAAAATGTCTCTCTTTGCATGAAATAATGAAGTTTTTGGTTGGTTGGTTGGTTTTGGTTTTGTTTCTTGATTTACGGTATATTTTAATTTTTAACATATTTTATTCCTTGGCAATTTCATAAAGCATATAATGCATTTTGATCACGTTTACCCCTCCTCCTCCTAGATCTAACCCCTGTTGCACTCCCTGCCAACTCTGTCTCCCTCTTTGAAGCCCACTGAATCCAATTTGTGCCACTTATATTCTCATGGGTGTGGAGCTAGCCACTGGAGTGTGGATAACCTATATGGGGCTATATCCTTAAAGAAAACTAACTATCCCTCCCCCAGAAGCTATGGAGCACCCATAGGTCCCCAGGAGGGGTGGGGACTCATGAGCACTTCTCCCACTCCACTGTGGGAAGTTAACTGGCTTGATCTTGTGCAGGCAGTGCAGCTGCTCATGAGTGCAGAGGGCCTGTGTGTCCAGAAGATTGTTTCCCTCCAGTCCTCCCTGACCTCTGTCTCTTATAATCTTCCCACTCCTTCTATGATGGCTCCTAAGCCTTGGAGAGGGAGGGTGCGATGTAGAAGTCTCATTTGTGACTGAGCACTCCACTGACACTTCCTGCACTAACCACTGAATGCTGTACAAAGAAACATCTCTGATTACGTCTGAGAGCTTTGGGAAAGAGAGAGACATGAATTTAGAGGGTAGAATAACACTATATCCATTTAGCAAAACATTAGCAATATGCTCACCCTTGGGTCTTATACTCTCCCCAGCCAAGGATTCTTAGCCAGATTTACAATACCAGGCATGTGTTTCCTCCTCAGAAAGCAGTTGGTTACCTCCATAACGTTCATATCGCTATTGCAACCGTGGGAGTGTCTGGCCACCCTGCTGACAGGGTTCACTTCCAGGTAAGACTGTGGATGACTCTTGCAGCCCTGCAGCAGCTAAGTCCTGAGCTTCAAATCCATCTATCCTTGCCCTTACTCAGTAGGTGTTTACTGAATACCTACTGTACACCAGGAGTTGTACTAGGTGCTGGCAACTACAAAGATGAGTAGAGCGCACTTTCTGCTTTGAGGGGTGTCTCTGGTCAAGTGAGGCCTACCTCAGAAATACCCTTGATCAAAACGGGCCTCAGAAATATCCTTGATCAAAACGGGCTTTAGGTATTAGATGGAAACAAATAAAAATGCTAGCAAGTAGCTGGGCGGTGGTGGCGCACGCCTTTAATCCCAGCACTTGGGAGGCAGAGGCAGGCGGATCTTTGCAAGTTCGAGGCCAGCCTGGTCTACAAAGCGAGTCCAGGACAGCCAGAGCTGTTAAACAGAGAAACCCTGTCTCGAAAAACCAAAAAAAAAAAAAAAATGCTAGCAAGTGACTTTGCAGATGGACACACTTAAGCTAAAATATGTGGAAGGACCAGCTGTGATTCCATCACTTGGGACGAGGGGTTGAGACAGGAGGATTAAAACTTCAAGGCCTAGCCTGGCATGGTGGTGCACACCTTCAATCCCAGCACTCAGGAGGCAGAGGCAGGCAGGTCTCTGTGAGTTCGAGGCCAGCCTGGTCTACAAAGTGAGTCCAGGACAGCCAGGACTACACAGAGAAACCCTGTCTCAAAAAACCAATAATGATAATAATAATAAAAAGAAAAAAGAGTTCTAGGACTGCCTGGACCATATAGACACTGACTCAAAATAGACCATTATAATATATCTGGACTTATTTATTTTTGTGTTATGTGCATTAGAGCTTTACGGGAATGTATTTATGTGCATCATGTGTGTGCAGTTCCTAAAGTGGCCAGAAGAGGGTGTCGGATCCCCTAGAACAGATGGCTGCAGGCTGCCACGTGTGGGTGCTAGGAACTGAACCCGGGTCCTCTGCTAGAGCACCCGACACTTTTAACTGATGCACGGTCTCTTTGCTCCCTGCTGTAAGTTTTGATATATCAGTTTAAGAGTTTGGAAAATAACACAGCAGAAATACAGCATCCAGCAAATGAAATGATGGAATTTTCTCTATTTTTCCTAAGACAATCCCTTATTATGGGAGTAGAAGGATAGCCCGAGAGCCTGCTTTGGGGGCATGGGCTCTCTGCCATGTTCCAGTTGACGGCTAGCTCCAGGCCACCCAAGGGCAATGTGACCTTGAACCCAGCCCATTGGGCCTCTTGTTTCATCTGCCTCATAGTGAGAAGGTAGTGAGAAAGGTTCACTTTCAAAGTGTTTTTCCCAGCATGGTATGATGGAGCAGGTCAATAATCCTCAGGAGGCTGAAGCAGGGGAATGGCCAGTCCACGGCCAGCCCAGGGTACAAAGGGACTTTCTTTTCATTTGTTTTGTGTAAGGAGATGCAATCCTTGACCCCAGGCTGCCTGGGAAGGCTCTCTGCACCCAGCTGACCCAGCGCCCTCTGATTTAATGAATCCATTCCAGCTGTGGTTGTTTTAAAAAAAGAGTTTAGCCAGGCAGTGGTGGCGCATGCCTTTAATCCCAGCACTTGGGAGGCAGAGGCAGGCGGATCTCTGTGAGTTCAAGGACAGCCTGGTCTACAAAAGTGAGACCAGGACAGCCAGAGAAACCCTGTCTCAGAAAAAAAAAAAAAGTTTAGATGTTGGTCTCCATTTTCTTTGCAGTATGAATCTATTCTTGTCATCTCCCTGCCCCAGTCCTTTCAGCTAATGTAGTCAGAGAAATGACATGGGTATGGGGAGTGCCTTCCTCCAGAATTTTAACTGAGACACTAAACACATGAAGCCATCAAAACCAAAGCGTTAACATGGGCACAGCATAGTTTACTAGTCAGGCCAAAAGGACTGATAATGTCACCTCCCAGAGCACAGAGACTGGCCAGTGGCTCTCTGGCGCCCTCTATGTACAGTGGGTCTTGGTGGACTGAAGGCCGCCGAGCCAGATGAGGCCCTCAAGACTCCAACTCCTGTCCAGATCAACCCCAAAATCCGTCTTTAGTGAGGGAGTATTGTGTTCTCTGTTCTCTTGCTACTTAAGGGGAATCTTGTAAAATAAGCAAATCAATGAAACTTTCTGGCAGGCAGGATGGCTCAGCAGGTTAAAAAAAAAAGCCAGTTGGTGCTGGGTGGTGGCGCACACCTTTAATCCCAGTACTCAGGATATAGAGGCAGGCAGATCTCTGTGAGTTCGATGTCAGCCTGGTCTACAGAGTGAATGCGGGACAGCCAGGTCTACACAGAGAAATCCTGTTTTTGAAAAAAAAAGCCAGCTGGACAAGCTTGACACCCTGAGTTCAGCCTCAGAAAGTTCTGATTGCAGGCCCCGTGCAGTAGTATACGCCTTTAATCCCAGCATTCAGGAGGCAGAGGGATGGGATCTCTGTGAGTTCCAGGAAAGTTGGGGAGCCACGTATCTGTATTCCCAGCTCTCCTGTAGAGAGGTGAAAGTTGGAGATAAGAGAACCCATAGGAAGCTTGCAGGCTAGCTAGCCTGGGGTATATAAAGGGGCAGAAATTACAAGGGAGACCCTGGCTTTGGAAATGAGTTGGAAGGAGAAGACCAACTCTACAATTATCCTCTTCATCTGGATTCTCTTTCCTGTCTCTTTAAGAAGAAACTAAAATTCCTTTTTTGTTGTTGTTTTTTATGGTTTTGTTGTTGTTGTTGTTTTGGGACAGGGTTTTTCTGTGTAGCCCTGGCTGACCTAGAACTCACTCTGTAGACTAAGCTGGCCTTAAACTCACAGAGATCCACCTGCCTCTGCCTCTCGAGTACTGGGATTAAAGGCATGTGTGCCACCACAACTGGCTTTACATTTTCTTTACAAAAAATAAAAATAAAATTTTCCCAAATATGATTTGTTCTTGAGATAAGGTTTCTTTCAAGTGTGAATATTTCCCACACTCTTCAGATATTCTTAAATAGTTCCACTCTACAGAACATCTCTCTGAAAACCACCTGTTCCAGAATCTTCTTGTTGGGCCCCGTTCCGTGCCCCAGTCCCCAAGCACCTCCTCCAGGTAATGAATTTACTGAGGAATTGAATGTTTACCCGTTGGCTGTGTGTCAGCAGATGAAAACGCAACCTCTCTTGAGTTCGCAGCTTTTGGTCTGACAGGACCATCGGGCACTCGGTGGACGGAACATTTGAGTCACCACCTGGGCACTTGGTGCTGAAGACACAGCAGCGGGCAAATGTCACTCTCGCTCCCCCCAAAAGTCACCATGCAGCAACTGCCCATACCTCTGTGTTGGCCCATGGGATGCAACACAGTGAGAGTGAACAGCATCGGCGACCCTGGGATCTCAGGAGGAGCTTCGAAGCTGAGCCTAACGGCAGGGCCCATGGCTGGCACTGGAGGGGGTGCGATTTCCACCCCAGGAGTGCAGATAAATGAAAGCAGGGAACCACAACCATGGACTCATCTGCAGATGGAATGTTGCCAGTGCCAAGGCTGTGATGAGGCCCCAGCTGAGAAGGACAGGAGCTCAGGGAAGGCTGGAAAGTAACCAGGGAACACTTTTGTTTGATGCGGTGCTAGGGGATAGGACTTAGGTAGGTCCTGCTGCATGATAAACTAGAAACCCTGTGATTCGGCTATATCCCTGCCTCATTTTGACTTCTTATTTTATTTTTGGATCTTCGAGATGGGGGTTTCTCTGTGTAGCCCTGGCTGTCCTGGAACTCTCCCTGTAGATCAGGCTGGCCTCGAACTCAGAAGTCAGAGATCCACTTGCCTCTGCCTCCCAGGTGCTGGGATTAAAGGCGTGCAACACCACTGCCAGGCGACTTGTTAAATTTTGAGATAGGGTTGCTGCGGCAGGCCTTGGCCCTGCTCTATGGATCTGATGGACTTGGAATTTTCTTTCTTCTTTTTTTAAAAATACATTTATGTATTCAAGTTACATCTCAATCACAGCCCCCTCCTGCCCTCTCCCCCCTCTCCTTCTCCGTGGATGAGGGGGCTCCCACTCCTATCAAGCCCCCTCAGTTCATCAGTCACATGAGGGCTAAGAGTTTCCTTTTGCACTGGTGCCCAACATGGCTGCCCAGCTAGGGTAAGGTAATCTGCCAACCGGCCCCATAGCCCATGACAGACACCGCCCCCTCCACTTGCTGAGGAATCTGTATGAAGGCCAAGTTGCCTATTCAAGTTGCCTATTGTCTATGTATAGGGGGCTGAGGTCTGTTCTATATAAGGTTCTCTCTCTCTTTCTCTCTCTTGAGTAGAGTTTCAGTCTCTGTAAGCCTCTTGGGGCCAAGATTGGTTGGTTCTGTGATCTTCATGTGTTGTTCTTGTCCCCTCCGGGTCTCTCTATTCCTCCTCCCTCTCTTATACATGACTCCCAGAGCTCCACCTAATGTTTGGCTCTGGGTCTCAGCATCTGTTTTGATCCTCTGCTGGGTGAATGGACTTGGAATTTTCAGTCCTCCAGCCTCAGCACCCCGAGGAGTAAGGAAACTTTTAATCTGGGTTGGAAAGATGGCCCAGTGGTTCAGAGCACCGGCTGCTTTTGCAGAGGGCCAGGGTTTGGTTCCCAGCACCCACATGGCGGCTCACAACCATCTGAAATTCTAGTTCCAGGGGACCCAATGACTTCTTCTGACCTCCATGGGCCATGTAGGTAAAACACTCACACGCACAAAACAAAATACATTAAATTTTAAAAAATCTTTTAATCATTAACTTGATCTGATGGAGGCTTATCAAGGAGCCCTGTGGCAGCTGATACATGTACCTGCTTGGGGACGATGGAGGGTGTCAGAAGGAGCCAAGGGCTTGTCCTCCAAGCTCATAGTAAATGGGCAAGCCTACAAGCTGAGTGTGGTTTAGGGATAGTTGTCCCCTGGTAGAGAGATCAGTGGAGTTCCAGGTTCTAACTACACATAGGATTGTGACCTAAGACAGCTGGCCAGCTGTGTCCTAAAGGAACTGTTGAATTATGAGACCCATTTGATACCAACCTGGCACAGTTCCTGACACTTATCCACTAACATTACTTTCACGTTTAGGGAAGAACAGGCTGTGGCTTTAAATTAATCGGAAGCCAGCGCCAAAGATCGCCTTCTGCTCTTTGCTGACACTTGGGCCTCACTTTAGGCATACGTGGGTGAGCAGGACGGGAGGGTGGGGTCGCAGCAGGGACTGCGCACTTTCAGAGAAACACCAGGGGAGCCATGCAATCTTGCATGCTGTGTGAAACCCTAACTAAGCCTGTCGGGTTAGTCCAGGGACAGCCTGAAGCCGCGCTGAGAACAGCTCTGGTCGCTATTGCGGCCGTGTCCCGGCAGGGGGCGGTGCGACTTCATCGTTGCGAAGCCGCTTCCAGGCACCGCTCCAGGGCTCGGCCACCGTGCCAGAGCGCACGCAGGGAGCCCGCAAACTCCAGGGCGAAACTGCCAACGCCCGCAGAGAGCTGCTGGGGGCCCCGGAGCTGGACTTCCCCCAAGCTTTGGGGCCCTGTGATCACAGCCTTGCTCACGCCCTGCCTGGCACTCTGTCCCCAAGCAGGGATTGCTATTTTATACTCAGTTTTGACTCACTCCTCTGCCGACCAAGATAGTCCACTCAACTCCGCCTAACCACAATCCAACAACCATCCTTCAAGCGAACTGCCTGGGCGGCTCGTCACTGGTGGTGGGCAACTACGGCTTTAGAGCAACTGGTCAAGACAGAAGGGCGTGCAAAATGCCCATGCTAAAAAAAAAGAGGGGCCATGGCTAAAAACAGCAGGTTTTGACATTGCCCTGTGTGGGGCCAGCTGCCACCCAGCTTCTGTCTTAGCAAGCAGCTGGGCTAACTTGTTTGCACCAGTGGGTGACACACTGGGACATGTGTGTGGTGAAGACATCTTCAAGGAACCAGAGATCAGCAGGGAATTTGGTTTTTCTTTCTGAGGGGACTTGCTAGCCTCTGCTGAGATTCAATCCGCCCCCAGTGGCTCCTTCATTACACAGCTGTGAACTCTTTCCTAAAGTGATACCAAGGGGTCTCTGTACCTTGTTGACCTCACTGAAGACTGGGGAAGGTGTGTCCTCCTCGGCCCAAGTTAAGGCTGGCTGAGAGAGTGAGAAGAGACAGGAGGGGGTGGGTGGGTACCTGCAACCTCCGCACCCAGTTGAGAGGGCCGAATGCCTTCCTCCTTTTTTCTGCCTCCTCCTTCAATGGGGGTCCAGCAATTTATCCCGCTCACCAAGCTGTGGCTGCTTCATGACTAATTCACATATTTAAATAGGGTCGGATAGGGTCGGTCAAAGCCAAACCATTTGGTGCCAGCCAAGCGCATTTATCAGGTCAAACTGTTCACAGAGGCTGGAGGCCAGCTTGGGTGTGTGAGCGTGGATGGAGACAATACAAGGATATTTATTTATTTTTAGTCTCAAATTTCAGAAGCAAGGGACCTCATCATCAGAAGTTTCTATTGCTCCTACAGCCCCTTCCCAGGGCCTGGCTTGCTCTGGGCTCTGGCTCCCCCATCCCGTCCTCTCTCCCCCTCCCCCTGCCAGGAACTGTGGGACTCATTGGGGCTTGGGGAATGAATATACTCAATTACAGCCCCCTTTCACGTGACTGAGCAGTTTCAAAGATGCCACATTTTATTATTTGGTGTTTCCCTGACATTGCAGGTGCAGATTTAATGATGAAAAAGTTGAGATTAGGCAAAATGGACTACTTCTCTCCGATCATAGTGTGGAGAGATGGCTCCTACTCATTCCAGCTGGAGCCGCCATACCGGTCGCTGGGTGGGTGAGTTAGAAAAAGTGCCGCTTTTAGCTCAGTGCCACTTACAGCTCCTTCCCGCCTGCTGGGTGGGCCCCAGGCCCACAGGGGTAAAGAGTTAAACACAGATGTATTCGGTTTGCAACCCTCAGGCAAAGAAAATCTCCGATATGCATTTTTGGGGTGTCCTGCCCATTGGCCACTTCATGAGCGTGTGGCTTCGGCCCTCAGGCACAGCATCAGGTTCAAGCGAAATGAACCCATCTGAGTTCATGGCTCTCAGGCTGATAAATGTCGCCGCTCCGAGGTCACGATTGGTCAGCGTACACTGTCGAGATGGATTTCGTGACTGGATGCGTCTTCACAATCATGGCCCTACCCAGTGACCCATGCATGTCCACCCTTGGGTTTTGCCAGGCAAACTGCCTCCTCTCCCCGCTCAGCCTTTTCAAGCCGACTCAGGGCTGGTTTCTCTTGCTGCATTCTGCCTGCATCTTTTCCTTGAGGCTGGGGGAATAAAGGGTACCCTTTCTGTGTATGGCAAAATGGAGAGTAAACAGTTTTACATGCCAAGGCCTGAGGATCTTTGATGCTGGATTACATTTATGAGATGAGACATGACATGCTTCAAAGGAAGCCATTCATTCAAGCGACCAGCCAGAGACTGAGCGAAGACATAGGTCCCTTTCATAAACTGCTTTTCTTTAGTTACTAGAAATTTTGGGTACTCACCCAGTTGCATCTGTCTTGTCTATGCACAGAAAAAGCCCTGTGATGACTCGAGAGATAAGAATATATGGTGAAGGGCGGGCGGAAAGGGCAATTAGTATCCAGCATCATCCTGCCACATGTACTCTTGCTGTGGAAGTTGCCGGAGTTAAGACTTCTGAGAATAAAGG
>CAJQZJ010032578.1:1056074-1093574 GCA_907164525.1 Lophiomys imhausi | reverse complement strand
CTGACACATTACTATGTTCTTGTGTAGATTAATCCCAGGGCGTCTGCTGTTTGGCATCAATTTCCACTGTTGGCAGGCTATTTTGGGGTATTAAACCAACATCCATTGGAGGACCTGCTTCTCTGCCACCCTTGGGCTCCTGGATCCTGGCCAGGCTCTGTGACCTTCAGCCATCTCTCAAGGCCACAAGGATCAGCTTGACTGTGAGACAGTCCCCAATATCAAGACCCACCTTATCCAAATCAGACCAGATAGGGGTTGAGCAGTTGCAGAGACGGAGGAGGCTTTGCTTGTCTATGTCAAGCACTTTCTAAAGCCCCAAGAGAAGCTGTGTGCATTCTGTACTTTGCACATCATTCAGATTTCCATAGCAAGGTTTGGAAACACCACACCATTGATGCTTGAGGAGTGCAGCAATCCAGCCTGGGCCCTGTGCTGCGCACCAGCCATCCCAGCATTCAAGAGGCTGATGTGGGTGGATTGGTAGTTCCAAGTTAGTTCCATACACAGCAAGATCCTGCTGCAAAAAAGATGAAAACAAACAAACAAAAAACCAACAACACAAAACCCAAAACTTTAAAGGATGAGGCGGCTCTCTGGTTAAGAGCAGTTATTGTTCTTGAAGAGGTTCCCGGATCCATTTTTTTTTTTTTTAAAGATTTATTATGTATACAGCGTTCTGTCTGCAGGTATATCTACAGGCCAGAAGAGGGCACCAGATTTCATTATGGATGGTTGTGAGCCACCATGTGGTTGCTGGGAATTGAACTCATGACCTCTGGAAGAGCAGCCAGTGCTCTTAACCGCTGAGCCATCTCTCCAGCCCTCCCGGATCCATTTTTTAAGCATCTGAATGGTGACTTGCAACTGCCCTTAACCCTAGTTCCAGGGGTATACGGTGCCCTCTTCTGGCCTCCGTGGGTAGCAGGCACACACACAATGCACACACATACATTCAGATAAAACATCCATACACATACAATTGAAAGACAAAGAACTCTAGAGCTGGAGAGATGGCTTGTTGATTAGTTGATTAAGAGTATGTACTCCTCTCGCAGAGGACCCAAGCTTGACTCCTAGTCCCTACATCAGTGGTTCACAACTGCCTGTAACTCCAGCTCCAGGGGATCCCATGCTTCTGGCTTCCACAGGCTCCTGCGACTCACATGCACAGACCCACACATATTTGGTTTTTTTTTTTTTTTTTTTTTTGGTTTTTCGAGACAGGGTTTCTCTGAATATCTCTGGCTGTCCTGGACTTGCTTTGTAGACCAGGCTGGCCTCGAACTCACAAAGATCCGCCTGCCTCTGCCTCCCAAGTGCTGGGATTAAAGGCGTGCGCCACCACCGCCCGGCCACATATTTGTTTTTATTTAGAAGGTTAAAAAAAAAAAAGAATGCTCAAGATAATTTGTCTGAGAGGAAAAGGGTTTATTTAGCCGGTGGTTCTGGAGGTACCAGCCTGATATGAGGACCCAGACATTTGGGCCTCTGGTGCACATGCCACATGTCAGGGTGGGTGGGAAGTACATGGCAGAGCAAACTGTTCACCTCATGGCCAAGAAGCAAAAGGGAAGAGAGCAGGTGAGGTACACAATTCCCTTCTAAGGCATGTCTCCAGTGACCCTCAGACCTTCTAACAGTGCTATCCAGAGATCAAACCTTCACCACCAGGGTCTGTGGGGGACATTCAAGATCTGACCTGTGCAAACAAGTTTAAATCTTCTCTGACTTGACTAGCAGGTGGCATGATCTCCTGTCCTCTCTCCCCAACTCTCTGCCACACCCCAAATATCACCCTACTTTCCTAAGTTTTTTCCACTCCCCACTTGTGACCACAGAGGGCCCAGGCTTCCCCTCCAGTCACAGCAGTGGACACCCTGTATTATGTCAGGGACCATTCCAAGTTGGGAGGTTTGTTCCAGCTCTGTGGGTTGACTGGAGACAGGGATCAGTCACAGGAGGGCTCTGGCCCGACTATTACCAATAACAATGAAGACATTTCTTCAAAGCACCCATCTAATCTTCCCTCTTTTCCCTGAGCAGTGCTGAGTCTGGTGTGCATGGGGCAAGGAAGGAAACAGGAGCCAGGTGGAAGGATGTAGATCATATGGAAATGTCCCCAAAATCTCAGTTGATTGCTACAACCTCAGTGATGTCAGATTCCAATGGCTTCCCCTCCAAAATGGGTCTAGAAGGTCCACCCACTTCACAGCTTTGCACTCAAGGACCATGTTTTACAGCCACATGATGGCACCCAGGTCCTAACACCTGCATTCCTGCTGTGCCTCTATCCTGTGTCCCACTTGTTTCACATCTGCATTCCCAAGCTGCAGGAAGGAGAGCTCATGAAAAGGACCTACCTAACACAGCAACAAATGACAAAGATACAGGACACCCTAGGTAGGGCAACTGGCAATGGCTTCTGGGAGAGGAGGTGACCAGTAGGAAAGCCAGGAAGAAAGCTCTCAGCAGAGAGAACAACATGGGCGCTGGTTAGTTTGTTTTGTCAACCCGGTGCAAGCTGGCATTTGGAAAGAGGGGACTCTCAATTGAGAAAATGCATCCACCAGCAAGTCTGTTGGGGTATTTTCTCAGTTGGTGATCGACAAGTGTGGGAGGGCCCAGCCCACTATGGGTGGTGCCAGCCCTAGGCAGGTGGCCCTGGATTGTGTGGTAAAGCAAACTGAGCAAGCCATGGGGAACAAGTCAGTAAGCAACAGTTCCTCTATGGTCTCTGCTTCACTTCCTGTCTCCAGGTTCCTGTCCTACTTGCTTTCTTGCCTTGGTATCTCTCAGTTATAAACTATGATCCAGAGACATAGCCAAATAAACCCTTTCCACCCTAAGGTGCCTTTGGCCGTAGTGTTTTATCAAAGCAGTGCAAAAAGCAAACTAAGAAAAATGGCAAAGACTTTGAGGGGAAGACAGAGCTGGGACACCAGCTGGGGCAACACAGGGGAGGCAGGGAGGGTGCTGTCTAGCAATGGCCTCAGTTGGGGGTGGGTAAGGCAGAGTTGGAGGTTGTAAGAAGGAGTTTGGAATTCATCTGTAAGAAGCTAGCTTGGGTTTGAGAAAGGCACTACTGAACTGTACTGACATTTCTAAATCCCACTGGTTTCTAGAAACAAGGGCACGCCAAGGAGACTTTCCATATGCAGGGGAGAGACCCACTTTTCTGCACACCTGCCCAGCAGTTACCCCATCCATCACCCCAGCTTGGTACTAGACAGCATGGAGTTCCACCTGAGACTACTGCTAGGTTGCCCAACCTGTCCCCCTGCCCACTCCTCTTCCCAGGGGCTACAACCCAGAACTCCAGGACCACCCATAAAATGCAGTGAGCCTCTACAAACCTCTGAGACAGGCAGGGAGGATCTTCTAAGTCTACAGAAAGCTACTCTTAAAAAAAATTGGGGGGGGGGCCGGGCATGGTGGCGCACGCCTTTAATCCCAGCACTTGGAAGGCAGAGGCAGGAGGATCTCTGTGTGTTTGAGTTCGAGGCCAGCCTGGTCTACAAAGCAAGTCCAGGACAGCCAGGGCTATTACACAGAGAAACCCTGTCTCAAAAAAAGAGTAACAACAATTTTTTTTTAATTTTTATGTTCATTGGTTTTGTTTCCATATATGTCCATTTCATGGTGTTGGAAGCCCTGGAACTGAAGTTACAGCCAGGTCCTCTGGAAGAGCAGTCAATGTTCTTAACTGCTGAGCCATCTCTCCAAGCCCCAGAAAGTTATTCTTAGGCTCAGAAGTTGCACCTCTTCCCAGCCAAGCTGACACCACCTCTGATACCCCATTCAAGCAGAGTGGCCCCAAGACAGAGCACCAAGCACACAATTCAGAGGGCACACAACCTGACAAGCATCCAAACAACCACTCAACAGGGGATACCAGATATCCACACCTAGAAACACTACTGTTGTAAGTCCACATGCCTAGGTCTGACCACAAAACCCCAAGCGAGAAGAATAACCAAGATAATATGTCTCCTCCAAAAATGAGCACCCTCCCTGGAATATTCTCGGAGGAAAGCAACTTAGCTAATGCACAGGACAATGACTTCAAAACAACAATCATAAATATGTTCAAGGAACTCAAGGAGGATATGGACAAATGCCTGAATGAGGAAGCCATGTTCAGGAGAGAGAACAGTAGCTTTCAAGAGAAAAGGGGAGGAGTGAATTCCATTTATCTTCCAGAAATGTTGATAGTGACTGCCTGATGGATTGCTGCCATGATGGATTTTCGATCTGAGCAGCTGGACCATGATGAATTTGGGTCCCAGAAAGGTGTGACTTGGGCCTGTCTCCCACACTGGAGTGAAGGCATCATGGATGAAGCCTGGCCTATAGCTGTCCTTCAGAGACTTGATGGATAGATGGATGTCTCTCACCGTGGGTTACTTTGAAGGTTTGAGGCTGATGATGGTGTTGGTAATGAGAGAAGATCCCAGGGTTGGGGGATGAGGCTCCTCACAAGGCCCAGCCAAGGCTTGAGAGGAATTTCCCACAAGGTAAGGGAACAGTGGGGACAGATGTCCTCATGGTGGCAGAGAGGGGAGATCAAGCTGCTTTGCAGCTAATAACCTTTCCAGAGTTCCCATGATCTTGTCACGCTTCTACTTAATTGTGTGTGTGTGTGTGTGTGTGTGTGTGTGTGTGTGTGGTTTCTCAAAGACCTCAGGAGACACCCTGCTGTCTTCCATGGCGGCCCTACTCTCTGCTAGCCTTGTCTCTCTTCCAGCTTCAAGTGCAGCTGTGTTCTCTTCTGAAACTGTCAGCCTCTTCTGCCTTCTGGACATTTGCTAATAGCCATGCTTCTTTCTAACCCAAGTCACTCAGGGACTCAGCTAAGGCTCCTTCCAGCAGAACTTGGATCCGGCTCCTGCTCAGCTGTCCCACAGGCTTGGCGGTCATCTGACCAGGGGCTTCGCTTCTGCCCAGGAAGACTTTCTTCAGCTTCTTGCTGCATCCTGGGGGCCTCCGGCTGTGCCCAATGAGCTTAGAAGTATTTAAGGGGTGTGGTAGAGCTGGAAACGGTGGTGACAGGGCGTGGGTCTTCATCCTTGCAAACCGTGGATGTCTCTCATGCCATATTTCAGCTCCCCGGGGCTCTCCCCTCCCCTTGGTCCCGTTCAGCCTATAAGGCTCCAAATACCAGTTGCCTGCTCCTCCCCAAGCCAACTCTATGGGGCATCTTTGCAATAATTATCTTGGGGCATTTGAGGCATTCTCTCCTGGAGGGTGGAGAGATGTTCATGCAATTTACCAGGCTCTAGAGCAGGGCTTCTCAACCTTCCTAACGCTGCAACCCTTTAATACAGTTCTCATTGCAGTGGCAGCCCCCACCATAAAATTAATTCCAATTCTACTCCATAACAGTAATTTTGCTACTGTTAGGAACCGTAATGTAAATACTTTTTGGAGCTAGAAGTTTGCCAAAGGGCTTGGGACCCAAGGGTTGAGACTGATGCTCTAGAAGCCCTGAAAGTTACAAGATTTACAAAGCTCTTCCCCAAGGCTATAGGAGCAGTGACAATGGCTGGGGAGTGTGGACACTCCAGCTGGCCCAGCTGTCTGCAATCTACCCAGGGGGTTCTAGGAAAATGCCTCATTGAAGTTCCCACCCATGCTGGCTGGGATTTTCAATGCTTCATCTACCTTTGGGTCACCACACTCCTGGGCATAGCCTTCCCTCCATGTTCCTGCCAGGGGGTCCCCAAAAGCTGGCTGGTTCGTTATGTTACTGTGAGGAATGCAAAAAATAAAAATAAAAATGGTGGCACAGGCCAAGGTTCTCCTATGCAGTCAAGCCTCTGCTCTCATCCTGACACACCCCAACACTGAGGTGGTACCATTGGCCTCTCTGTGTCTGTCACAGCCCTCTGTGCCTTTGTGGCTCCTGCCTGGTTCCAACCGCACCGGCTTGACCCTGCACTACAGCTAGCATGCTCCCCTGGCCTCTTTCCCTGAACTCTGTTTCCCTCAGTATCCTGGATGACTCTTTAAAAACGCACATCAGATGAGCTCAATTCTGTTAAAATTACCCATCATAGATTTGTTGTTGTTGTTGTTGTTTTCGAGACAGGGTTTCTCTGTATAGTTCTGACTTTCAGGAGTCCCTTTGTAGCCAAGGCCGGCCTCGAACTCACAGAGATCTGCCTACCTCTGCTTCCTGAGTGCTGGGATTAAAGACATGTACCACCACATTCATCACCAATCACAGATTTTTATTCTAACAGTTTTATTTTCAAAATCTACAGCCAGGTATGTATGTATATGTGTAAGTGTGTTAGTGTGTGTTTGTATATGTATATGTGTGTAGTGTGTATGTATGTATATATGTATGTGTGGTGCATGTATATATGTGAGTGTGTGAGTATGTGCGTGTTTGAGAGGTATATGTGTTTGTATGTGTGTGTAGCATGTGTGTGTGGTGAGTGTATGTGCATGTTAGCATGTGTGTGGTATGTGTATGTGTTTGTATATGTGTATGTTTGTGTGTGTATGTGTGAGTATGTGGGTTTGTGTGTGTCTGTCTGTATGTATGGGTGTGTATATGTGTCTGTGAGTGTGTGTGTGTATGTATGATGTATATTTGTGTGTATGTGTGTGTATGTATGATGTATATTTGTATGTATGTGTGTGTGTATGTATGATGCCTGTATGTGTGGCAGTTCGTCTGTAATTCTAGCCTCTGAGGGTGGAGCCAGGGGATCTCCAAAGTAAGCTGGTTAGTGAGATTAGCCACATCAGCAAGCTCTGGATTGCTTGAGATCCTGCCTCAAAGAATAAGGTAGAAGCCAGGCCTGGTGGTGCACGCCTTTAATCCCAACACTTGGTAGGCAGAGGCAGGTGGATCTCTGTGAGTTCAAGACCAGCCTGGTCTACAAAGTGAGTTCCAGGACAGCCAGAGAAACCCTGTCTCGAAAAACAAAAACAAAACAAAACCAAAAAAAAGAGAATAAGGTGAAAGAATGATGGAGAAAGATTCCTGGTGTCAATGTTGGGCTTCCACATACACATATGCATGCACTCCTTCAAACACATGTGCACATGCATGCATGCAAACCCACCCACCACGCACACACGCTTGTGAAAAGAAGACAATGAATGGCTCTTCCTGGGTTCCTAGCCTTTTTATAGAAGTTCCCATTTTCTGTGCTCCTCTCAGACCCCACAGCCCTTGATCATGCATGTATGTGTTTGCTATGGAGGCAGTTATCTTACCTTCAGCTCGCCGTGGTATCCCAGAAGCCCCTGTCCTACTGCCTCAGAGGAACTTAGGCAGCTAGCTGTGCAGGCAAATGACCATAGACAGAATGCTTAAGCTAGGACCATGGAATGGACAAGCACTTGGTTCCATTCCCAGGCAGGCTTGGCTCTGGCCTCTGTCTCATTCCCTCTCCCACCATTGCCCTTTGGGGATCTGTGTGCTCTCTATAGTTCTTTCTGCCATGAGGAGAGGTCCTCCTGTCCGTTACTGCAGGTTTATTTTACATGCATGGTGTTTTGCCCATGTGTGTGCCTGTGGACTGTGCATGCAGTGCCCGTGGAGGCCAGAAGAGGGCGTCAAATCTCCTGGAACTGTTGTGAGCTGGGTGCTGGAGACGGGACCTGGGTCCTCTAAAGAATAGCCAGGGTTCTTAGCCTTGAGCCATCTTTCTGGTCCCACCTCTGATCCTTTATAGAAGCTGAATTCTCAACACTTCTGTCCCCACTTCTCCCCATGTCTCTTTTGCCTCTTTTAAAAATAATTGATGGGGTGGTGTTAAGCATTCTAAAAGTTAATTAATTGATCCTGCTTTCTGTCTGTTACATTGTCTCTGATTGGTTGAATAAAATGCTGAGGCCTGAGATTGGGCAAAGACAGAGAAAGGTGGGACTGAGAGAGACAGCATCTTGGGGAGAAGAAGCCAGGAACAGGCAATGAGTACACAGGCCATGGGTTAGAGAAAAGAAGATCATTCCAGGTGGCCTGGAACATCGGCATAGTGTGGAGAATAGCAGTCCAAAGGGATGTACATATATACGGAGTCATATTCAGGTAATAGAATTATGAGCTAGCTTAGATGGGCTAGGATTGCACAACTCAGGCCAAGGCTTGTTAAAATCCATTGGGTGTCTGTGTCTATTCATTTATAATGGTGGGTTAAGCATTAACCACTGGCAACCAATTAAATATAAATACTAGTAAATAATTTAATTATCCATTTTTTATGCAAATAATTTATTTATTTTTTAGGTACATTGGTGTTTTTCTGTGTGAGGGTATCAGATTCCCTGGAACTGGAGTTACAGATAAGTGTGAGCTGTCATGTGGGTGCTGGGAATGGAACCCAGCGTCCTCTGGAAGAGCAGCCAGTGCTCTTAACCACTGAGCCCTCTCTCTAGCCCCTTCTCTTCTCTGACTCACTCTTAACACCTCAGTTCTTTCCAACCCTTTGTTGATTTCCTCCATTATCCGTTGTGATTCCTCGAAGTCTTTGACCTCCTGCCTGCTGTAAGCTTATACCCCACGGTAGACTTTCTCCCTGTTCCCTGAAGTGTAGACCATTTGTGCTTGAGGAATATTCACTGAGTAAGCTGATGTATAGGTGGGAGGAGAGAGTGAGGGTCCTCACATCTGTCAAGAAAGGCATCTGATGACCCGATGACCATCAATGACTCCTTGCCTCTGCTTGGCCTGGGCATGCTGGGAAAATGTGGAACATAGCATAGCCACACACCCCCAAGGGAGCTCTGGGGGCTGCCTTCCAATGCCAAGGTAGCTAACCAGGGGAGATCCCTGTGTCTGACAGTGGAAGTTCTGCCTTTGGGCTTCTGCTGAGCACAGATGCCATGTTTGCTGGTGTGCCAGCTTGTAGACAAGTTATCTTCTTGCTGTGTCCTCTGTACATACCGTTCCTGTCACATCTGAATCCCTGCTTCTCATAAGAATTTGACTCAACCTTCACAAGCTCAAGCTAGACAAAACCCTAACATGGAGAGTGGAGTTGGGGACAAAACCCTAACATGGAGAGTGGAGTTGGGCTCAAGGGCCCATTCTTAGGTGAGGTGCTATCGAAAACTGATAGCTGCTGGAAAACAGAAAGTTGGATTTCTTAAAGGTTGTGACACCAGTTGTGTTGACTGTGCTCCTGGGTTTGGCTCCCAAGAGGATGAGGAAGGAGAGGAAGTTGGGTGGGTAGGAAAGTAGGGGTGGACCCTAGCGGAATTGAAGGAGGGCTGAAAGTGATCAAAATGCATCATATGAAATTCTCAAATATTTTTTAAAAATATTATTTAAAGAAAAAAAAAAGACCTTGGGTCAGCTCAGGGACACCCTAACATCTAATTTTACTTGGTCACCCCCTTCGGAGGTTCCATTTAAAAACAATCACATCTAGCCGGGCGGTGGTGGTGCACGCCTTTAATCCCAGCACTTGGGAGGCAGAGGCAGGCGGATCTTTGCGAGTTCGAGGCCAGCCTGGTCTACAAAGCGAGTCCAGGACAGCCAGAGATATTCAGAGAAACCTTGTCTCGAAAAAAACCAAAAAAAAAAATAAAAACAATCACATCCTGAGCTGTTGGGTGAACAAGCATTTACATATGTGGCTGGAACATATGTTGGCCAACCCAGCAGCAAGGTTTGATGAAAGTGCTGTCTCATGGCTTCATTTTTTTTTTGAGGGGGAGGGGATTTGTTTTGGTTTTTTTGTTGTTTTTTTTTTTTTGTTTTTCGAGACAGGGTTTCTCTGTATAACAGCTCTGGCTGTCCTAGACTCACTTTGTAGACCAGGCTGGCCTCAAACTCACAGAGATCCGCCTACCTCTGCCTCCCAAGTGCTGGGATTAAAGGCGTGCGCCACCAACTCCCGGCTATTGTTTTGTTTTTGAAACAGAGTCTCACCTGGAGCTCCCTATGTAGGTTGGCCTCAGACTCAGAGATCTACCTGCTTCTGCCTCTCAAGGGCTAGCACCACCATAACCAACTGTTATTTTTTTTTTTATTATTTTTTTTAAAGAAGCACTTTTTTTTTTAAAGATTTATTTATTATGTATACAGTGTTCTGTCTGCAGGTATATCTGCAGGCCAGAAGAGGGCACCAGATTTCATTATGGATGGTTGTGAGCCACCATGTGGTTGCTGGGAATTGAACTCATGACCTCTGGAAGAGCAGCCAGTACTCTTAACCGCTGAGCCATCTCTCCAGCCCCCCAACTGTTATTTTTGAATAAGAATGTGAATAACATTTTCATCTTTATAACCAACCTTTTCCTTCCAAAAGCAGCAGTGTGGGGCTGGGAGCCCTTCAGGTATGCCTTCCCCATTCTGGCTCCCATGCATGTCCAGTGGCATTCAGACCATGAACTATGTCTTGGGAAGTCACTTCCAAGTCTGACACCTCAGGTGACAACAGGTGAGTCCATCCACCATCCAGGCACTGGTTTTTACTGGTTTCAACTGGGTCAACCAGGCACTTACTGTAGGGACATACATATAGGCAAAATATTCATACACATAAAGTAAAAAATAAACAACTCTGGGGCTGGAGAGGTGGCTCAGAGGTTAAGAGCACTGGCTGTTCTTCCCAAGGTTCTGAGTTCAATTCCCAGCAACCACATGGTGGCTCACAGCCATCTACATTGAGATCTGCCCGGGCATATATGTAGAGCAAATACTGTATACATAATAAATAAATAAATGTTTAAAAAAAAAAATAAAATAAAATAAAAATAAACAACTCTGAAAACATAGATTTTCCTTACGACCCAGCCATTCTGTTCCTGGGCATTTAAGCGGCGAGTGAGAAACCACAGAGCTTCTACTCAGCACACACATCGGGGTTCACCGTAGCACTTCCCACAATTCATAGGTTATAGAGGCAACCTAGGTGTCCAGCAACAAGGGAATGGATGAAGAAAATGTAGTTCATATACATAGTGGAATTTTTCTTTCAGCCAGCCACAAATAAGCAATTAAATTGCATTGCTTTTTAAGAAAGTGGATACCACTGAGAAAATCATGTTAAATTAAGGCAGTCTCAGAAATATATGTATGTATCTCTTCTGTCATTTTGGGCTCCTAGCTCTTACATAGACACATAAGCATTTACATATATATGGCAAGGAGGCAGAACTGAGACTGACGAGGGGATCAACAGTAGGGGTGGGTTATAGGACCATATTCACAGAGTGCAAATACATGCTAGTTTGGAAATATCTTTCTGTGTAGCACAATTCTGTGTCCAATGAATACACACAATGAAAATTAACAAAACAAAACACTAAAGGTGTCAGGGACCTAGCTCAGTTGGTAGAGCAGTCATTTAGCATGCACACAAAGCTCTGGACTTGGTTCTCAGCACTGCATGAAAACAGGCATGGTGGCTCCCACTTGGGATCCTGGCACTCAGGGAAGCAGAGGCAGGAGGGTCAGAAGTTTGAGGCCAGCCTAGGACACATGAGACCCTGCTGTCTCAAACCGAACCATACCAACCAACAAGCAAACAAACACATCCACAAAGGGCCCTTGGAAAAGGAGGACTTGGCCTGGGAGGAGGGTGCATGCCTTTAATCCCAGCAGAGGCCAGCCTCGTCTACAGAGTGAGTTCCAGGACAGCCAGGGCCACACAGAGAAACCCTGTCCAGGAAAATACTACTACTACTACTAATGATAATAATTAGATGGCTTTGAGAAGAGTTTTTCTAAATTTATTTATTATTTTTCTCTTATGTGCACTGGTGTTTTGCCTGCATGTATAACTGTGTAAGGGTGTCAGATCTTGGAGTTACAGATACTTGTGAGCTGCCATGTGGGTGCTGGGAATTGAACCCAGGTCCTCTAGAAGAGCAGCCAATGCTCTTAACCGCTGAGCCACCTCTCCAGCCTCTCTGAGAAGGATTTATTTATTGATTTTGAGACAGGGTCTCACTACCTAGTCCTTAGATGGCCTGGAACTTGCTATGTGGATTAAGCTGGCCTCAGACTCACAGACACCCTCTTGCCTCTACCTCTGGAGTACTGAGGATTTTTAAATAGCATCAGGTAAACTGGGCATGCTGGTGTAAGCCTGAAACCCTAGCACTCAGTGGGTAGAGACAGGGGGGGGGGTGTCAGAGTTTCAAGGGCATTATCCACTGAATATTAGGTTCAAGGCCAGCCTGGGATACAGGAGACTGTCTAAAAAAAGGAAAAGAAAAGAAAAGAAACAAGACACGATTAGGCTGGCATGGAGGGGGGGCAGAAGGTATCTGTAACATAGAGTGAGATGTAGAAACTGCAGAACTGTATAATTCGATAAGCAGGATAAGCTTGACTTGGTTTGACTTGAAAGTGCCAAGCTTCCAAGTGTTTCCTGAGCAGTGTGGGTGGTCTTTGGGGGGAGCCTGTAGCAGGTGGAGCTCAGCTGGTGAAAGGAGAGGTGGCTAGGTCAGGCCTTTGGAGATTGTACTCCTGTCCCTTGGCCATCCTTTCCCAGCCACGATGGACTGAAATCCTGAGCCAAAATAAGTCTTTCCTCCCTTAAGCTGGTTTTGTTTGTAATTGTGGCTCCAGAGATCAAAAAACACATAGAGGGGCAGCAGGGAATACAGTACGAAAGACAGGACCAGAGTTCGGACCAGATAGGATCCGAGTTCTTCCCCAGGTAAACAGGACATGAGCTGAGAACGCCTTGGCGTCCTCCACAAGTGCCCCCAACATGCCATGTTTGGGCTGGGGAGGGCTCAGCCTTCTGTCTCCAGCCACCGCATCTGCTCTGCACGAATGAGCGAACCACAGGAAGCCAGGCTGGGAGTGGAGGGACAGGCCATTTCAGGCAGAGCGAGAACATCTGCTCAAGTGGGGCAGTTTCAAATAGGCAGGGCCGGCCAGGTCATGACTGCCCCACAGTGGGACACGAGGTCCACACAGAGCTATGTCCCTTGGCCATTTCCTAATCATAGCCCACTTCTCGCTGGAGCCCCTCTGCTCCTGTTTCCTTCAGGCCTCCTGTACATTCCAAGCCTAATTGGGCACGCCTGCTTGTCTGTCCTTAAAGGCCGGCACAACCTTGCCGGGCACGCGAAGACAGTGCGGCCAGGAGCGTTGTATTAAGCTGTATCATTGAGCCCACAAACTCAACTTTCAGAGACCTAACCAAACAAGGGATTTGTAACAGTTTCAAACAGGGCAAGCCGACTACATTTCCCATGACAATCAGCTTGTTTACCACCCCAAGGTACGCTTGAACCGCTGTTGACACGCTCATTTGCATGCCAATACCCAGAATGCTTTTCTAGTCCTACCGCCAGTGAGCTAAAAGGTTTATTTACACACACAATACCTGACAGCTTCATTCTCTGAAGCATCCCTCATAGCCCCAAATGCCTTAAGTTGATGAAAGAATTTCAAACTGCTGTTTAAGTCAGCACCCTTTTCTCTGGGCTAGAGTTAAGATAGATTATGCACGGCCAAATTAACATATTAATTAAAAGATACTTGAAGGAAAAGGGGACTTCAGTTATTCAGCAAATGTCATATTAAGCTTGATACACTGGGCAGGGTTATGAAGAGAAATCCTGTGGTCACGGATGGATTAGGTCTTGCAAAGACCAAAACACTGGCTAATGATCACCAGAGGGCATTGAGCTATACAATGTCATTATAACTGGAATTCTCTTGTACCTGTGGTATGAGATATATATATATATATATATACACACATCCCTATATATCCATATATATATATATATATTGGTTTATATATCGTTTGTTTTTTGTTTGTTTGTTTGAGACAGGGTTTCTCTGTGTATCCTTGACTGTCCTGGACTCACTCTGTAGACCAGGCTGGCCTTGAACTCACAGAGATCCACCAGCCTCTGCCTCCTGAGTGAGTGCTGGGATTAAAGGCGTGGGCCACCTCCACCTGGCCAGGGTGATATTAATATTAAAAGACATTGGAATTGTGGGTGTGCCTCAGTGGTAGAGCACTTGCTTAGCGCACACAAGACCTTGGGTTTGATCCCTAGCATTGCAAAGATACAGGGCATTGGACAAAAATGGCTTAGGATTCAGTAACACAGAGAGCTACCTGCATTTGCCAATTTTAGGAATATAATAACAAAGTGTGACCTGAGAACTAGGGTGGTGGCACAGGCCTGTCTGGGAGAAGCGCAGGAGACTCAGGTGAACCTAAGACTCCCAGAAAGTTTAAGGTCAACCTGGGCCACATAGGGAGACCTTGTCCCAAAACCAACAAAACAAAACAGATGTGAACCGATGTTTTTGCCTGTGGCTGGATTTTGGTTGCTATATGATCCTGGGGAGTGCTCTTCTTGACATCTTTTTCCCCCAAAGTTAGATTTGCAGATATTAAGTTTTAAAAAAGAATGTGAATTGGGAGACAGAGTTTAGGTAGATGTCTATGAGTTCAAGGACAGCTGGGGCAGCATGGAGAAACCCTGTGTAAAAAAATAAAATATTTTTATTGTTATAATATTTTATAATTAAAAAAGAAAGAAAGGGATTGTGACTCAATGTGCTGAACACAACTTTAAAATGGTTTGCTGTTTATTATCCTCTAAAATCGATATTTTCTTTTGGTCTGAGACAGGATCTCAGTGTGTAGCCCGAGCTCGAGCTCATGCTGGGTTGCTTGTCTTATCAGGTGTAGCAAGCACTTGACTTATTGATTGATTTTGTGTTTGCATTTTTTGAGACCAGATCTTACTATGTAGCCCAGGCTAGCCTCAAACTCTTGGCTCCCTTCAAGTCTAGCTGGGAACACAGGCACCTACTGTCACTGGCTAATGTTTTATTTTAAAGTTATTTCTTTAGCCACCAGCCTTAGATGTTGGGTGGCTGAAGGGAAGGGCATGGTGTCAGGGCCTTCTGAGCCCATGAAATAGATCGGGCACCCAGACTGTGGCTCACAGAGTTAGTCTTAATTTTTATTTTTAAATTCTGTATCTTGTAGTGGCAGAAGTGGAGGCTGGGTCCTTGTACACAGTGCACCACTGAGCACATCCGAGCCCCAGAAGCAGATTTGAGGACATTTGAGAACATGGGCCTAGGATGAGGCGGAGAGCCCCTCGGCCTCTATACATCCCTCCCTTCTTCATCTGTGGACCCTGCTTCTCATAGTTGTGAGAAGGATTAAGGTATGGATTTAGAGATGCTGCCAAGATGGCTCAGCAGTTAACAGCACTGGCTGCTCTTGCACAGGACCCAGGCTCAATTTCCAGCACCCACATGGATGCTCACAGTATCTGGAACTCTAGTTCGAGGGGATCTGATGTGATTTTCAGTCTTCTGCAGTCACCAAGCATACACATGGTGCACAGACATACAACAGGAAAAACACCTATATGCATAAATTAATATATACTTTTTAAAGATATGGATCTGTGGCTCACAGAGTTAGTCTTAATTTTTATTTTTAAATTTTTTATCTTCTAGTGCCAGAAATGGAGGCCGGGTCCTTGTACACAGTGCAACCATGCCTAGGAAACTGCCACAGCCCCTCTCAAACTTTTTGGTCTCAGAGACTCTGAACACTCTGAAAAGGGTTGAGGGCTCTAAACCCTTTCACCCCTGAAATTTACTTTTGGTTTAGGAATGAAACCACCCCTGTACTGGCAGCACTGAGGAGTTTAAGAAGGGAGGGCAAAGAGTTTAAGGCTAGCCTGGGCTACATAGCAGAACCCCAAATAAAAACAAATATAACCTCCCCCACACTATTTAAAAGCATTCATTATTTAGTTTATTGTTATTATTTTGTGGAGGGACACACATGTCACACATGTGGAGGTGAACACATGGAAGTCAGAGGACAGCTGAATGTATCTGTGTACAACTTGGAGGGCACAGCGTAGGCGCAGTGATTGATATACGTGGTTTCTCGGTACAAATGCGGAATGAGCCAATCGCTGCTTCCCCCAGAGTGTGGAGAGTGTGCCAAGGAAGAGGTTTGCTTGATTCTTATTTATCACCTTTGGATGATGACTCCTGAATTGTTCCCCCTGCTTGAATGCCTCAAGGGGCCCTGGACAAAATGACCTCGAAACCAGGCAGACGTCCTGGTAAAGGCCACCTCTGAGGCATCCGTCTGGACAATGACCTCATCGTTGATCATCCGCCCTCACGTGGAGACTCGATCAGGAACAGTCGATCCACAGCATGCAACTCTGAGTTACTCTCTCCAGACTGCTGGGGGAAAAATACGGACAGTGGGCCCCAGGTTCTGTTCCCAGACAGACAGCATCAGGCAAGGAGGACAGCTAATGTCTAATCTCCATTTGATTTCGTAGTGGGAAGTTGACCCCATACACAGTGATATTCCACGTGGGCATGTCCCATAAGGCCCAAGTAGATGCTCTTTTCCAGAAGAGATTTTTGTTTTGTTTTGTTTTTTTGAGGTAGGGTTTCTCTGGGTGGCCCTGGATGTCTTAGAACTCACTTTGTAGACTAGGCTGGCCTCAAACTCAGAGATGCTGGGATTAAAGATGCTTTATTTTCCATTTGACTGAATGTAATCTAGGTGTAAGGAAAAGAGGGAAAGGAAGTCACATAGCCCAACTTCAGAGAGAATTTGTATGACTCACCCAGGGCCACTTTAAGACAAGGGACAGTTGTCTCATAGTTCTCAGAGTTGGAACCCAAGGCTAGGGTGGTAGCAATGTGGGCTCCTTCTAAAGCCCTCTCTTTGGTTTGCAGGGGTTACCTTTTCCATCAGGTTTTGACTTTCACAGAGATAGGGTTTCACAAGTAGCCCATACTGGCCTGGAAATCCTGATCTTCTTAGCCTGCTCTCTTCCCAGTGAAGGGATAGCAGGGGTGCCCAGCTCTCCCTGTGCCTTTTCTGAGTGTATCTGTGCCCTCCTCTTCTCTTTCTCTACCAGCTCCTGATGTTCTGAATGTGACCACATCTTACCTCCCGACCTCTTCAGAACTCCTGAAGACCATATCTGCCTTACCTATTGTAGCTTGAATGCATGCCAAAAACACATGGCCCCTTACTAGCCTTTTTTGTTTTGTTTTGTTTTTGTTTTTGTTTTTTTCCCAGACAGAGACAGGGTTTCTCTGTGTAACAGCTCCGGCTGTCCTGGACTTGCTCTGTAGACCAAGATGGCCTTGAGCTCATAGAGATCCACCTGCCTCTGCTGGGGTTAAAGGAGTGCGCCACCACGCCAAGCTCTCACTAGCTTTTAATGCACCCACATGTGTATGGACAACACCAGCCAGACTCAGTAGGCTGTAAAATGAGGATATGAAGTTGAGAGGGGGTACGGTGAGAGGAGGGGCCCTGAGAAGGGTTGGAAGGAGAATGGGGGGGTTGATATGATCAAAATGAATTTTTACATATATGGATTTTTCAAAGAAGGAATAAAAACAAAAACCTAAATGCCTCCCAATTTGGTCATGGGCAAGGGACATTTCTCCCCTTGAGCTGAGAATGCTCACTCACCAACAGAAGAGTATAAACCTGCTGTCAGATAGACAGTTCCCAGCCTTGTCCTTCCTTGGTACTTCAGAAAGAACATAGGAACATAGGGGATGCACCAGCAGTGCATGGCGAAATGATCACTAAGAACAGTGCTTAACCCAGTCTACTAGACTTATCAGTTGGGCTTTGTTTTTAATATCAACTTTAATTATTTTAAAGGCAGGACTTTATGTAGCCCAGGCTAGCCCCAAACTCACCATATAGCCAAGGGTGACATTGAATTTCTGATCTTCCTGCCTCTACCTCCCCAATGCTGGGATTACACCTGGTGTGTGTTGTGTATGAGGATATATATGGATGGGGATGAAAACCAGACTTTCATGCACGTCAAGAACGCTCTACCAACTGAGCTATATCTTCAGGCCCCTATTGATTGTTTTTCTTATATTTTAAAAACCTTCATTTTTGGGTCAGGCATTATAATACACACCTTTAATCCTAGCACTAAGAGGGCAGAGGCAGATGGATCTCTGAGGTTTGAGGTCAGCTTGGTCTACAGAGTGACAGCCAGGGCTACACAGAGAAACCATGTCCCGAAAAACAAAAAACAACAAACAAACAAACAAACAAAAAACCCACCACCAACAAAAAAATACCCTCATTTTGGCTTAGCCTTTCTAACACACACACACACACACACACACACACACACACACACACACACATACACACACACACACAGAGGGAGGAAGGATGCTCACAATTGAGCTGTGCAATCCTGATCATTTTGGACTTCAGCAGGGACAATTCAGATCCATACTAGTTTTTTTCAGCCTGAAGCAATTCTGTCCTGCAGGAGACTTTTGTCAACAATCCTTAACTGTCACAAGTGAAAAAGATAGATAGATAGATATAGACAGACAGACAGACAGATAGATAGATGATAGGTAGATAGAGGATAGATAGACAGACAGACAGACAGGCAGAGATACAGAGATAGAATGAAGTACTGACAGTTAAGGGTAGAGACCAAGGATGAATGTTAGAATCCTGAACAGGGGAGGCCCCTAAGAGAATTATCTGCATGCCTTTAATTCCAGCACTCAGGAGGCAGATTCAGGCAGATCTCTGTGAGTTCAAGGCCAGCCTGGTCTACAGAGTGAATCCAGAACAGCCAGAGATACACAGAAAAACCCCATGTCCAAAAAACAAACAAACAAACAAACAAACAAACAAAACCCAACCAACCAACCAAACAAACAAAGACATCAGGAAGGCAAGGTGCAGGAGGTGGTCCACCTGAAGACGGGAAGAGGACCCCCATCTGAAGTGATTCCAGCTTTCTAGCAGAGGAGCCAACTCTTATTCTCCAGTCATTAGCCATTTCACCTCCATGGTGCTGGGTTTCAGGCAAACATCACAACTGCACCCAGTTCACGGTGGTGCTGGGATTCTTCTTGCTCTTCATTCAGGTGGGAGCTTGTGTGTGCCTGGTCACCTAACACTCTCTAAATAACTCAGCACAAACTACACTCCCGCCACAGTTGTTGACATTTTTGGTAACAACGTCAGTGCAGTAACAATGATGTCAATTAATTTTCATTGAAATTTGATGGGCATTGTGCTTAGCGTTCCATGTGAATTCTATCGTCAAAATCGTACAGAAACGCGAGCACAGTTACCCAGTTTAAGTAAACGGTAGAACTAGTTTGCAAAGCCAAGACTGTGGATTCTAGCCCTCCAAACTCCTAACCACTAAACTACTGGGAAAAGGAGTTTGTCGCCAAAATAAATTTAGTAATCTGTATATGGATTCCCCAAGTCAATGATAATTTACATGACATTTCATCCTGATCATTCAGTTTGTTTGCCTTACAAAATCCAAATTCCAGCTCAAAACATGAATTTTAAAGACTGGGTTGTGTCTCTCTCAGATGATGTTTGCAACCCCAACCCATCCATGGAGGAACGGCTTTGGCCCCAACTTCAACCTCTAGGTTAGGTTCCAACAAAACCCAGGCTATTGCGCGTTCAATAGCCTGTGAGGTGAGGGTGATTCTCTGTAAGCGGAATCCTGCAGCTGCTCCACCGGTCACTGTGGTCCAGGCTGCAGGACGTTGAGCCCAGCAGCCTCGCCAGCGCCCTTTCCTGCGCTGCCGCTCAGCACAGTCCAGGGAACAACGACGGGAGCTGGGCAAGAGCAGGCTGCGCGCTTTCCTCCCTGTGCTCCAGGGTCACCCACCAGAAGGCCAAAAGCCTAGTGCTCTAAGCCCCAAGGCTGCCAGGAAATTAAGCCAGGAAAGAGATTCCCAGAGGAAGAAACTTGGCTTCTGGGAGCACTGAACCGGTGTGGACTCCCGCGCGCCATAAATCACTGCCGGTTTCAGCAAGGCAGTTCTTTTTGCAGAACGCAAACAAGATTCAGGGGTGCCGGGTGGAGGTGGAAAGCAGGATGTGGAGAAGGAGTGTTCAGCCTCTTCATTTCTCTCTAAGCCTTGCCTCCCACCTCGATTTAGCTCCAAGTCAGGTTTGACACTGCATTTCTTGTGGAGGGGCCTCCCATGGAGCCTGGGGGGGGGGGGGGGGGGGGGTTGAGCAGAAGCAGGTAATCCGGGTGGAGACCCGGTTTTAAGCGGGTCTTTGAATCGCTAGCAGACCTCAGCACCCTGAGGGTCATTGCCAAAGACACACTTGCGTGTTTCACGGGGCTGAAGGACTCACCAACACGCTCAACAAATCCTAAGTGGTCATGTGTTCTGGGAAGGCACAGCCGTCGTCAAAATGCCAGTGGTTATTCTACGAGAACTGAGTCGCTATATCATGAAAGCCTTGACTTTAGTTTGGCATCTTGACCCCTCCGGGGAGGATGGAGAACTAGTCCCAGGGAGGCTGAGGTTTGGATGGATGAAAATGGGGCGCCGGGATGAGGGGCGCAAGGCACTCCCCTCGCTCACTCTCCTGCGCAAAACAGAACCAAAAGCAGCTTCCCTTGGGGGCTGTTCTAGAGGAACTAGAGAGAGACCCTCGCACTAAGCCTGATTTCAATGAATGTTGAACAATCCCAGCTACGCGTCTTTTCTCCGTGAGAGATTCTCTAGACACAGCGAGTTCGTTTGTGGTTCTTTTGGGTGTATTAGCGGAAGGGTAGGCGTCTGGAACAAAAAGAAGCATGCTAGGTATCCTGTAAGAAATAGTGAGATAGGGAGCACATGGGTTCGGGGTTTGCCCATTTTTGAGTCCCCGAAATGCAGAAATACTTGCCATGGGTGCCTGTGCGCTCACCGTCTTGGCGGAACTCCAGGCACCTCGTCTACGAACACAGTCGCACAAAAAGTCCACACAGACCTCTAAGGAAGATAGTGGAGTCTACATCATAGCGACTGTGGGGTTTCTAACAGAACTGATGAGAGCGTGAGGTCTCCGAACCACAGGGGCTGGCTCCCCACGGTCCCAGCCGTGGAATCGCTTCGGGGCGTCAGAATTCTCACCTGGAATTCCACTGCACGGGCTTTTAGCCTTTTCTACAGAAGGTACGCCCTTGTAAAAGAAGGCTAGAATAGCCCAAGGCCTGCGAAGGGCGGATCTCTGGTTTCTGACCTGGGGGTTAGCCTTTGCTGGAGACCCGAGGTAACAGAATGTGGGGCCTCGCACAGGAACAGTAGGAAGGACGAGGGGCTGGAGCAGAGCCTCTGAGCTCCAGGAAAGCTGCGGGTGTGGGGAGGACGGTGGCTAGTTCTAAGCCGAGAACCTGCGCTTGGACCTCCTCAACAGCCCCTTCAGAGCTGCGGGCCTCGCCTACAGTCTAAGCCTGGGAACCCAGAGGCAGGGGGATTTCTAAGAAAAAAAAAAGTTTATTTAAAATTTTGTACATAAATAAATAAATAAATATCTTCTGCCATTACAGAGACCATACAATTACAGAGTCAGTCTTCCCCGAGGGCTCAGGAACTGGAGGGGCGGGGGAGGCTGTTTACGGTGACTTCATTTTGAGCGAACGGAGCTAGCGCGTGTGGAAGCAAACTGAGTCATTTTCCCCAACACAATACCATCTGAGACGTTCCTCTCTGCTAAGGGGATTTCGAACAGCAAGACCTGTCCCTGGTTAAGGGATAAATAGACTGAAGGAAGAGGCTTCCTGAGGAACGGAAGGAATGGAAAGGAAAAAGGAAAAGTTAAAGTTCATGAACGTGTTGCATAAACAACCGCTGTGGGGAAAGAGATGAGGACCAGAAAAAACAAAAAAAGTTAAAAAGGAAGCAAACAGCCATTCGCAGAGTGAAAGGCCCAGCTTGACCGGGGACGAGGAGGGTAACAGGCCCGAGGGAGCCTGAACTAGCCCGGAGCGGGCGGGCGAGGGGGCGCGGGCGGCCAGCAAGGCGCTGGACTCCAGGGAAGAAGCTGTGTCCCGGGAGGAGGACCTGGCTAGCGTACGTGGGTTCACCGCTTGGAGTCCTCCTACACACCCTGGAGCCTAAGGGACAGGGGCACTGTCTTCAAGTCTCTGCTACGGTCTCAGCTCCGCCTAGAGCTGGGTGCCACAGCAAAGCCCTCCCAAATCTAGGGATTGGCAGCAGGTGCGGGAAGGGCCGGGGTTGGGGACGCGTGTGCAGTGGCTCTCTAAAAGGCGCACCTACGGGGTGACCGTGAGATCTCCGTCATCCTTCCCGGAGGAAGACGGAGACATGGGCAATTCGTCGTCATCCTCCGAGCATTTGGCAGAGGAGAGCGACGAGCACTTGCAGCCTTGCGGGGCGCCCCCGCCGGCCCCCGCCCCGGCTCCGCCGCCGCCGCCGCCGCCGCCCCCGCGGTGGTGGCTGCTGCCCTTGCCTTCTTTCTTGTGCTTCACTCGGCGGTTCTGAAACCAGATCTTCACTTGTTTCTCGGACAGATTCAGATAGGTCGCGATCTCGATGCGCCGCAGGCGGGACAGGTACATGTTGGAGGCGAACTCGCGCTCCAGCTCCAGGAGCTGCGTGCTGGTGAATGCCGTCCGCATCCTCTTGCTGCTGGGCAGCTGGTTCGAGCCGCTGTCTGGAGGGCGTCGCGGGGGCAGAGACAGACAGACAGACAGACAGACAGCAGACAGACACACAGAGACAGAGAGAGAGAGAGAGATCATCAGACCTCTGAGCGGTGGGCCTAATTTCCCGCTGAGCAGAGGCTGGCTTCGACCTTGGACTCACACAATCACCCCTTCAGCTCACCGTGGTCGACAGGCAGGCACCTCCTTCACAAGCCACAGAATCTCTAATCCTCCCGGAATCGGTAGTCCCTAATATCCCTTCATGGGACTCCGTGAAACTGACCACACACACACACACACACACACACACACACACCAATGCCCCAGGCCCAGGATCCTCTACCCTTACCCCGGTTGCCCCGTCCACCAGTGTGGGCACCCCGTGCTCACCGCCCCATAGCTCGCCCTTTCCCCAGCCTCTGGCTCGTCCACTTGCCCGCCCCACCCCCACCCCCCGCGACGGTCCCCGGTTCCCCCACGCCGGCTCTCCCGCGAACCCCGCTCACCCACGGAGATGCAGTGGAACTGCCTGGGATCCGGCAGAGGGTAGGAGGTCTGGTAGAGCGCGGCAGCCGCAGCGGCCGCGGCCGGGCCATGGGCGACCCCGGGAGACACAGAGTGCTGGCGGCCCAGGGGTGCGTGGCAGTACTGCGACCCGAAGGGAGGGAAGGACGCCTTGAGCAGCGGCAGAGCCGGCGGCCCGGGGGGCCCGTGCAGCTGCGAAGCGGTGACGCACAGGGGACACACGCACAGCAAGCCGGCCTTGCGCGCGTGGCAGGCGCCGGGAGAGAGCCCGTGAAGCGCGTGCGGCGGGGGGACCGCGTAGGGGAAGAGCGGTGGCGGGCTGCCCTCCGGAGCCTTCTTGTCGCTGGCTTCCCGCAGCACCAGGGAGTCCACCAGGAAGGAGCGCGGCATGGCGCCGGCGCGCGGTCTCCCCGCCGCCAGCCCGCCCCAGGCGCCCGGGGGAACTGCGGATTCTGTACTCGCTTCCCCCCGGCCGCGGTGGCCGGCTGGTGCCCTGGCCCCGGAGGCTCCTCGCGCGGCTCAAGCCCGGGCTGAAGCCTCCCGGATCGCTGCTGCGGCTGCGTGCACCTCCCGGCGCGCGCGAGGTGCTGGCCAGAGCTAGTGGTGCTGAAAGACGCCGGCGGCGCCGCTTAAATAGGACTATTGCCATGTGATGGGCTACGCCAGGAGCGGCCAGGGCCTCTCAATAGGGTTTTTGTGCCCTTTCTCTTGGCATTCACTCTGCACGCTTCCTCATTATTTCACTTGTTAACTAAATGAACTGCATAATGTTCTCTATTCTTGTCAACCCCACCCACGCCGTAACGGGCGCACTCGCCCCCCCCCACTCCCCTTTTCGGGTTTATTTTCTCATTCCCCCGCGATTTAATATTCTTTTCTTTCTCTTTATTTCTTACTCCCCTTTGGCTTTGCGCTGGCGATCGGCCCATTTATCTTATTGATTTTGCGCCGCTGCTGCCTCAGCTCCACAGATCCCCCCACCCCCACCCCGTGGGCGCACACCCATCTCCTGCGCTCATTTGATCTTGGTCCCTGTCCTTCTGTTGCGTCTTCCTTGACCGCCTCCCTTCTCCCCACAAGTATATTGCTTTCACTTGGTTGTCCCGGCTCAACTCTGCATCCCGTGAGCGTCCTAGCAGACGGCCAGCATTCCCACCTGTGGAGTCCCTTCTCTCCCAGAATTGGAGACAGAAAAGCACGGTTTATGAGTAGGAGGTACGCCTCAGAGGATGGGAGAAGGGCTCACCATTCCTCCTTCAAGACTAACCTCATCTCTGTCCCTCCGCGTTCTCAGAAATTTTTCAAATGGTCTTAACTTTGGGATTGCCTATGACTCCCTTTGTTCGGTGGACGTTAGCCAACCAGCCCTCTCCTTCAACAACAGGGCCGTGTATGTAAAGAAACAAAACAACAACAGCAAAACAAGTACGGGGATGCGTAGGCTTTGAAAACGTGGATTCAGAGCATGGTGAGTGAAGGCTGGGCTTACGCGTGTGAAGCTCTCCCACCCCACCAGACGTGGCGAGTGTGGATGGTCTAGACTGGCCCAGACGTTGCGCGCGCACTCTCCACTCGCGCGCGCCCCACTCGACTCGCGGGTGCACTCAAACCCCTTGCCTTCCCACGGCTGGAGAGAAAGGAAGGGCGATCTTCTCTCTTTCCCAGTTTCTCTGGCCCTTTGCTTCTTCCTCCCATCGCGCCACCCTTTTCTTCCCCCCCACCCCACCCCGTCACACAATGGTTAAACAACTTCAAATGCTCCGCTTTATGCATACAGTTTCAGTTTAAAAAAAATGATCATCCATGGATTCAGAGCTGTTTCTGTCCCTGTGCGTTTTCCATACAATGGGAAATTAGCGTGAACATTTCGAATGTACTACTTTCGGTTTTACAAATCGCCACGGTCACCTGTTCGCAGCCGTGAACGGAATCCTGAGACCTGGACCGGGGAGCTTTCAGGAGGGGGTGAGAGAATGAGTACAAGGCTGCCCTAACTCGAGGCGTTTGCGTGGATTTGCACTGTTCAAGACATCCCTGCAGTATGAGCAGCCACAAACAACTGGTTAAAAAAAAATCAAAGATGATTTGTTATGGGAGGGAGGGTGTGTGTTTGAGTGAAACTGCCTGTACAATGGGAGAGTTCCAATAGGGGAAACTAACCTGCGTGCAGGGCGTGCCATCTCGCCACCTAGCAGGAGTGAGGGCTCAGTGGTCCCCTGGTGCAAGCCGTGGTCTTGGCCCCAAAGCTCCCGCAAACCAGCCGGTACGCATCAATGCAGCCTAATTCCCGTTCTAATTGCTCTCTGGGAAATTTAGGCTGGGCTGGGTGGCGGTGGCGGGGAGCTGCGACGGGAGAGGGCTCCCCGCTGGGCTGAGGCGGGTTAGGGAGGAGCGATTGTGGACACAGCCCGAGGGTAGAAGGGGAGGCCGCTGCGCCCTAGAGTTGGCAAACCAACCGAGGTGCCAACGCAGGGGCCCTCCTGGGAGCCGCCCAGCGCCTCAGGCGAGGAAAGGGTTAAGAGCCCTTGAATACAAGCAAGGCCAAAGCTACTGGGAAAGAATACGGAGGGGTGGGGTGGGGGAATAACCAGTTTCCCCTTCTCCCTCCAGCCCCTGGACCTTATTGAATGTCATTGAAGAAAGTTTTGAATGCCAGATAAAGAGAGGCGAATTAAAGTGTGTGACAGCGGAGGATAAGCAAACACAAAGAGAACTCTGTCACACTTTGGGACAAAATCCGTGGGCTTTTTACCAAAGTCTCTTCGCTATGATTGAATTAAGTAATAGGAAAACATTTTCTTTCAGTTTAGAACCATTAGACAAAGCCTTCAAAGCGAATAACACTTTTTAATGTGCGGCCCCACAGTGGATCGCGGGTTTGTGCCGAAATGCTGAAACGGTTGGTTGTGCAACTCGGAGCGGGGGAGCCCTGGCGCAGGGACTGTCCTGTTCTGGGGTGTTTTCACCCGGCCTAGAAAGAAGGTGCTCGCGACCCGCGTTCTCCAAACGCCGGAATGGGTAGTGGACCCTGTGCTCGGTGCTCCCACGCCACCGCTGCCGCACGGCAATCGCTGGATGGGACGTTCTGATCGGCAGAGCAGCGCCGGCTGCTAAGCCCGCGCCCCGGGCGTACCGTGGTCCTGTCGCCCTGCCCTCTGCCCACGTTCCCCGGTCTCTCCAGTTCCCCAGTTCCTTCGGTCTCTCCCGCGGCGGAGCTGCTTTCAAAGCTCCAGGCTGAGCTAGCGTCAGCTGGAGTGTTCTCCGCGGAACAAACGCCCCCTAGGGAGGGGCAGGGTGGGAGCAGGCAGCCGGATTAGCTTGACAGCCCGCGACAGGCCCCGAGAGCCCCTCGGCCCCAGCGCCCTCCACCCTTCCCCCAGCCGGTTTTCAAATGTCCATCAGGTACAGCTCAAACTGGAATCTTTTTTTCTTTTTTTTTTTTTGCGATCCGGGCCTTTTCTCCCCCGTGCACACCGTGGCCTCCCTTGCGACATATTTGCAGGAAAAAAAAAAAAAAGACAACTGCACAAATGTGGACTTCTTCCTCCCCACCCCACAAACATCATTTGCCTTCTCAGAGAAGCCAGCCCGCCTTATTTAAAACACCATCCTTCTCCCCGCCCTTGCTGCCAAGCCCTGGCCTCCTCGGAAGCAACTTCTAAGTTTGTTGTGCCTTTTGCTCCTTCGCTTTTCTGAGCCCTCTCACCATCCTGAAATGCGTGCTCTGGCGGACTGAGAATCTGGTCTATCTTTTGCAAAAAGTCCCTAGCTCATATGGGTGCTTAATATACAATTGTTGGAAGAATAAGTCAAGAATAAGAAAGAGTTCACTCGGGAGCGGGACTTCTTAGGATTTTCTGGTGTGCCAGCCTAATTCCACCTGGACCCAAGGAGCCTGACTGGAGTGACAGTCCCGGTGAGACCCTGGAGGTCAAGGGTCTCCGAATCTATCAGTCCTTCCTCATTCCCAGGACCTGGAACTTCGTAAGAGCTCAATGTGTTTGTTAACTGTCAGACAAATAAATCAGTGAGTGTCCCACCCACATCACCCGCAGCCTCCGAGGAGGCAGGTGCTCATAGAGACAGTATGGCTTCCATTCAAGGCAGTTCTGGATGTGGAAAGACCTCTTGAGGCAGATCTTTCCTGTTTATATAAGGGAAGGGGGTGAGCTGGAAAGGGTCCACGGTCCACCTAGGAAACAGCAACACAATTCTGCCTTTTCTGGCTGAGGTGCTGTGGAAATCCTGTTGTAAAAGAAAGAAATAGCTTCCGGAGAGGCAGGTGTCTAGACAAGAGGCCCAGGGGCGAGCAAGTTGTTCCAATAAGCAGAGGGACAGAGAATCCCTGGGATACCAGGGGATGCTGACTGGAACCAGGGGAGGAAGATGCCTAAGGAGGGTATGGGCCGTGATAATCACACATGGGTGTGCACGGGAAGTGGAGCCAGGCCATGGAGACCCATGCCAATATCCTTGGGTTTCTCCACATGTTCCAAGATTTATTTATTTAGTTTTTTTGAGACAGGCTGTCAAGAGATAGCCCATCCTGTACTGGAATTGGCTATGTAGACCACACTTCCTCAAACTCAAGAAGATCTTCTGATTCCTTGATTGCTCCTGGCTTCTTCTTGGAGGCTTCTTTCTCCCAAGATGCTCTCGAGGTCTCAGACTGTCTTTGCCCAATCTCAGGCCTCAGCATTTTATTCAACCAATCAGAGACAATGTAAGTAACAGACAGCAAGCAGGGCCAATTAATTAACATTTAGAATGCTTAACACCACCCCATCATATGTGTATGTGTGTTTGGCCTGCATATATGTCTGTGTACCATGTGCAGGCTGGCGCTCTCAGAAGGAATCAGAACTGGAGTTACAGATGGCTGTGAACCACCATGTGGATGCTGGGAATAGAAGTGGGGGTTCTCTACAAGAGCAATACGTTCCCTTAGGCACTGAGCTGCCTCTACAGAGCCATGTTCCAAGATTTTCAAGCCAGGGGAGTAACTAAGTCAGATGTGAGTCTGAGAAATGGGATTCGAGGTCTCTTGGTGGAGGCAGAAAGAGCCCAACAAATTAGTTTGCAAACTGAAGAGTGAACACAGAGACTGAGTTAGGCCAAGTGATGAGTGGTGGTCAGCTGAGGTGGGGTGCTGTCTCCCGCTGCTCCTAAGCCACTTACGTGGGGTTCTGTCTCCTCTATGTCTCACGGCTCCAGGTGATGATGACATTTGACTGAAGTGAAAATCTCCACCCTGGAGGGTTTTAACTCACAGACGGCTGGAAACACTTGGATCTCTCCAGAGAGCACCTTCCGTTAGGTGGGGTTGTTAGTAGTTGTATCAGTTTCTGTTATTGTTTTGGTGGTGGAATCAAACCTATGGCCTCATGCATGGTACGTAAGCACTCTGTCACCGAGCCACACCAACAGCTGCTAGGTAGAATGATCAGACACCTATTTCCAAGAGATCCCATATCAGGATTGGGCCAAAGGAGGAAGGGAGGTGGAATTTACCACAGGGTCACATCTTCTTTTATTGCTCTAGAATTCTAAGTAACTGGATGAAGTAGGGGAGTGGTATATTAGAAAAGCAGGGCCATTAAAAAACAGTTCTGTCTAGTCTTTAACATATTAAGAAAAAGCTGGGCACAGTGACGCACACCTTTAATCCCAGCACTCAAGAGGCATAGGCAGGAAGATCTCTGTGAGTTTGAGGGCAGCTTGGTCTATACAGTTCCAGGACAGCCAGGGCTGTTACACTTAAAGGCATGCTTCACCACAACAGGCTTCTTTCTCTTTTGTTGGGAGGGAGTGGAATGTTTCAAGATAGGGTTTCTCTGTGTAGCCCTGGCTGTCCTGAACCAGGCTGGCCTCAAACTCACAGAGATTCCCCCTGTCTCTACTTTATAAGTGTCAGAATTAAACATGTGTACCGCCACTGCCCAGTTCTTTCTCATTCTTAAATTAATTATGCTACTTAAGGATTATGTGTATGTGTGTATATGTGCATGTATGCCCAGGAATATAGGTGGCCACAGAAAACACAGACATCAGATCTTCCTGGAGTTAAAGGTAGTTTTGATTTTCCCAGTGTGGGTGCTGAGAATTGAGCTTGAGTCCTTGAAACTGCATCCTTGTTGACAATGATATTTATTAATAACTATAAATTGTTATATTGGGCCTACAGAGCAACCAGCGGCCTGGGGGAAGACTGGCAGGCCTGACTTGCCTTAGAGGCCTGTAGGCCTGGTGGGGTATCCTGGTGGTGCCGTCTGGCAGGGCAACTGTCAGATACTTATTAATAAATATAAACTTATATTAGGCCAGCAGAATTGCCAGTGACCTGGAGGGGCAGCTGCCAGGGCTTGGCAGGAGGCCAGCAGGCCTGGATTGCCTTGGCTGGTGGTCTATAGGCCACTGTGGCCCTGTTCCCAGTAATTAAATATGCTAAGACCTTTTAATGTTTCAACACTTAGCCTTTAGCTGGGCAGACTCTCAACTAGCTCACTTAAATTAATCCCGACCAGCCATGTGGCTTGTTATACCTTCAGGGGTCACAGAGCTCACACACAGATGTCCTCTGCTCCTGAGACCTGGCAGGGAACTTCCAACCCAGGGTTCTTTTCAAGGTCCCAGGAAGTCCCACCTTCCTATACTCTTTCTGCCCAGCTAATTGGCCATCAGTGACTTTTGTAAACCAATCAGCGAGTGCCTCAGAAAGGGCAGTAACCAGAGGAGTCCCCCACCTACCTCAGCCACCCTGGAGTACACACTTGCATTCTCATGTCCAGCTAGAGGATGTGCTGGGTGTGTTGGCTAACCCTGAGACTCAAACCCAGAGCCCTAGGCATGATGGGCTAGCTCTGTGCCTTGAGGGGCCATTTTTATATTGGGAGCACAGTGCTGGTTTCTCACCCAGGGGTATTCAAGTGCTAAGCTGCCTGGGACACAGTTCCTAGCAGACTGTGCTCCGTAGGATGTGGCTGTGTTTGTAGGCATCATTTCATCTGAAAGTCTACAACAGAAGTGTGAAGGAGAAATCTTCTAAATAAGGTTGGAGACTTATATGGTCCCCACTGTTAACTAAAGCTTATTGGTAACATGGAACATCATAAAAGCTTAGAGAACCCTTTGGATCCATGCACACACACACACACACACACACACACACACACACACACACATACACACACACAAAATAAAACTTGTCTTTATAAAATGCCTTTAACCTTTCTCTGCTCTCTTTCTCTCCCATGTGTCTGCTTGCCCTTCTGCCTATGACCTGGGATAGGTCTGCAATCTCTTAGGCCTTGATCCAGAGAGCAGTGTTTATGTATTTGTAAAATTCCAAGCTCACTGTTCAGGACAGAATGGGCTCTCAGTTCACGAAGCTGTGTCTGGTTTTGTTCCCATGTGAAAGGATGTTAGGCCATTGGGGAAGCTTTCCCTGGGTTTGACGTCTCCATCCTAAGGGTGTTTCTATCATGAAGGTGTTGGTCAACAGAAGAGACTATCCTAGGAAGGATTCAAGGGAGAGAAGCTTGCAGATTTAAAAAGCAGTGTAGTGTTGGTCTGAAACAGATAGAAACAATCCCACTTAAGGTGACTTCTGCCCTACCGTAAAAATAGGTCTTACCTTTAGAACAATCAGTTTGCCCCTGAAGGATGAAGGTGACTTGAATCACCAGTCAGATATGTTTGTGGCCTACTAGGGAATTCCCACCAGTGAGCTTGACTTTGAGATCTTTCTGGGCTGATTCTGTCTGTCTTCTCCCTTTCCTTCTTCTTCATCAGAAGCCAGCAGCCCAGGGATCAGCCAGGTGGCACGTGCAACAGTCCCAGACCACAGATGCTCTTCGGAGATGCTCTCTGCATGTTTCTCCATCTCCATCTTTCGCCAGAGCAAACCCAGCCCATAGCCTCTCCCCGGCTTCCCACTCTCTGAAAGCCCTTGAGCTCAAAACCACAGCGGGCTGGAGGTTGTGAAAGAGAGGGAGGCTGGGAAGATAGGGTGAGAAGGGGCCTGTAAGTCTGGGTAGGGAGATGATGAAATCTGGGGGGGGGGTAGAACATTTAATTGGAAAGCTTCCTGTAGCTCCTAGAACAGGGAGTGTTGAGTTGCAGAAATGAGACTTGGTCCTGAAGATGTGGCCGGAATGCCAACTGCCACTACATATTTCCAGTCCCTTCGCTTTTCAATAAACTTGTTTTTTCAACCTAGGTAGTGGCTGGGACAAACAAAAACCCGTCACTTCTCCAGCCCAGGAATTCTAGGATGAGCAAAATGGCTGCCGTTCAGTTAACTCACAGCTCAGCTCTGAGGACCAGGGAGGGAGCCTTATCCCAAATTCTCCACTACAGGAACAGCAGAAGAAAGGTGTTAGCATAAGATGGAGAGAGAGCATCGAATGTACCTCACATTAGCAGACAATATTGCCTTGATTGCAGACAACACACATGAATTGAACTGATAAAGGAATCTTCCCATCAAAGCCAGAAATGAGCAGAAATTAACTTTAACAAAGTAAGTAACTGCACGGAGGGACAGATGGAAGGAGCCCACTACATCCTCTGTGTGTCGCAGACGCAGAGGAGTAAAGTGTCCAGGCCCATCAGCGAGTATGAGAATGATTAATAAACACTTATGGGGACATTCATCTGACAGGCGGCTGACAAAGCCCCACAATGATGGGGAGAAGGGGGCATTTCTCTTGATAGATGTATCTGAAATGCTCATTTGCTCTTTTTTGATGGATTTAAATGTCCAGGTAGTCTTTCTCCATAGAAATTGATTTGGAAATGGTGCTGGGTTAAAAAGAAAGGATAGAGACTTAACTACATTTGTGTGGAGGGAAATGTATTCACCACCTCGTCATCAATGCATCGCCTGAGATGTGCAGAGCCTGGGAGACCGGCCACTCTTCCCGGGTATAAAGCAAGCTGGCCTGGCATGAGATAATCCCATAAATGGCACCAGTGGCTAAGTCTGCTCAGGCCTTTTTCTTCCAAGTTCAAAACAGAGGGGTGTCTCTCAGCGGAAATGGCTGACAGATGCCCCTCTGTTGCAGGCAAAATACTCACATATATAAAATAAAAATAAATAAATCTAAAAAAGAAACTAATTTAAGCAGAAATGGCAATACATAAGAAAAAAATCCTGCCTTTAATCCCAGCACTTGGGAGGTAGAGGCAGGCGGATCTTTGCGAGTTCGAGGCCAGCCTGGTCTACAAATTGAGTCCAGGACAGCCAGGGCTATACAGAGAAAAGCCAAAAAAAAAAAAAAAAGAAAAAGAAAAAAATCCTTAAATCCATTACTCTCAGGTACCCACTAGCACTTTGGCTTGTGATACTCCAGGTTTTTGTTGTTGCTGTTGCCGTTCTTGGTGCTGGGAAGAAACCCCTGAACCTTTACATGCAGCCGCTAAGTTTCTTTATGCAAATGTCACGAAGAAACTCATTATTTTGTGTGCTAGCAACAGACAACGCTCCGGGCCTTGCCTACACTAGCTTAGTGCTCTACCATTGAGCTAAATCCTCAGTAAGACTTTTTTCTTCCACAGAATGTATTTATTAGAATTTGATATTTTTTCACTATTTAATACCCTTACTCATTAATATAACCAGCTCAAATAACATTTCTTTTCTTTTTTTTTTTTTAATTAGTTACCTAAGTAACTAAGCGACAGGCTGTCACTGTGTAGTTCAGGTTGGCCTGGAACTCACTACATAGACCATGATTGCCTGAAACTCGCAGAGGTCCTCCTGCCTCTGCCTCTGGAGTGCTGAGATTAAAGGCATGCACCACCACACCTGGCGGCCAAAATAACATTTTAAATACCCAAAGGTGGATTCATTGTACAGATCCACACAATTAGGGCTGGATGTGACAGCTCGCCCCTGTAATCTCAGGGTCTGATGCAGGAAGAGCGTCATGGGTGTGAAGGCCAAATGGGTGACACAGTGAGGTCTGGGACAGTTTGTTCTGCTTGATTACTCCTTGTCCTATACAAACAAACAGCTCCCCCCCCCACCACCACCACCACCACATGTTCCCCTGTGTAGCCCTGGCTGTCCTGGAACTCATTCTGTAGACCAAGCTGGTCTCTCACTCAGAGATCCGCCTGCCTCTGCCTCTCGAGTGCTGGGATCAAAGGTGTGTGTCACCACGCCCAGCAGCAAACCAACAATTTAACCTATTGCTTGTTAGCAGGCAATTAGAAATGTTTTAGCTTTTTATTTTAAGATTTATTTATTATGTAGACAGTGTTCTGTCTACATGTATGCCTGCAGCCAGAAGAGAGCACTAGATCTGATTATAGATGGTTGTGAGCCACCATGTGGTTGCTGGGAATTGAACTCAGGACCTTGGAAGAGCAGCCAGTGCTCTTAACTGCTGAACCATCTCTCCAGCCCTGTTTTAGCTGTTAACTATCATAAGGAACTAAATGCTTCCAAGCCATCTTTTTAACTTTTAGGTCATGTGCCAATAAAGCTTTGGAGATAACGCCTGGAGTTGAGGAGGAGTCCGGGCAGACTCCTACTTTGAAGGCTTGGGAAGTACGCAGCTGCAATGAATATTTCAGTTTACATCCTGCCTCCAGGATTCCAGAATGCATGTATGTGTAAACTGTGAACAACCTCCAGCAGTGTAGCTTTGCCTTGCTTTCACTGTGGGAAACTAGCTGAGCAGTGTGAGGGTGCGGGGTGTAACACTATGAGCAGTGTGAGGGTGTGTGTGGGGTGTAACACTATGAGCAGTGTGAGGGTGTGGGGTGTAACACTATGAGCAGTGTGAGGGTGTGGGGTGTAACACTATGAGCAGTGTGAGGGTGCGGGGTGTAACACTATGAGCAGTGTGAGGGTGCGGGGTGTAACGCTATTTGATGTTGTTACTTCTGCTAACTTGGCTACGCTACACATCTCTCCTGGGTGCGCGAACACCACACTTGATAATGTTTTGCTCCCTGCCTGCTGTTTCTCTTTACTCTCTACTTGTTATTTATTCTTTGTTTAACTTTTTATTGATTTTTTTTTTTTTTGTCAATTTCACATCAGGCACCTGGTCCCACTCATCTCCCCTTTTCCTCATATCTGCCCTCTGCCCTTGCAATCTTCCCCACAAAATAAAATAAATAAATATATATGAAAAAAAAAAACCTGAAAAACCCATCTCACTGTGGGAGCTGTGTAGTGTGTCACAGTGTGTCACACAGTATGCCTTTTTGTCCGCACATCTTTACTTGCAAGTGTTCATTGCAAGGAGTCATTCGTTGGTGTGGTTTGAGGCCTCTGGCTTCTGCTACACTATCAATACTGGATCCTCATGGGGGATCCTCTTGGGTATCCTGTTGTTCCTCTGTGTCATGGAGATCCTCCAGCTTTGGTTCTGCAGGACCAATCCCTTCACGTGCTCCAGCAGTTCATAGATGAGGTAGATGTTCGGGTGGGCCAACTCAGAGCCCTGGATCTGGGCCTGGGTGGTAGCTGAGCTGGTCAGCCTGCCAGTTCTACTGCACCCACACCACCAGGACAAGCTCTCCAGCATTGCCCCAGGTAGCTCACCCAGTGCCACAGCCAGTGAGGGGCAGGATCAGCTCTCCTGCTCTTAGGATTCCAGGACCAGCTCTCCTAACTGCCTCAGGTGGTGAGGGCAAAGGGGAAGGATGCATCTCTCCCTCACCCATGCCCTCAGGACTAGCTCACCTGCTCCTCTGCCCCTAAGGTCAGCTCTACTGTGCTGCCTAAGAAAGGTGTAGGGCCTGCTCTCCTGAATGCTGCAGCCAGTGAGGGGCAGGGCCAGCTCTGCACAGCTCTTGGGCATCAGCATAGTGTAACAGAATGTTTTTATTTATCACACTTATATTTATTAATACTTATCAATCACCTATAAAATACCTAAACCCTATAATCTATCATCTATAATCTATCTACGAACACCCCAATATCTATCTAAGAAACTCTAATATCTATCTAAGAACATTTAACTAACACTATTTTAACTTTCTTGAAAGGATATTAATATTTTTATCGTAGGTCCGTGTAGGGTGACTTGGTTTACAGTAGTCCCATCAGTCAATATCTTTTAAGCTTAAAGTCCATTGGGCCTTACTTTGCCAGTTTGTAAGGCCAGTTTATTAGCACCACCAAATTGTGGCCAGTTTATAAAGTCAGTCTGTTTCAACCACCAAACTGAGGCCAGTTTCTTAAACCTCACAGCCAAAAAACTCTCCAGTGGCTTCCCAAGTTCGCTTACCTTTTTGCCTGTTTGGTGTTCAGGGGCCCCAAGTCAGATGTCTTGAAAGACGTTTTCTCAGCAGGTTCTATGTAAATCTGGTTAATGGCGTACCTTGCTGTGCGCTTCACCAGCATGAGCTTTCAGTCGGCGAGGGCAAGAGCAAGAGCAAGAGGGGCCACTGCGTGGGGTGTCTGGCTTATAAATTGTCTTATCTCGAGATTCTCGGTAGAGGGTCCAAAGTCTCTCAAGATTTCCCAGCAGTTCCATTGCCATGCCCCTCCAACAGGGCAGTTCGTAATTTCACTAAAAAGGCCTAACTTCTACCACAGCATAGTCCCAGGTGGCAACTCAGACCAGGGATGTCCTCATAGCCTTTGGTGGTGATATGAGACACGGACATTAACACAGGCTGTTGTTGCTTGGCCACAAACCCAGACATGGCCTTCCATGGCAGTACTGGCCAGGACTTCACCATGGCCTCATGTCTCTCCACCCTCTCCGGTTCCACCTTTCTTCATTGTGCCGTGGTGTGTGACAGTGGGCTGGACATTCTCTTCCACCCCTCGGTGTCATGGGTGTGTCCATGGGCCGGCCTCTGGGTGTCCCCCACCCTCTGCTGTTTATTCTTATGCTTGCTATATTCTCACTGAGTTCACTCATTCAAAATCGAAAACATGGCTGGCTACCTTGGACGATTCTCCTTGCTGTGTAGAGCAGCCTTCAGTCCAAAAGTGGGGTGAAATCATAGAGAGCAGGTCGAAAGAGATGGTGGGCTCAGAGCTCCAGTGTCCTTTGAATGCAGCTAACCTGCCAAGAAGCACCTGAGTTGCTTGCCCTTTGCATCTGGACAGATCGTGTCACTCGCCTTGGCCAGGGATTGCAATGAAGGTGATGAGATGCTGACTCCAAGCCCTCCATACTTCTGTGCTCTGTAGGAGCCCACCCTTCACTCTGAGGAAAAATCCAAGCTAGCTACTATGAGGCTCAGAGGTTGCTGTGGGACGCTTCCCGGGGAGACGTGATCAGTGTCTACTAACCTCGGATAACTGATAGCAGACTAGAGTAGGGATACCACCTAAGTCCCAGGTCATGAACCAATGAATTTTATTGGGGATACTTACAGGGATATGGGTGAGGGGTTACTTACAGGCACACAGAAGTGACTTAAAGGCCATTGCGTCACCAGTTGGGTGATGAACGCTGGAAACCCGGAGTGCATTGCACAGCCTGCAGGAAGTTCAACAGGTTGGAGAGTCTCCTTTCCAGGTAGATCAGTTGGATGGAGTCTCTTCCACCCATCTTGGCTAGTCTGTTTCTTCCAGAAAGTTTGGTTGGTCTCTGCTTCCAGAGGCATCTCCGCTTGTCAGAGTGTCTCTCAGCAGACCTTACTGTTTATGTATGCTTAAGGAGGGAGGGACCTAATGCATTTGGTCAGTTTCAGGAACTTCCTGGAGCCTTTGAGTTGTGCACTTTCTGAGCTTCCTCAAAGGATGGAATGTTTCACCTCTGCTTAGAACATCCCAACCTTACTTAGATCCTATAGGGAGCTTTGGAGGAAATTGCTGTACAACAGAAGTCATGGAGAACAGAAACTACCCCAGCCAGGGCTCACCTAGACCACATGCTCCCAGAGGACCTGCCAGCTGCCTGTAGATACATCGGTACACCCAACAGAGATAAGTCAAGCCAAGTCCAGACAGGCAGAGCCACATATCCTTTCTGTGCAGTGATGGTGACTTACACATGCTTCTCAACTTATTTTGCAGTACTGACATGGGTGCAGCATCCCTTGAGTTGTGCCTTGAAAAAGGGGTGGAACTCACAAGGCCTATGTGTTGAGCTGCAGTGGTGTCGGTAGGGATCTACCTCTGAGCCACATGCCAGCTTCTCTGGTAATCAGACTCCATCTACCAGCTCCATGTGTCCAAGAGATGAGTCTGAGTTAATCTGCTTGATATAAATATTGGGGGGGGGCACATGCTGCTTGTGAAATGAAGTTTGTACAAAATACCCTGAAATCTACCTTTCTCCAAGGTCGATGTCTTTGAAGGTCGACCTGTCAAGTTTACACACTTCAAAATAAATCTCCATCCGACCTCATGTTCTTTTATTTGTTTTGTTTATGTGATTATTATTATGTTTTGTGTGTGGATGTTGCTTGTTTGTCTGACTGTTTTTTGTTGCTACGGGTGGAACCTCAGGCCTTTCATATGTTAGGCAAGACACTGAGCTATACCCCAGGCTAATCCGCAGCATCGTGTGTGTGTGTGTGTGTGTGTGTGTGTGTGTGTGTGTGTGTGTGTGT
>CAJQZJ010032578.1:1021813-1049681 GCA_907164525.1 Lophiomys imhausi | reverse complement strand
GAGCTGGCCATCAATGGCCAGCCCTTTTTTCAGCAGGACTCTTGGAGATCTCTAGCATCAGGGGCCTCTTCTTCTTCTGGGCTCCATGCACTGTCCTTAAACAGGAGGAACTCTGTTTCAGCTTAATTTGGGCTCCGCCCACTGAGCAGCTGAAAACAATGTCAGGCCAGATTCTTTGTTTCTTCAAATCCATTAAATCTTTCCTGTTTTCCTGACTTCCACCTTGTTTTTCAGTCTATTAAGTCTTTCCTGTTTTTCCTGACTTCATGCTGATAATGCTCTTCAGGCCCCGAATTAAGAGACAGTATCAGAAACTCCTATATATTTTCTAAATCTAATTTATCTAACCCCTACATTAATCTTTATGGATTTTTTGCATGAATAAACATTTATACACATATGTAAAGTACATAGGTTTACACGTGGTGTGTAAACTACGTAGGCACAAGGTGTCACTCTCTCTTATATATTTAAGTAGGTCTCTTATTTGAGCTCTGTGCTCACACGTCAGCTAGTGTTGCTAACCAGCTTGTTTTCGGGGCTCCCCTGCCTCTGACTCCTAAGTGCTGGCATTGTAGGTGAGCTACGGTACCTACCTAGCATCTACATGGTTGCTAGGGACCAGAGGTCCAATTTGTGGCAAGTTCTTTATGCACTGAGCCATCAAACATCTTGGCTTTAGGTGTCCCTGGCCATAATGGAGCCACATGCATTGTGCTGGACACCCCACCTCATCCCAGGGACTTAGAACTTCTGAGATGTGTCCCCTAAAGACTCGTGTATTAGAGGTGTGGCCCTGATCCCGTGCTGTTCCTGGGACAGGGTGGGACATTGAGGAGATGGATCCCATTGGAAGGAAATTAGGTCATTGTGGGCATGGCTGGGATTAAAGGCATGTACCACTACTGTCTGGTGAGTTTACATTTTAAAAGATCACTTTCTGAAAGAAGACATCCCCCCCCCCCGCCAGGATTCATTCAATTCTCAAGGGCTTTTTAGAGAAGTCCCTTTTTTCCACCCTGATACAATTTATCTTACCATTTAAAAAATTTGTGTGTGTGTGTATGTGTTCAATACCCCCCAAAACACCAGAAGAGGGTGTGTGAGATCCCCTGGAGGTGGATTTTCAGGCAGTTATGAGCTGCCTGGTGATGTAGGTGTTGGGAACTGAACTTGGGTCCCCTGAAAATCAGCAAATGCTCTTAACCCCTGAGCCAATTTTCTAGTCCCTGCTTTTCCTCACTGGAAATAAAGTCTTAATGTATAGTCCACATGGCTATAACTCAATATATAGCCCAGGCTGGCCTTGAACTTGCAGCTTCTAGCCTTGCCTCCTAGGCTAGGATCACAGGCCAGTGTCACCATGCTTAGATAGACTGCTGCTTCTGACTGTGAATTCACCACGTGAGCGAGCACTAATAAACTCCTCACATTATAGTGGGCCATTTTAAATGATCACTACTGTTTAAAACTAAAGACTCTTTCGAAGAAAAAGCACCAATGTCCCATCATGAACATGACAATAATGCTAAGGGCAAAGTCCACACATTTACCTCCCTCCATTAGGCAAAATCAGTGGAGATGCAGAGTGTCCCCTGGTCTAGACTTCTCCTTGGGAGGAGGATGTTGGAATGAGGTGCGTTTCCTGCACAGACCCCGGGACAAAGAGACCCGCTGGTTGCCATCTCTGGACTGAGGAAGTACCAGGCCTGGAGGCTCAGTTTGGATTCTCACATGGCAGGAGGCTGTAATGGATGGAGGCCCAGTTGAAGTCAGACCTGAGATGAATGTGGCGGGCTGCTGTGCCTGCCAGCTGGGTCCCGAATTTTTCTCAAACCACTTTTTAGCTTGCTGTAAACTCATGACTGTTTCCATGAAGGAGGGCCAGAACCATTGGCCTACCGAGTGTGTTGCGGGGCACAGGCCGCCCTGGCTGAGCTTTCCCAAGGGTGGATTCCCTCTTGTCCAGGCAGTTATAGCACGGTGGTGGAGGTGGGGTGGGGGGCGGGAGTCGGGGAGGGCTCTGCTCTTATTCTGAAGCTTCTTGCTTCAGGCATGAAGGGAAAGTTGCTGGAAGATGTTCATTCCGCCCACAGAGGGGCTCTAGCAGGGGAGTGGTTCCTACCCAATGGAGCTAGGACGACTCTGGGAGATGTTTGAAAGTACAGACAGCCCAACCTATGCTCAGGATGTGAGCAACCAGCCGCCTTGTCAGCTGTATGAGAGGCCCCTCCTTTGACGCCTCTTCCCCCTTGGGTAGTATAGTCAAGCCGGCTGGGCTCATAGCTTTCTCCACATCACCAAAGTCGGGCAGCCACGAGCGTGGCTGGGATTTGAGTACTGGACTCTTATTCAGACTCTGCTACAGCTGGAGACACAGGAGCCCGTATCCCGAGACTCTAGTCAGGCAGGCCCAACCTGCGGCTCCTGATCTGCCTGTGTCCTGGGATAGCTATGAGTGTGGCCCAGCACGATTGTGTATGATGGTGTGCCACCTCAATGTCAAAAGTCTGGACACTGAGGGAAGGAATGAAGAGGAGATATCATAGATAATGCTGCTTCCACTTCCTGGAGGTGCCTCCTCAGTGGCTGGGGACCCCATTAGCAGCCAGTCGTGGTCACTGTCTGTTGGTGCAGCCTCAGCTTCCCCTAGTCTTCTCAAAACTGAGAATTTCAAGCCACGCTCATTGGGAGAAGCAAAAAACGTTGCTTCCTTCTAGGCTGAAGTACCTATCTTAGTCTGGTTCGCGGTTCCATAACAGAATACCTGAGGCTGGGTAATCTTTAAAGAAAAGAAGGTTTTAAGACTGGCACGTGGCTCACTCGATCTAAATTCCTATCCTGTAAAGAAAGGAGACTTAATTTGGCTTGAGATATAGACACTGGAAAGTTCAAGACCAGGCGGCCAAAGGCGATAAGAACCTTCCTTCTGCATTGCTCCGGAGGAAGAAGGACAAGCACAAGTGAGCAAGAGAGGGCCAAGCAAGAGTTTTCATTACACCATCAAGGTAACTGAAGCACTCTTGTAACATCAATCTTGCCCTTGTAACCTATGCCTCTCAATAAGTTCTGCCTCTGGTACTTCCACTGGGAATTTCAGCTTCTAACACGTGAACTTTGATGAGCACATTGAAATCACATCCACTGTGCTGCCAGCAAGGCAAGGGGAGGAACAAGAGAGGTGCCATCAGTGCCCATACAGAGCCTTGCTCGTGAGCAAAGGAAAGAAAGAAGGACCCCCCCCCCCATTATGGAACGATAGGGGCCCGAGGAGGACTTAGAGAAGGTGTCAGGGGTTTGAGCTGAGAATTTGGTCAATGAAAAGGTGGTGTTCGGTGCATATCAGGAAAGACATTATTTTGGAAGGGAGGGTACAAGAAGCAGATGGGAAGGCCTGTTTCCCAGACACAGAGGCAGGGCTCTGAGCAATTTATCTCCAAGGTGGAAACATATACTCACCTGATAGGGCTGGTTTGGGGACCCCATGAGACAACATGGGAGAAGTCACTGAAGAGAGCCCATGATGACATATGTAAGCATTTGGTCTCTTCCCACCACTCCTCATGTGTCACTGGTACCCTGTCTCCTTGTAGCCATAAGACGGTGGCTCACAGGTGACAAAGGCCCACCGTGCATATGCTGACAGATGACCCACAAGTGGGATGAGCTTCCCTCTATTTCCCTGTTACTGTCCTGACTTTTTACCCCTCCTCTTCACAACTGGAGGCCCAGCCTCCAGCCCTGCACTTTATATTTTCCAGCCCGTTTTCTTCTCTAAGGCGTGTAAGCCCAACAATCTCCCCTAAGGATGTTGGCTTGCTCACACCATCAGAACAGCAGACTTTTAAAGGTCACCCATCTGGACATGTAAAAGCCTTTTGTTGTCTCTTTCTCAAATTGTAGAAAACATCCCTGGCACTTCTGTCCTGCCGAGGACTCTGGAGAATTGGAGAGGGTGCATATCCAGGGATGAGAAAACAAATTGGGATGCATGGTGGGTCAGCCACTTGTATGTTTCTGGGAATTACTATGTTGAAGATAGGGAAAGCCGAGTTGCTACTTTAATGGCTTCCTTTGTTGTTAACTTGGGTTGGGAAGAATCAGGGATCGTTACATTGTTTGTTGGAAGCATTGTTATATCCGGACTTGGTGCCTGGTGGGCACCACAGACACCAAGCCAGTGGAGGCCCTGTCCTGAATGCAAAATTCTGTCTAAAAGAATTCAGGAGATGGTACATTTATAGGAGTGACCGTGGGTGTGGAAAAGGAGCTATTCCCAAGTCTCCTGCATAAGCAGAGCTGGGTCCTGGTGCGTGTGCAGAGCAGGCTTCTTGCAGCTGCAGTGGCTAAACATATCTGTGGTTTTCTTGCAAGGCAGCCGCACCACTGGGAATGTCTGTGGATCCTCATAGCCCTTTCCTGAGGCCACGTGCTGTGAGTTACTGCCCCGGTGAAGAAGCCGTGGACTCAGAATCACTCGGATCTGTGGCCATAGCCAGTCCCAAATCTTATTACAGGTGTGACCTACAACAAGTGTTTATCTTGTCTGGGGCTAAATGTTCTCAACAGAAAAGCAAAGATAAAGGCACTCGCCTGCCTCTCACATGGGCGGAAAGTCTGCAAAACTCAGACGGAAGGATGTGAAATGTTCAGAAACCAGAATCTGTGTCTTCCAGGAGTGACAAGACCCCGTCTGAGGATGTCTGAGGCTACTTTCAAGGAATGTCACTTGAAGACCGGGCCTGTGTTGAGACTCCTGGAGCTATTCGAGTACGTGGGGTGAGCTGAAAAGTCTTGCCCTAGTTGGTGACCGACCTATCAGCTCCGTGACACACAGCAAGGCCGTACAGAATGGCCAGCACTCCATGTCACCAGGGCCAAGGGACTGGAGGAACCTGGGCTGGATCCCATTGCTAGTGGTCTTTAAAAGGGTCGAACCTTGTGATTGTAAGTGGTCCAAGGTAATAGAGGGGGTTGACTAACTCCTGCAAGATGATGCACCAGGATATGGCTGCTCCTCTGCATGGCAGCACTGGGAGTTCTGTTGTCTGTCAAAACTGAGTGCTCAACAAAGATCACAACAGACTAGAGCATTAAACTGGAGTGAATGTCTTGGGATTGGGGAACAGATTCATGCTTTCTTCAGAAGTCATCTCCAAGTGGGATAGGAACCTGCCCAGCAATCCATTCCTCCCTCACTTGGAGTGTAGCCTCCACTTTCTTGATGGACTCTCAGTCCACAGACAATCCTATGTCACCTTTGTCCTTACCACTCTCAAAGACTCTGCAAGAGGGTATGGGTTGTAAGTACTACTGTCTGTAGAGAGACAGACAGACAGAATGGCAGTTCTGCCATCTGCTGGCTGAGGGACACTGTGGGGACAGCTATGCCCTCTGTGCCCCTCGGTTTTCATCAGTGAAGTGCTGGCATGGTAGTCACACCCCCTTATCCACAGTGTTGGTTTTCTGTAGCTTCAGTTGCCCTCAGAAAATATTAAACAGGGAACTGCCAAAATAAACCACGGGAGTTTTAGATTGCAGACCACTCAGGGAAGTGTGATGAAATCGCTTTCTTTTGTTTTGCTAGTGTAGCCACACTGTATGGGCTACCTGACCGGCGCTGTATGGTCTACTTCGCTACCCAAAGCCAAAGGCTCGATGCTGTGGTAGCTGTGTTCAGGTGACTCTTGTTTTATGGAGTAATGGTCCCCAGGTACAAGAGCAGTGACAGTGGCAATTTCATCACGGTACACTTTTTTACAGTCGTTCTTGTCTGTGATTATTCTTATTAGCATCTTACTGGGCTTAACTTATGAACTAAGTTAAGCTTTGTTATAGGCTCGTGTGGGCGAGTGAGGAAAAGCAGCCTATGTCAGGCTCGCTGTTATGGTTTCAGGTATACAGCGGGGTCCTAGAGCACAGCCCTGAGATATGTCAGGTTTGCTGTTATGGTTTCAGGTATACAGCGGGGTCCTAGAGCACAGCCCTGAGCTATGTCAGGCTCGCTGTTATGGTTTCAGGTATACAGTGGGGTCCTAGAGCACAGCCCTGAGATATGTCAGGCTCGCTATTATGGTTTCAGGTATACGGCGGGGTCCTAGAGCACAGCCCTGAGACAGGGGAGCTATTCTGCAATGATTTGGTTTTTTTTTGGTTTTTCGAGACAGGGTTTCTTTGTATAACAGCTCTGGCTGTCCTGGACTCACTTTGTAGACCAGGCTGGCCTTGAACTCACAGAGATCTGCCTGCCTCTGCCTCCCAAGTGCTGGGATTAAAGGCGTGCGCCACCACCGCCTGGCTTTGTAATGATTTCTCTGTAGTTCTGGAGGCGGAAGCCGGACTTTGCAGATGGCTAGATGAGTATCAGCTACATCCCCGGCCCATGACATTATTTTCAGTGGGTATCACTGTTGATGGTACCAGCTTTCAGTCAACATGTATTGATGGAGACAATGATATAAACTTACAAGTGTCTTCGTTTTCTTTTCTTTTGCCAGGGAAGAGTGTGTTGGAGGAGTACAAGGCAAACGCTCTGTCCCTGAGCCATGTTCCCAGCCCTGCTCAGATCTTCTCAAGCAGGCACCTGACACATATTGAATGTCCTGTGTCTTTTCGACAATCGTAAGTGGCATCAAGAGCACCACTGGGAGGCCCGAAGAGCTCGCAGATGCCACCTGAGCTATGACACACAGCCATCAAGGTCAGAGGCTGCATTTTCCAGCTCCTGGTCGTATGGACACTCTAAAGCTTTAGTCCATGAAAAGCAAGGAGACTAATAATAATAATAATAATAATAATAATAATACTCAAACCAAGCTTCTAGGCACGAAAATATCCATGTCTGAAATGAAAACTAGAGAGGATTAGTAAAGATTACTTAGAGGAAAACCTTAGGTAATTTAAAAGCATAGGAATAGGAATCTATTCCAAAGAAAGCTGGCATTTGGCAGATCTCTCTGAATTGAAACCTTTCCTCCAAGAATCATGAGGAAGGGGCCCATGAGACTCAGGAGGTGAACAGAAGGCCATGTGTCTGGGAGGAAAGGAGCTTAGGAGATTCTGATGGTCCCTCCCCAGAAGCATAAAAAGGAGTGGACAACTGTGGGACACAGGGCCTGGCCAGGCCAGCTGTGGGGCAGTGTCGGGCTGCAGGGCTCCAGGCTGTGCAGAAAGTCCCAGGATTGCAGTTTTCTTGGTCTCCCATGTTGCAGTTGGCACTTTAGGTGACACAGTGGCTTCTGCATGCCCCCACCCCTGTAAGCCACTATTTCCCCAATACTCCTGTTAGTGATCTCAGTAAAACTCATTGGTTCACCAAGCTGAACTTTGGTGCAATAATTGCTTCAGTCTGTCCTGGGCTCTGTTTTGGGGGTGAATAGAGGTCTACCTCTGCTGTGTGTGTGTGTGTGTGTGTGTGTGTGTGTGTGTGTGTGTGTGCACTATATGTGTGTGGTATGTATGTGTGGGGTGTATATGTAAGTGTGGTGTGTGACTGTGTGTGTGGTGTATATGTGGTGTATATGTGTGTAGTGTGTGTGGCATGTGTATGTGGGGTGTATGTGTAAATGTAGGGTGTGACTGTGTGTGTGTGATATGTATGTATGTGTGTGTGCATGGTGTGTATGTGATGTCTGTGTCTGTGTGTTTGTGGTGTATGTATGTTGATGTGTATGTATGTGGTATGTGTGTGTGGTGTGTGTTTGTGTGTATGTGTGTAAGTGTGCAATGTGTGTGGTATATGTGTGCTGATATGTGTTATTGTATATATATGTGTGTTTGTGTCGTGTAAGTGTGTATGTGAATGTGTGTGGTGTAGATGTGTGTACGTGTGGATGTGTGTGTATGTGAATGTGTGTGGTGTAGATGTGTGTACGTATGTGTGTGTGTGTATGTGAATGTGTGTGGTGTAGATGTGTGTATGTGTGGATGTGTGTGTATGTGAATGTGTGTGGTGTAGATGTGTGTACGTGTGGATGTGTGTGTATGTGAATGTGTGTGGTGTAGATGTGTGTACGTGTGTGTGTGTGTGTATGTGAATGTGTGTGGTGTAGATGTGTGTACGTGTGGATGTGTGTGGATGTGAATGTGTGTGGTGTAGATGTGTGTACGTGTGTGTGTGTGTGTGTTGTTGCATCTTCCCAGGAAGTCTGTCCCACAAAAGAAGCATCACAGGTGACAGAGCTGGGGGAAATGAACAGCTGTGTGTTACAGAACAGAGCAGCTGAGGCACCCATAGCTGGAGCCCCCGAAGAGGGGTGCAGAAGAAACAGTGAGACAGCAGCAGGGACTGCCTGGGCTTTTCACACACAACAAGCCCGTAGACCCACAGTGTACGGAGCAGGCAGAGGAAACACAAAACACTGCACATGGTAAAGTGGTATACTAAAAAGAAAGTCAGGAATTAAGGAAGGAAAGAAGGAAAGACGGAAGGAAGGAAACCTGAAAACAAAAAAACCAACATCAAAAGCAATACAAATGCAAAAACAACAAAACCCCACAACCAACCACATCTTTTTAACCTGCAAGCCCATACCCAGTGAAAAGATCTTCAAAACCGGAGAGCACATACCTCAGAGGTAGATCCCTTACTCATCATGAAGAAAGACCTTGGTTCAATTCCACTGTACCACAAAAGAGTTTTTTATTTGTTTGTTTTGTTTTCTGAGACAGGGTTCCTTTGTGTAACAGAGCCCTGGCTGTTCTGGAACTTGCTTTGTAGACCAGGCTGGTCAGAAACTCATAGAGATCTGCCTGCCTCTGCCTCCAGAGTGCCGGGGTCAAGGGTGTGTGCCACTACCACTTGCCTTTAGGAATTTTTGAAAAAGAGAAATCAAAAATACTTATTTTTGTTGTGGAAGCTCACAGAATTCTTCATCAGCAACTGCTTTATAAGAATGCTAGAAGTGGGGCTGGAGAGCTGGTACAGCAGGTAACAGCACTTATCCTTGCAGAAGACCCAAGTTTGATTCCCAGCACCCACATGGTGGTTCTCAACCATCTGTAACTCCAGTTCTAGAGGATCTGATGCCCTCTTCTGGCCTCTGCGAGCATTGGGCACACATGGTGCGCAGGCAGGCAGGCAAAACACTCACACATGAAATGAATACATCTCATCTCCCCCTTTTGGTAAGTGAGAAGACTTCTCCAGAGGTGACTTGCATGGAGCTCTAGTCTAAAGAGGTAGAACTCGGAGCCATCAGGGTTGCGTGTGGGGGTCCAGGATATGTCTTTGACTATGAATGGGGTTTCTAGTGAGATTTCTGGAAAACTGGATTTTCAGCTGAGAAAGGCAAATGGCCGTTCGCAAATGTTAGTAGAACTGAAATCTTTGGCTCAGCAGTCAACGAGATGTTTCAGGCAGACTGTGATGTGAGGGGCTACTTTCCTCTTGGTGTCTCTACAACTTACTCTTTCTATCATGCCTCAGTTTCTCACGCCAAAGATTTAAGTGTTTTATTTATTCGTCATCAACATTATTGTTTGCTTGAGACAGAGTCTCATGGTTGAAGTCCCGGCTGGCCTGGACTCTTTATGTAGATCAAGCTGGCCTCGAACTCATAGAGATTTACTGTCTCCCACATGTGGGATTAAGGCGTGTGCTCCAGGCCCATTTTATTCATTATCACTGTGTGTGCGCTCATCTGATGGGTACTCTGTGGCTTGTGAGTAGAGGTCAGAGGTCGACTTTGGGAGTTCTCTCGCCCTCCCACGGGATCTGGGGAGTGAATCCCAGGGACTGAAATTAGGTAGTCAGGCACCTGTCCGCACTGAGACATATCATCAGCCTTAAAGAGTCTTCCCTTGTGACCTGGCTAATGTCAGGGAGTCGTCTCTTCTCTCCTTCAAATCTCACTGTTCCTGGCGGAACCGTAGCAAGCTTCTTGGTGTTTGGTGGAATTTGGGAGGTAGAGGTAGGAAAGTCAGAGTTCAAGGCCATCCTCAGTTACACAGAAAGATGAAGGGAAGTCTAGGATCCATGAGAATGTCTCTCTAAAGATAAAATCAAATTAAAAAAGAGTCCAGATGGTTACAGTGGGGCAGGGGGCAGCTATCTCCATCCTGCTGTCTGTGGAAGGCTGGGGTCTTTTCAGGGACCTATGAAGCCAGGGCTCTTCAGCAGAGGCAGAAATTTTCTCTTAAAATTTAAAATTAAGCCGGGCGGTGGTGGCGCACGCCTTTAATCCCAGCACTTGGGAGGCAGAGGCAGGAGGATCACTGTGAGTTTGAGGCCAGCCTGGTCTACAAAGTGAGTCCAGGACAGCCAAGGATACACAGAGAAACCCTGTCTCGAAAAAACCAAAAAAAAAAAAAAAATGTGTATGGGTGTTTCCCTGCATGTGTTAAATATGTGAATGGCAGGTGTGCAGTGCCCTTGAAGGCCAGAAGAGGGCGCTGATCCCTGGGATTCGAGTTGTGAGGGATCCGTGGGTGTGAAAATCAAAACTGGATCCCCCAGAAGAGCCCCCAATGTTCTTAACCCGAACCATCTCTCCGGTTCCAAGAAGCATCTGGTTAGTGTTAGGGCTTGCCTCTCACCTTCACCCTGGTGTTTGCCCCTCACTCACATGAGCACCCTGGTATGTAAATGCCTGAACACACACACACAGAGACACAGACATGGACACACACACACACACACACACACACACACACACACACAGACACACAGACACAGAAACACATTCCGACACACACACACACTCACACAGACACACACATACAAACACTGCCCCTTGACCTTGAGGCAAATTACTACAGTCCCAAATGAACAATGTCTTCATTCTGAATTTTTCTTGTAGGACCTAAGAGCCCATTTCTTGAGCTCACATGTCTTACACAGGAAGAGCCTCTGAGGCTAAAGGAAAGCAAACAACCCCGATGTTTTATACTCCCGTGATATGTGTCTTAGAGACTCGAAGTGTAGCTGCACTGAGGGACATCATGGGGCTGTGTCCCTGCTGCTGGCGTCTTCAAATAAATGTAGGGTGTAGATGGTTTACGATAGGTGACACCTGATCAGGTGCTGTCACCTCTCCTCATGGTCTGCAGCCACCCACCAGACGCTGTCTTGTCAGCCTGAGTCCTGAATCGCAGCCCACAGGAAGACTTCTTATACTTACTGTGGCAGCCCTTTCTTCTCCTGAAGTTTGCCAGAGCCAACCCACATCCTGATATTCCCCTGTTTTCACCCTCGGGAATGAAGTTTAGAAAGGACTGTCCCCATACTAACCACCCTGTGACATCGAGAGGTTGGGATGTTGCAAATCTAGAGCCAAATTATTCTGTGTCATCTTTAGTCCCCTTACAATAGCCATTTACACTCAACTTTGTAAGTGACCTAATGTCTCTGTGACTGTGCTGGCTGTTTTTACGTCAACTTGACACACGTTAGAGTCATCTGAGAAGAGGGAGCCTCAATTGAGAAAAATGCCTCTATTAGATGGGGCTGTTGGCAAGTCTGTAGAGCATTTTCTCAATTAGTGATTGATGTGGGAGGGCCCAGATGATTGTAGGCAGAGACACTCCAGGACCGGTGGTCCTCAATTCTATAAGAAAGCAGGCCGAGCAAGCAGCACCCTCCATGGTCTCTGCATCAACTCCTGCCTTCAGGTTCCTGCCCTGCGTGAGTTCCTGTCCTGACTTCCTTTGATGATGAACAGTGATGTGGAAGTGTAAGTTGAATAAACCCTTTCCTCCCTACTCTGCTTTTGGCCATGGTGTTTCATCACAGCAATAGTAACTCTAACCAGGACAGTGACCACTAGGAAAATCCTTTGGGAAGTACAGACTTCCACCAACCAAAAGACTAAGAATGTTGTCAGATAGTGCCTGAGGCCCAAGTTACAATTTCTCTACTTTTCTGTGTCCGCCTATCTGACTTTTCTAAAAATACATCTGAAAAGCACCTTGATTTTTTGTTGTTGTTTTTTTTTTTTTTCCCCCGAGACAGGGTTTCTCTGTATAACAGCTCTGGCTGTCCTGGGCTCACTTTGTAGACCAGGCTGGCCTTGAACTCACAGTGATCCGCCTGCCTCTGACTCCCAAGTGCTGGGATTAAAGGCATGCACCACCATGCCAGCTAAGCACCTTGATTTATCTCTAAATTTTCATGGAACTGATACCGTGTTGGGGCATGGCATTTGGGGGGACCTGCATCTGTGTTCCCAGGCCATAGCCACTGATATCTGACTCCAGAATCGACTCCCTCATCCTCTTTGAGGTGTGTGAATGAGAATTCCCAGACAGAAGCAGTGTTTGCAAAGACTGATGATTAGCCACGGGGATGTGGGGAGGTTGGAATGTTGCAGGTGTTGAGTTTAATTATACCTTCTCTTGGGCTGGGTTTAGCCCCCTAAATAGCTTCCTTGTCTATCTCTGTGTCTGGCCTGGTATCCTGTGACTAATAGATTGAAGCCTTTTGGAATGTATTAATCTAACAGGCCATTAATTAGCATCCACCAACTCAAAAGCTAAGAATGTCAGAGATTGCTGGGTGGAGGTAACACACACCTTTAATTTCAGCATTCAGGAGGCAGAGGTTGGTGGATCTCTGAGTTTGAGGCCAGCCTGGTCTACAGAGCGAGTTCCAGGACAAGCAGGACTACACAAAGAAACCTTGTCTTGAAAAACCAAATATCACCCTGACCCCCCCCCTCAAAAAAAAAACAGTCAGAGATCCCCCATCTCTTTGTAACCCTTTCTGATGTTTATGTACTTTACAAACTCTTGATTAATAACTTTTTTGTTCCATTGGCATAAAAACTCCATGCAACTGTTTCCACTTTGGAACATTGTATCTGGGGGTTCCTAAATACTGCGGTAGTTCATATTTGTTCCAGAATAACCCATGTCTCTTTCTCCTTCGAGGATATCTGTTTCTTTGTATGACAGTTTGGAGTTGCGCTTTTGCAAGACACCCTGTTGGGTTATGAGCAGCTCACAGCCGGCTTAGCAAATCTGTGCATCCTTCCATGGCTCCTGTGGATGGTCAGTTCTGAAGCCTTTGCCTTACTCATCTCTGGCTGTTGCCCAACTGAAGAGGAAATGCTTATTAGCGCCAGGAAAATCAGGGTGGGACCCATACAATGCCTAGCCTGCTGATTTGGGCCCTGAGGTATTACAATAGCCCCAGGGGGGCAGACCAGTATGTTAGTTACCTTTCTGTTCCTGAGATAAAATACCGTGACCAGAAGCAACTTACAGAAGAAAGGGTTTGTTTGGGTTCCAGGGTAAAACAGTCTAGCATGTCAGGGAAGCATGCATGGCAGCAAACCCCAGGACACCCAAGAATTCACATTCAAATGCAAACAGAAAGCAGGGAGCAAACTGGGAGCAAACACAGTGTTTTACCCTCAAAGACCACCTCCAGTGATACACTTACTTCAGCAAGCCTGCTTTCTTATACTTCCCCAAAGAGAGCCACCAACTGGGCACCAAGTATTCAAATATCTGAGGCTATGGGGGACATTTCTCACTTAAAATCACCAGAACCAGGGAAAGCATTATATGAGACCCAATGTTGTTTACTTGCTTAAAAATATTTTCTCCTGCTCAGTACGTAGCTCAGTGGTAGAGCACTCACCTAGCATGTTTGAAGCTGACAATTCTACCCTAAGAACTGCGAAAGAAGTTCCCTAGGTATTTGAAGTTGTCTAGAGTGTTACAAAGCAGGTCCACCCCCAGCTCACCTTCAGGGGTCTCTGTCTTTCTGTCTCTCTCCCTCTCCCTTGTTTCTGCTCAGAGGGCTCCTTCCGTGGCCCCCTCCATAAATCTCTCCCATGAGATCCCTTGCATGGTGTGACTTTCAGACATTCCTTGGCCACCAACTCACCAAAACCAAATCTTCATGAAATGCCGAAACTTTCTCCCTCTGAATTCCAACAAGATCAGTAGGATTTGGGTTTTGATCTGTTGTGTTTTATTTGTGGGGCAACCAGATGGTCACAAAGAGAGAGGTGACTTCTTTTCCTTCAGAGTGTTCATGTCCTCTCCCCTCATTCTTAGTTTTCAAAGATAAGTAGCTCTTGCTTCCCCTGTGGCATTCTATAAAGTGAGACCTCCCAACTTCAATAACAAACATCTACACGCAACTACCGAAGCCACAACCCACTGAGGGCCTACAACACCAATGCTACTGTATGATTGATGGGTAACATGCTTTATGAGGGAAACTAACCTACTCTGCGTTCTAGAAGAGAGACCAGGGAAGTGCGTGCCAGGCACCACATCAGGAAACTGGCCCAGGTAGCCTGCAAATCCCAGAATCATCCAGGCTCATCTCTCTTTCTCAGATCCCCACTTTCCAGCACCCCCAAGAACTTGACTTTAGGAATTCCTCCCACGCTCTGCATCTCCTCCAGCACTCCGAAATTTAGAGGTGAGGGGTGAGGGAGGGTGGGTTGTGGGAGGCGGGGTAGAGTGGAAAGATAGAAACTTGGGAAATAAACATTTTTTTTGGGAACCCTCCAGATTGTCTTAGAATCAGCGGGGACTCATGAGCCGGCCACAATAGGTTCACTTTCATGTGGGTGCTGAAGCAGGCAAGACTTCCAGGCAAAAAGTCTGAATGTGAATTTAGCTAGTTTTGGATAAAGACGCCTTTCAGCGTCAATACACACCATGAATGCAGCCGCAGTGGAGTTACAACTTAATGAGCTAAGGGGAAGTACACAAGGTCAGGCCTCATCTCCCAGCCTCTGTCATGCTAATCAGCTAGGCAGGCTGCATCTGAAAAACTGCTGGAATTTTTATTTGCATTTCATTTGCTTGGAAGGAAATTGACCCAGATGGTCCACAAAGGCCCTAGGAGGCTGGAAAGCAGTGTAGAACTGCACACTTCTCCGAGGGCCTGCCCTTGTCTGCCCATCCCTCTTTGAGCCAAGGGCATAAAAGATTAAAACAGCGGAAGGGAATTGATTTCATGATTTTTAGATAATTTCCCCAAGATTTTAGAAAGGACCTCCAAAAACCTAATTTAATCAGCCAGGAGCTCAATAGTAATTACAGGGAAGAAAGGCTAGGATAATGAAAGAGGTGGTAAGGATTTTTCTGCTGTTGCCGGTGGGAACCTTTCTTAACAGGATAAGTCTAAAAACTAAATGATGCTGATAGCATCAAGCACCAACTGCCAGAGCCCATTGCTGGCGCCGCAGACGGCGGATGATGGATTGCCCAAGCCACCGCTCGCCAAGGGGAGCTCTGACAATTGGCCATAGAGGTGACCGGCCTGGCATTTCCATGAGTATTCGCCTGCATCTCAGAGCTTGGGGGTTTGTCAGGGAGTCGGGGGTTTGTCTCTACAAAGTCTCTCGCAGTGGAGGGTTCGCTCCAATCCAGGTAAGACATTCACCTCAGCGTAAGCCTTGATGGCGTAGTGTTTGAGAAGGTTCTGTATTTAAGTCATCAGGGCTGTGTGACCTGGGGTTGATTAGCCTTTGGGTTTTGCACCTCTGTGCCTTTGCGCCTGGGATGGAGATAATACTAACATCCCAACTCCAGGGGCTCTGTGCACGGAAATGAAATAAAGCACAAAACATGCTTATCACAGAGCCGGGAACCAAATCAAAGGAGGCCAAAGACTTAGCCACAACTATTACTGTCATTGATCAGACTTCTTTTCTGGTGTTGAAGTAAAAATACTTTCTGGATGTAGATTAAAAGCAGGTTCATATAAAAAGAAGGTCCACAGTGTGGACCGGATGCCGAGAGCTGCACGCAGTGTGGATCGGATGCTTGGAGAAATGAGTCATGGGTGCTGCCATCTGGGCCCTGACAGCCACATACCTCTTCTCGTTAGGCGCTCCATGTTCTTTCTGACCCTTCTGGTTTCCTAGCCTGTCTGGCCGCCTTCTCCCTCTTGTCACCTGTTCTTACGCTGAGTTCACAGTCCTAGCCACCACCACAGGGTGGCTTCCTCATCCACTACCCCTTCAAAGCTTTTCACACCTTGTTTCTGCGTCCTGCCCCCTCCCAGAAGGGTCAGAGAGAGCAATAGACGTAAGTGCTCATGAATCTATACTGATTCATGATCAAATCTTTATCTTATATGCAAATGTCAGGGCTCTCTTTACAGTGGGGCGAGGAAAAACACATTCTACAGGGATGCCAATAAACATCTCTTCTAATTAGAATGTCTGGAAACTTTGCTAACTGGCAACACATTTTGTTACTTTCTTTACCTAATGCAAAATGTGGGAAGTTTTTTTTTTTTAATAAAGACCCAGGAGTGTGCCATGGATCCCAGGGACAAGATGTACCTGTCCTGGCCATGACCTGGGTATTTGAACTCCAAGCCCCCCTTGGCCCTTTACCTCTGCCCTCCCCATGCTTTTGTCTTTGCTTTTGCTGGCTTTTCTAGGGCTCCTTGGCTTACAAAGTGGTGCATATGGCCTCCGATGGCTGTCACATTGACACGTTGTGGGGCCATGCATCCAGAGGAGAACAAAATGGCTAATTCTCTAAGGAAGTTTCTTTTTTTTTGGGGGGGGTTGGTGGAGAGAGGGCTGAGTAGTTAATAGCACTGGCTGCTCTTCCAGAGGGCCTGGGTTCAATTCCTACCACCCACACGGCAGCTCACAACCATCTGGCACCCTCCTCTGGCCTCCTAGGGCACTAGACATGCAAGCAGACAAAAACTCCCACATATATTTAAATTAGTTTTAAAAATTTAAGATTCCCTCTGTGTGTATGTATACATGTATGTGTGTGTGTTTGTGTGTGTGTGTGAATTACACATGCAGACTTGCCACAGTGCTCAAATGGAGAGCAGAAAACAATTTGTGGGAATCAGTTCTACCATGTGGGCATCACACTGGGCAAAGCAGCTGTCAGTGAATCAGTATTTGTAAAACACCTCTTTACTAGTACATAGTAGATACTGTGACCAACTTAAAACAAATATTCAGTTTCTTAGAAGGTAGAGAGAAGAAACACTTGTAATCCTTTGTTCTTCACTGGCTCCAGGAACCTGAAAACTAAGATTCTCTTGGCACAGTTCGATAGTTTGCATAAGATGTCCCTCAGAGTCTCAGATATTTGCATACTTAGTCCCCCACTCATGGCATTGTTTGGGAGGCTTTGAAGGTGTGGCCCTGTTGAAAGAGTATGCCACGAGAGGCCGGCTTTGAGAGTTTAACTCTAGGGCCTTTAGAATTAACTCTTCTTCCAGAGTCTTCATTGCAATGAACATTTACAAGTAATGCTGTCTGAGCAAAGGGTACACTGTGGGACACACTGCAGCTTCTACTGCAAGACTTTTTTCTTTTTCTTTTATTATTATTATTGTTGTTGTTATTTGTTTTTTCTAGGGTTTCTCTGTGAAACAGTACTGGCTGTCCTGGACTCACTCTGTAGACCAGGCTGGCTTTGAACTCACAGAGATACTCCTGCCTCTGCTTCCTGAGTGCTGGGATTAAAGGCGTGAACCACCAACACCTGGCTCTTTTTTTTTTTTTTAATTATTATTTTTTTGTTTCGGGGGAGGTTACAAGGTTGGAGGACAGATATGAAGGACTGGAAAATGATTGGGGTATACGATGTGAAATTCACATAGAATTGATTAAAAAATTATGTTAAAAAAAAAGAATTAGCTCTTCTTTGTGTTCAAGAAGTGACCCCTCAGCTTCTGCTCCAACTCCATGTTTGCTGCCCTGCTCTCTCTGCCATCATGGGCTCCAGCTTTCTGGGAACTTAAACCCAGATAAAGTCACTCACTCTTCCATAAGTTGCCTTGGTCATGGCGTTTTCTCACGGCAACAGAAAAGTAAGAGGACGGTGGGGAGTGGTGCCAGGCTTTCTCTCCACCAAACGCTAAGGGAGAAAAGAAAATGACCCCATACAATTCTTTGTAGCTTTCTAAGAATGTGTGCTCACAGTGACCCAATGTTCTAGACCAGCAGGGCAGGTGAAGTGGGCACCCCAGGACCTTGCAGCCAGTGTCTCTCCAACACTGATGGTTTCTTTCCTGGAAGGTTGGCGGATGAAGAGGGTAGGGATGTTGTGTGAGGATGGGAAGGAGCGAAGTGCTCCCTTTTCCTAGAAAGGGAGCCAATGGTAAAACTAACCTCATTGGCATGTCTCAGTTCCCCACAAAGCCCAATACTGATCTTAGACATTCTGGAGCACTGACAAGATACATTTAATTATGCATAGGCTGATGACTGTAACATACCCGTTTACAACCATTGGGATGGGCTAGCCTGTCTCAGCAACTGTAGTCTGTGAAAGTGCGACAGCGGGGACGGACTCCTCAGGACGATGATAAGTTGGAAGGATGGGCACCAAAGGGCACAGTCTCCCTGAGTTTCTTCTGCTCTGACCCTAGGCACATTTGACAATGTCTAGGGATTTTTCTGTGTCACAGAGAGGCCAGGGATGCCGCTGAACAGGCCACAATGCACAGGATAGTCCCTACCTCCCTCAACAAAGAACCTACCTGGCTTAAGCTGTCATCTGTGCTAAGGTTGAGACAGGTGACTGAGGAAGGCCTTTCTGACTCCTGCACAAGTGGTTGTAAACCCTCGCTGGCATTGGTTATAGGGATGGCTACGCGGTGAGATTGACAAATGAGTTTATCCCTGTTGCAGGCCCAGGTGTGTTAGTCTCAAAGTGTCCTCGAACACCTCTTGTCTGGGGATGTGCTGTCCCCTACCTCTGCGACAGGGAGGGAAGAGAATGGCCAAACAGCCTAGAAATAACAGCAGTGCCCCTTGAGAAGAGCTAGAAGGAAGCCATTTACAGAAGGGGTCCCTAGTGTCTATCCCATGTTATATCAATGCCTGCAGTGTGAGAGAGAAGCCCCAGGCAGCTCCGATGTGCAGGGAAAGCTCAACAGGGAACTCTAGCTGAGGAAGGCCTCAACTTCCCCGGTTGCTGGGTGCTGTGAGTGCCTGATTAGAAGCTATCTCCATCTGTTGATGTTTGTTTTTTTTTGCTTGGAAACCTTCCACAAGGGGATACTATGTGGCACCCAGGCATCTGACTGTAAACTCTATCTTTCTTAAAGAGGCTTCCCCAGTTGATTTCTGCTGCATGTTTTGAGGACTTCATTTGATGATGCTTCAGTATCTATCTATCTATCTATCATCTATGTATCTGTGTATCATCTATCATCTATGTATCTGTGTATCATCTATCTACCTATCAATCATCAATCGATCTATCTATCATCTGTCTATCCGTCTGTCTGTCTATCATCTATCTACCATCTACCTACCTATCTCACTATGGTGTCCTGGCTGGCCTGGAACTTACCATGTGGCTGCATAGACTATGCTGAACTTGAACCTCACTAAGATCCACCTGCCTCTGTCTCAACTGCTGTGATTAAGGCCCGCTGGACTACCTGGAGCTAAGACCTCTTAAATTCTCCCATCAATAAAGCCAGCTTTGGAGGGGAGGAGGGGAAAAAAAGGAGGAAGCATGTTTCTAGAAGCTTACAGAAAACATAAGCCTGCTGAGTCCTGTGTCCCCAGAAACATGCCACCACACTATGGCAATACCTGCAGACCTTAGGATACAGAGAATGGCCAAGTTCCATCCTTGTCTTAGTTACTTTTCTTTTTTTTTTTTTTTTTGGTTTTTCGAGACAGGGTTTCTCTGAATATCTCTGGCTGTCCTGGACTCGCTTTGTAGACCAGGCTGGCCTCGAACTCACAAAGATCCGCCTGCCTCTGCCTCCCAAGGATTAAAGGCGTGCGCCACCACCGCCCGGCTTAGTTACTTTTCTAATGCTATGATAAAACACCACAACCAAGGCAATTTATAAAACAAAACATTTTGCTGGGTGCTTGCTCATAGTTTCTGAGGGTTAATCCATAATCATTGTGGTGGGGAATGGGGCAGCAGGCGGGTAGGCATGGTGTTGGAGCAGTAGCTGAGAGCACAGATCTGATCCACAAGTGGCCAGCAGAGAGAGGGTCTGTCATGGGCTTTTGAAAGGTCACAGCCCACCCCCAGTGACAGACTTCTTCTAACAAGGCCACACCTCCCCAACTAGACCACACCTCCTCAACAAGGCCACACCTCCTCAACAAGACCACACTTCCTCAACAAGGCCACACCTCCTCAACGAGGCCACACCCCCTAATCTTTCCTGAACAGTTCCATTGAATGGACCAAACATTTAATATATGAATCTCTGGTGGTGGGGGTTGGGCATTCTCATTCAAACCACCACAGTCCCTAAGCAATGTGTCCATCCATCAGAGCTGCCGGCCTCAGCAGTGCATGTCAGTATTCCCCTCTTCCTTAGATGATTCAGCTGGGTCTCTAAGGAAGCAGTGCTAATTTTGGAAAACCAACAATGTGCATAAGGAAAGATAAGACAACTCTTGGCTTCTATACAAACCATGTTTGTCCTCAGCCTTGTCCTTGGGAGGAAATTCTGACCCTTTTTTCAAGATCTATGCAGAAATTGGCATAGACAGAAAAAAGTGTTTTGTAGATCATTAAAATGGAATCAAGTCTTTCCATGTTCTGTCCCACAGTTCAAGACCTGCCTTGGCAGAGATGACGGAAGAGTGGCCGAGTTTCGTCCTTCTCTTATCCTTGCAATGCTAGGGAGTTAGTTCACCGGGCTGTGCATTAGGCTGGTCCAAGGGGATGGAGCAGGGTGGGACTTGGAGCAGTTGCTGCCCACTCTCCTCTTTGTTGACCGAGCCCAACGGCCTGTAGCTACAGGACCCTCGTGCCTGACAAGACATTTGAAAGGGAAAGCTGTGGCTGTGTCCTTAGTATTTTGTTTACGCAAGTGGGGAGCGATACTTATTGGAGGCGTCACCATCGCGTCTCCAATTATACTTCTCCAATTATGATATTGACAGAAGACTCTAGAAAAATGAAGCGCGTGCATATTTCCATTCGTACAAAAGAAGGCTGGGCAGGACACCATATTGGAGGAGCCACACTTTCTGAGTTCTTACTTATGAGAATGTGGCCTGGCCTGGTGTCTTACAGAGGAACAAATATACTGTGAGAGTGAGACAGCCATGCCTTGTCCAAAAGACCGCGGTCTTAGAGCCCTCCTTCCAGCAGCTGGCTCTTACTGCTTTCTGTCTACTTGATTTCTATTCCCTTTTCTACAATGTTCCCTGAGCCTTGGGGCGGGAGTGGGAACCCCATCTTAGGTGCGTTTTTTAAAATGCAGCCAATGAGATGACTGTTTAAGGGGATTGGTTACAAATTGTTAAATGGTTTTATTAAGCAAGGTATAGGAGGTTAGGCTCAAGGACTTTTCTATTTCTTTTTCTTTTCTCTATCCTGCAAAAGAAAAAGAAATAGAGCCGGGCGGTGGTGGTGCACGCCTTTAATCCCAGCACTTGGGAGGCAGAGGCAGGCGGATCTTTGTGAGTTCGAGGCCAGCCTGGTCTACAAAGTGAGTCCAGGACAGCCAAGGATACACAGAGAAACCCTGTCTCGAAAAACCAAAAAAAAAAAAAAAGAAATAGTGTCGCGTCCCCCTCGACCAGCAAGGATGACGCAACTCACAAAAGCTCTTCTCCAGCAGTTTATTCAGGTCCCTTGAAAATAGTCTTCCGAATACCCGGGCAGACCCAACCCACAGGCTAAATACTAAATGAACAGCCAATCAAGTAAAGCCAAGTGGTGCTATCTTAGAGGCCCACGTATGCGGAAGCAAGCCAGATCAGCGGTCTTAGCCAAATATGGACTTGTTTATCATCGAGAGCGCTCACCGTGGGGCTGGTGGAAGGCGGAAACCGGCGCCATCTTTAGGGCGCGGCACATCGCAGCTCTCTACAGTTCCCCCTTTTTTTATTTTTTCTAAGGTTGGTAGAAGTCCCTGGAAAGGCTTCGTAATCCCCCTATCTGGGGATCTCACGGTGGGCCTGAGCCTGTAGGAGGGCGGTGCTCAAACTCTTACCTGTCTCTGGGTCAGCCTCCCCACTCGGGACTGCCCTGTCTTAGGTGGCTGAGACTTACCCGTCTACTCCGTCATTGACTTGCCAGACCCTAATATCTGTGGAACGAATACCTCAGTGGGCAGGGACTATGCTTAGTGAAGATTTACTTCACGGCAGCGAGCCATGCCTGAGGGGACTGGCCCGCCTCAATGGTGACAAGGGCTTGTATAATCATGGCTACATTATGCTTTTGTGTGGTTCTCATTTTGTAGATGCACCATAGGCAAAACAGAGAGGCTAGTATCATTTGTATCGCCAAAGAGCCTACTCCCGCCCATTCCTTAAGATGATCCATAGCCGTCTGTATCCAGGAAGTCAAACCAGTAGCCAGGCTCAGATCCACCCGAGTGGAATTGATGTGGACAATTGTCGCTCTCAGCTCTCTCATCAAATTTTCAAATTCAGCTGACCAATCCTGTAAGAGGAACTTTGACAATTGTCTAGACAAATTAGCAGCCTTTGTAAAATTTTGATACTGCACGGAAGTAACACACAAACTTTGCAATTTCCACTCACACCCCAATTGTGCTAGTTGCCAAAGAGAATCAATCTGTTCTTGTATTAAATCTATGCGTTGATTAACTATCATAAGGCCTCCTTTGAGATGAGAATTCATAGAGGTCTGGGTATCCAATGCCTGTGCTACAGTGGCTGAGATGTTATTCAAGGCATTGGCAGTCTGTATAGAACTAGACAAGGCAATAGCTGAGGCAGTAGCTCCCACAGCAGCAATAGTGATAGCAGTAACAATAGCTGCAGTGATGCCAAAATCTCTTTTAAACCTGAATAGCATCATGGTATTAGGGGCCTCTACAGGAACTGGTACATATCGAGGCATTCTAGTCACCACAGCCACAGGAAAGGCTGTGGCATTCCAGCATAGGGCATAAAAACATGTGCCCGGAGTGCATACTAACTTTTCTTCACCCAAGGATGCACTCCCATTACTTACAATCCACAGAAAAGGAGGCCAGAGGCACACTGGCGAGGCTGAAAAGTTCTTGTTGCGGTAAGAATGAAACAAAGATTTCCAAGTACCAGAGCCACTACCGCTAGAAAAATCCAGATTGGTAGCGGACCCTAGGGAAAAATTACCTCTTTGATAAATTCCTCCCCCAAGCATAAGTATAGGTCCCAAATCCATATAGCTACCATTTGCTCCACACAAAAGCCATAAATCAAAAGGATTGGTGGCAGTCTGTTGAGGATCCCTAGTAGATATATCAAGCATCTGATCTTTGATATGTATGTAAAGGACATTGTAATGACCCCACGCCCAGTAGCCAACCAGGCTGGTGCCATACCCGTCCGGTATCTTTTTCTCAGAGATGGGAAACTAGGATACCAACCCATATGCAATCAAACATGCCCTTCTTGAAGTCGCTAGAAGCTGACCCCAAGTGCAGTGCTTAGCTTCACATCCTGAGCATGATGATAGCTTAGTCCTTTAGGACAGTCAACCAAGCTTGTGGCTGTCTAGCCTCCAAGGCAGCAAAGGCTTGCACCAGCATGGCATTGCTTCTCCTCTGTGAAATCCTCATCTTACAGATACACCATAGGGCAATGAAACTGACTAGGAAGAGCATGCCTCCTAGGGCACCCATTCCCGCCCATTCCTTCAGATGATTCATGGCTCAGAGGATCCATGTTGACAGTCCTTCAGCAACAGAGACATCAACCCGGGTGGAATTCACATGCACGATGGCAGTTCTCAGATTCTGCATCAGCTTATCAAACTCGCCAGACCAATTTCCTGTAAGATACTGAGAGAGTTGCTTAGACAAATTTGCAGCTACAGTATAATTTTGATATGGCACAGAGGTCACACACAAACCAGTCATTTTCCACTCACAGCCAATCTGGGCCACCTGCCACAATACATCCAAGGCCATGGCTACATTGGCTGACAAATTATTCAAGGTAGCGGCAGTCTGCACTGAGGCATCCAGGCTTTCAATCCCTTGTTTTTATAAGGGGTGATAGTTGCTTTACACTCCTTTGTACATTGCTCATACACAAGTTGTTTAATTAAGGGCATTGCCAAATCAGGGTCTCCAAATACCCTTTCAGCTGCTTCAACCATTATAGCCACGAAGTCTGAGAAAGGCTCCAGGGGATCCTGAATAACCTTGGTTAGATTGCCATTCACTTCCCCTTTGTTAGGCAATGATTTTTAAGCTCTGGTTGTGATTAAATTGATTTGCTCAAACACCTGAGCCGGATACCCAGTTTGTTGTTGAGCATATCGACCTTGCCCAAGAAGCATGTCCACATCCCAGGCTGGGTTTCCTGCTGCACGATTAGCAGCAGCTTGTTCATTAGCAAACTCAATCAAGAAAGCCTTCCAATCTAAATACTGCCCAGAGGACAGGCAGGCACGTGCCAGGCTCATCCAGTCACTAGGAGTCATGCAATAACGACTAGGAGCTTCCACCTGAGCTACAGTGAAAGCAGCATTAATCCCATAAGTGCGGACAGACTCAGCGAGTGCTTTAATTACCTTAAAATCGAGAGGTTCATGATAACGATTTCCCCCTCCATCCTGAAAGACAGGGTAGTACAGCTCATGTCTCACTTCCCTCCAGACATTTGGACAGAATGACCGCCCACTAGGACCACTCGGAGGGGAAGTCTCATTATATGAAGGCGGCGCCAGCACAGGCGGCCCCAGACCTGAGGGCTCTATCCGGGTGCAGTCAGAACTCTTCCTCAAAGATGACTTCTCCATTTTCTTTGTTAACATTTTAAGTTCCTCTTTAGACTCTGAGCTATCCTCTTCCAAAGTATCTTTCCCAGATTTGACGGAGCGCTCCTTTTTTAACTGTTCTAATGCCTTTTGTCCTTTTTCCACTGCCTTGTAATATTTCTGATCTCCTAAACAACTCTGAACAAGTCTCCAAATAGGCCATGCTCCTCCCTGCAATGTACTTTGCTCCCAGGCAAAATCCAAGTCCCTGCCTAATTTGTCCCAGCAGGATACCGTAAGATTCCCGGACACCGCAAACCACGGAGCCACGGAATCGCATTCATTCAAAAATCTCTCTAGGGTAGACTTCTTAATTTTCAAATTCCTAGCTAAAAGTAGCTCCTGAAGAGCCAGAAAAATTGGATGTGACTCAGACAATCCCATGTTTAAAAATTTACTTTCGGTTCGCAGCTTCCCCGCGAAACTTTACCTTTTGTTCACAACCTCCGCGAAACTTTACCGTATGTTCACTATCTCCGCGAATCTTTACCGTATGTTCGCTATTATCTGCGAATCTTTACCGTATGTTCGCTATCTCCGCGAATCTTTACCGTATGTTCGCTATTATCCGCGAAACTTTACCGTATGTTCGCTATTTCCGTGAAACTTTATTGTCCCAAATTATCCCAGGAACTTACCAGCGCGCTGCCCCTGACTGCAGGAGTTCTGAGTCTTTTTTGGGTCCCCGTACGGGCCACCACTTGTCGCGTCCCCCTCGACCAGCAAGGATGACGCAAATCACAAAAGCTCTTCTCCAGCACTTTATTCAGGTCCCTTGAAAACAGTCTTCCGAATGCCCGGGCAGACCCAACCCACAGGCTAAATACTAAATGAACAGCCAATCAAGTAAAGCCAAGTGGTGCTATCTTAGAGGCCCACGTATGCGGAAGCAAGCCAGATCAGTGGTCTTAGCCAAATATGGACTTGTTTATCATCAAGAGCGCTCACCGTCGGGCTGGTGGAAGGCGGAAACCGGTGCCATCTTTAGGGTGCGGCACATCGCAGCTCTCTACAAAATAGAACAGTCCTTGAGTCTAACCTCCTGTACCTTGCTTAATAAGACCATTTAACAATTTGTAACCAGTCCCCTTAAACAACATCTATAACATATCAAATGACCAAAATATTATCCCCCCACTTTTTGGGAATGGGATGTCACTCTCTTAAAATTGCTTCCTGCTTGAGCCGGGTGGTGGTGGCGCACGCCTTTAATCCCAGCACTTGGGAGGCAGAGGCAGGCGGATCTTTGTGAGTTCGAGGCCAGCCTGGTCTACAAAGTGAGTCCAGGACAGCCAAGGATACACAGAGAAACCCTGTCTCGAAAAACCAAAAAAAAAAAAAAAAAAAAAATTGCTTCCTGCTGAATTGGGATGTAGAAAACCTGTTTGGGGGGCCCAAATAAAATGGAAAAAAATGGTTAAGCAATTTAATAGTAACATTTTTTTGTCCAGTCTCTACGTGCTCAGCAATTTGGATGTCCTGAGCAGTTTGTAGTCCAAAGTTGAATTTTGGATGGGAAAGTTCAGGGCTTTATTGAAGTCCTGGCTGGAACATTCTGTGAGCTGGACCATCTGGGCTCACCTTGTCTTCTTTGGTGTTTGGTCCTTTTGCTCTGAAAATATATAATTTCTTAGAAGTAACATATCTCTCTATTTTTTTCTTTGGAACAGGATTTCTCTGTGTATCCTAAACTCATAGAGATCAGTCTGTCTTTGTCTCCCAAGTGCTGGGTTTAAAGGTGTGCCAATCACACCAATGATTACCATATCTCCCCTAGGGTCTAAAATCTCTTTAGAAACCAGTTTTCCAGGGGGAGCCCCACATCTAAGGAGACTGGCTTGTGACCCTTTTCTCTTTATATCTTTAAAAATATCTTATAGTTCAGCATTGCCAAACAACAAAAATATCCTTTTCATCTCCCGATATAGGAAAATCAAAGACATCTAATCAAAAATCAATCAAAGAAACAACATTCCAAAAGCCTTGGTCTAATTGCCACCCCATATTGTAATTTAAGTTTTGTTTCTTATTCCTAAAATCTAGCTTTGACTGTATATCCTTGGTGGGCCTTTCCCAGATACTCTTGATAAGCATCTAGTAGTAATCAGGAATTTGTGAGCTCCAGCTGCCATCAATTTGTTTTGTATCAGGACAGGCCTCCTTCCTTCCCCTATTGTTATTGTCAGCAACCTAGCATTCCAACTGTAAGCTCTCTTTCTTAAGCCTATCCTAGGCAAATCTTTCTCAAAAAGTATACATTGAACCACAATTGTCAGTGTAAAAATCATCTGTGTGTTAAGAGAAACAAGCTCAATTGGAATCCAAACATGAGATATTATGAATTTCTCCATTTTCTCTCATATATAGGGAGAAAGAACTTGAAAAGAAAAAGAGGGGGAATAAATGTATATAATATAGAAATGATAAGATATAAGGGTAGGCTATTAAATCTGCTCTGAAACTTAAAACTATTGTCATTCTTAAAATAAGGCTATCTTTGATACATTGGTATAGAATTTTGTATATTGATAAAAAATAAGATCAATTTTGATAGAATTTTATAGTTTGCTTGTTCAAAGATGATAGATAGATTTATCAATAGATGTCTTCAAAACTCTCAGAGATATACAGAAAATGGCATTTAAGGATATTATTATTTTTAAAATTGTTTGACTTTAAGACAGCTCCTGACAGCTCCCATTTGACTTGGAAGAAAACAATGAGCATCAAAAAGAAATCTCCTATCAGGAGATAATTCCTACTGGACAAAAATGTCCTTGCTCTCTCAAGAGACTATATACAGCCCAAAGATGGACCAGAGCTTAAATGCAGGTAAGTTGATGTCCTGATTCTGCAGAGACAGAATGGGAAAATCCTTATTTCCTGCTACACAATTGTGTCTGTGAGATATGCTTGGTCAAAAGGCTGAAGATGGTGATGCTCCAATGGTATCGAGAGATAGTTGGGACTGTATAGGCAGCAAACTGTCATATTTCTTTTTGGAAGCTGCTCTTCTGTGCTTCCTACTCACTCAAATAATAACTTTATCCCTTCTTATGTCGTTGATGGGGTTGAAGGCATAATAGCTATAAAATTTCAATAAAAGTTGATTTAGAATTTAAAAGGAAGCCGGGCGGTGGTGGCGCACGCCTTTAATCCCAGCACTTGGGAGGCAGAGGCAGGCGGATCTTTGTGAGTTCGT
>CAJQZJ010032578.1:1002633-1021713 GCA_907164525.1 Lophiomys imhausi | reverse complement strand
CACAGAGAAACCCTGTCTCGAAAAACCAAAAAAAAAAAAAAAAAAAAGAATTTAAAAGGAAATGTAGGATGTGATAGAAATTATTTAGGTTCAGAACTTTAGACACACCAAGATAGATGATTTTTTTCTTCTTCAAGATTGCCTGCCGGGCGGTGGTGGCACACGCCTTTAATCCCAGCACTTGGGAGGCAGAGGCAGGCGGATCTTTGTGAGTTTGAGGCCAGCCTGGTCTACAAAGCGAGTCCAGGACAGCCAGAGATATTCAGAGAAACCCTGTCTCGAAAAACCAAAAAAAAAAAAAAAAAAAAAGATTGCCTGATACAAATAGGCTAAACATTATGTACGAACTTTTTATACAGGGTTTTTTTGATTGTTTCATATTTGTTCTTATTGTTTTTACTATATAAGTTAAAAAATTTTAGTCTTTTTTTTTTTTTTTTTTTTTTTTTTTTTTTTTTTTTTTTTTTTTTTTGGTTTTTCGAGACAGGGTTTCTCTGAATATCTCTGGCTGTCCTGGACTCGCTTTGTAGACCAGGCTGGCCTCGAACTCACAAAGATCCGCCTGCCTCTGCCTCCCAAGTGCTGGGATTAAAGGCGTGCGCCACCACCGCCCGGCTAAAAAATTTTAGTCTTTTATTACACAAAAGGAGGGAAATTTTGGGGTGGTGTTAAGCATTCTAAATCTTGGTTGGTCCTGTTTGCTGTCTGTTACTTACTTTGTAAATAAATGCTGAGGCCTGGAGATTGGGCAAAGACAGAGGTAGGCAGGACTAAGGTGCATGGGCTTTTTGAGACAGAGGGCATCTTGGGAAGAAGAAGTAAACAGGAGGAGAAACCAGAAACAAACAAGGAAGACATGCCATGCGATAGATTAAAGGAGATCCTTCCATGTGGCCTGGAACATCGGCTTAGCGTGGAGAATAATAGTCCAAAGGGACGTATATGGGTTCATATTTGGGTAACAGAATTATGAGCTAGCTTAGATGGGCTAGGATTACACAACCTAGGCCTAGGCTTGTTAAAATCCACCTGGTGTCTGTGTGTATTCATTTATAATGGCGGGTTAAGGATTAACACCACCAAACCAATTAAGATAATATAAATACTGGTTAAATAGTTTAATTAGCTATTTTTTCCTATAGTGTATCATTAAGTTCTTCATTTGAGACATCTCTGGTTTCCTAATGTAGGCACTTAGAAATTATATATATATATTTCCCCCTTAGAATTGCTTTTATTTTATCCCGTAGATTTCTTGTGTGTGTTGTGTTTCCATTTTCCTTTGATTCTAGGAATTTAAAGTTTTTCCTTCTTGATTTTTTTTCAGGGACCCATTCGCTACTCAGTAGAGTCCTGTTTAAAGTCCATAAGTTTGGGTGTGCTATAGAGTTTCTCTTGCTCTTGATATTTCTAGACCTATTATGTTATGATCAGATAGGGTACAAGGAATTATTTAAGTTTTCCGGTATGTGATGAGACTTACTTTGTGTCCTAATACATGATCTATTTTAGAGAAAGCTTCCTGGACTGCTGAGGAAAATGTGTATTCTGTAGTGTTTGTTTAGAATCTTTTCTACTCATCTGTTAGGTTAGGTCCATTTGATCTATGATGTCGTTTTATTCATATATTTCTGCTCATTTTATTTTATTTTATTTTTGGTCAGGATGAACTGCCAACTGGTGAAAGTTGGGTGTTGAACTAAATCACCCGCTACTACTATGCTAGTGTTAATCTGTGACTCCACAGGTAGTAGAATTTGTGAAAATCGGTGCACCTGTTTTTAGGGTCATGCATGTTTACAGTCATAGTGTCCTCTTGATGGATGGGTCCCATGATCAGCATGAAATAACCACTTTTTTCTTTTCTCACTAGCTCGTGTTTGAAGTCTATTTTGTCATATATAAGAACAGTGACAAATGCTTGTTTTCTAGTCTATTTTCTTAGAATATCTTTTCCCATCCTTTCACCCTAAGGTAGTGTCTGCCTGCCGTGGTGAGGTGTAGTTCTTAGAAGTAGAGAATAATTGGCCCCGCTTTTTGATCTAGTCTGTTAGCCAGTGCCTTTTAATTGTAGAACAGAGACCATTAATATTCAGAGATATTATTGAAATATGTGTATGGATTCCTGTTGTTTGTGGGGTTTTTCCCCCCTCATTCTTTTCTTGCTTAACTATTATTCTAGCATGGTGGTTTTATTCTGTGGCCTCGTAGATAGACTGGCTTTTCTTTTCAGTCCAAAAGATTACTCTAAGCATCTTCTGCAGACCTGGTTTAGTGGTCATAAATTCTTCTAGTCTCTGTTTATTATGAAAATTTACTGTCAATTATTTACTTTTGCTGGGGGTAGTAAGTAGTCTGGGCTGGGCAGTTGGTGGTTGTTGCCATTCACATCTCTGCCCAGGATCTTCTGGCTTCTAAAATTTCAGTTGAAGACTCGGCTTTTATTCTGATGGGCCTGCCCATGTGTGTGAATTCCTGTTTTTCTCTTTCTGTTTTCAATGTACAGTTTTTGTTCTGTATATTTAGTATCTTAATTATAATATAATAAGGGAGGGGTTTTGTTTGTTTGTTTTTTGTCTTATCTGCTCAGTGTCCTGTACCTGAGATGGTATCTCTTTTCCTAACTCCTAGAAATTTTGTTGTAATTATTTTCAAATTTTATTTTACAACTTTGGAATGAGATTCTTCTTCTATGCCTATGCTCCACAGATTATATATCTTAAAGTGTTCCATCTCTTGGGATTCACACTGGTACCTTATGATTTTATCGTTGTCCTTGCTCTATCCTTCCTGCACCTTGTCTCTACACTCAGATAGTCTGACTTTTCTTGATCCATCTATTGGTGAGAGTGTCCACAGAGATTTTTATCTGACTTACACCAAGTTTTCCATTTCCAGCATTTCTGGCTGGTTTTTCTTCACGTTTCTATCTCTTTGTTGATTCCTCTCCCATGTCTTGCACCATCTATCTTTCATTAGCTCTTTGTGTTTCCCGTCGTGAGCTTCTTTTCCTCTTTGAACATTCTTATAATCACTCTTTCTCAGTTTTCCAGGAGTCCGCCTAATTCACTCTCACTATACACCATTGCTGAAGGATTAGTAACATTTGGAAGAGTTATATTGCCTTGGTTTTCTTGTTTCCGATGTGTTAGATTTTATCCATCTGGGGTTATTCCTTTACTTGGTGTTTTTTTTGTTTTGTTTTGTTTTTTTTTTGTTTTTTGTTTTTTGTTTTTCGAGACAGGGTTTCTCTGTGTAACAGCCCTGGCTGTCCTGGACTCGCTTTGCAGACCAGGCTGGCCTCGAACTCACAGAGATCCGCCTGCCTCTGCCTCCCGAGTGCTGGGACTAAAGGCGTGCGCCACCACTGCCCGGCTTACTTGGTGTTTTATTATTATCTTTTGGTCAGATAAATTCTTTCAGTTGAAGCATTTGTAGTGCTCACGTGAAACTTGAGGGTGAGTGTAGTACAGAAAAAAAGATTCCCCACTCCAGGAGCAGACTGTATTTGTATTATTTGAATAAATATATTTGTATTATGTTTATACTGTTATTTAAATGTATTTCTATTACTCTTGAGTAAAATATTAACTACAGGGACAACCACAGCTGCTGGATAGTGACCCCATTTGGAAATGTCATACCAGCCAGTGAACAGCAGTGTCCGCTTTGGCTTACAAGGCTATTGGAGAACAAACAGCCAAGCACAGAATGGTGTATACTTGGGTTTCCGTTGGTAAGCCTGTGTATGGGAGAGAGGTAGCCAGGTAAGAACAGGGGTCAGTGTTAGAGTGGCTCTGAAATGAAAAAAAAAAAGGGGGAGGAGTTAGTTAGGGTCCACATGTTTTAGAAAAAGAGGAGGGGGCTTGATAGAAAGTAAAAAAGATGTAGGATCAAGAGGAGAAATGGATGAAATGGGAGAAAGGTATATTTTCCAAATATCTTGTGGGGTTGGAGAGACAGCTCAGTGGTTAAACCAGTTGCTGCTCTCTTAGGGGGTCCATGTCAGGCAGATCACAACTGCGTATACGTAGCTCTAGGAGAGAGTCTGGGAGAGCACCTCTGGGCTCTGGGCTCCAGTGCTCCTGCATACATATCTCCCACCCCCAGAGACACACAAGTAAAGTAAATCTTTAAATCTTTAAGTGTGTCTGCGTGAATTTGTATGCACTGCATGCATGCAGGTGGAGAAAAGATGATGGTGTCAAATTGCCTGGAACTGGAATTACAGGTGGTGTGAGCCTCCATGTGGGTGCTGGGAACCAAACCTGGGTCCTCTGCAAGAGCAGCCAGTGCTCTTAACCACTGGGCTGTCTCTCCAGCCCTGTTCTCCAAAAAAGCCTTTTGTGAGACTCCCCAGAGAAACATACGGAACAGTCCTAGAGTCCAACTGAACAATATACAAAACAAAACTACACCCGAGACACATATGCAAGAGTAAGATTAAATAATAAACTTAGAAGTAAGTTTCCAGGACAGTTGCACCGGACTGAAAGACGATGCTCTCGAATAACCCCTGGCTCTCTAGGTTCACGGAGGAGGCTAGAACAGAAACCATTTATCCTTGAGCCTCCGTGTTCTGTACAGGAAGTTGTACATTCTCTCTTGGTCGTTCCCTCAGACTTTGCAGTCCGCTGTGACCTCTTCAGGTCCTGCAGGTCCAGCCCATGTGAAGAACAGCACATGGAGTTTCTGCTGTTCCCTGAGCAGCTTGATTTGCCTGGCACAGTGCCAATGGGCGAGGGCTTGTGGCTAGGCTCCAATTCTCACCTCTCCTGCGTTTTTGTTTTGTTTACAGTGCTCTCTCTGTCTCAATAAGTTTGTTCACAGACCTTGTCTCTTACAGGATAAGAATTACTATGTATTATCTATCTCCACTGTTTCATTCACCGAGTCTCAGTGGAGACTCGGGTCTTACCTGGGAGTCTTCCTATTGACTTTTAGTGTTTTTCCTGTGTCAGTCAGTCTTTCTTCCGCCCCCCTTCCTTCTTTCCTTTCCTTTTGTTTCTTTCTCTGTGTGTATTCGTTCATGTATGTATGCATGTGTTTGAAGGTGTATTTACACATGTGTGTAGAGGCTAGAGGTTGACCTTGGGGGTCTTCCTCATTTGCTCTCCACCCTATGTTTTAAAAGTCTCTTTCTCGGCCGGGTGGTGGTGGCACACGCCTTTAATCCCAGCACTCGGGAGGCAGAGGCAGGCGGATCTTTGTGAGTTCGAGGACAGCCTGGTCTACAAAGTGAGTCCAGGACAGCCAAGGATACACAGAGAAACCCTGTCTCGAAAAACCAAAAAAAAAAAAAAAAAAAGTCTCTTTCTCTGTAATTTTGTGTGTGTGTGTGTGCATACATGCATGCTCATGTGTGTAAGTGCTTGTGCACATATTCATGGCCTTTACATGGAGATCAGAGGGCAACCTCAGATGTGGGCCCTCACTTTCCACCTTGTTTGAGATGGTGTGTCTCGTTCAACACTCGTTATACCAACCCCGTTGACCTTGAGTTGTTTCTGGAAACTCTCCTGTCTCCTTCTGGATAAGAGTATGGGAATTATGCCAGGCATGGTGGCTCATCCTTTAACCCCAGCACTTGGGAGGCAGAGGTAGGTGGATCTCTGTGAGTTTGAGACCAACCTGGTCTACAGAGAGAGTTCCAGGATGGTCAGGGCTACACAGAGAAACCCTGTCTCAAACAAACAAACAAATGGAAATTATAAGCATGTGTGGCTTTTTTCATGGATTCTAGCAATCTCATCTCAGTTTCTCATGCATGCTTTCCACTTAGCCACCCACCCAACCCTTCCACCTTATTTTTTGAGACAAGCTCTCTCTCTCTCTGAACTTGAAGTTGACAGATTGGCCAGACTGGTGAATGGGCTTAGTTTGGGGGGCCAGAGACAAAACGTTGTTAGGAGCTGGGGGATACAAGAAGATGCATGGCAAATGTGACAGATGTTGCTCGGGGTGAGAGAATGAACCCTTGATCCGAAGGGTGTTTTATAGAGAATTGTGCAGAAGAGATTTCTTGCCACAGCTGGTTACACAATAAGTTACTCAAACGTGATGCTTATTCAGCACCATTGCTGCCCAGTGTTGTTTATCCAGTTACCAGGGCTATGTAGGCTTTGTGGGATGGATTTAGTAATGGGCCTTTTCTTTTCTGTTTTATGAAACAATTTGAGGCTGATTTGTTCATTTATTTATTTGCGTGTGTGTGTGTGTGTGTGTGTGTGGTTTGTTCACTTGTGGATAACCATGCAGAGGTCAGATTCTGATATTTCCCTTAATGGCTCTCCAGACCTTAATTATTTGTTTGTTTGTTTGTTTTTAAGATTTATCTATTTTTATTTTTTGTGTATTGGTGGGAGTTGACTTGTAGGTGCTGGGAATTGAACCCAGATCCTCTGGAAGAGCAGTCAGTGCTCTTAACTGATGAGCCATCCCTCTAAACCCCCTCCCACCTGTTTGCTTGTTTGTTTTTGTTTTTTGGGGCAGGGTTTCTCTATGTAGCCCTGGCTGTCCTGGAACTTGCTCTGTAGACCAGGCTGGTCTTGATTTCATAGAGATTCACCTGCCTCTGCCTCTCAAGTGCTGGGATTAAAGGTATGAGCCACCACACCCATCAGGAAATTGATTCTTAATTACTATTTTAATCTTATTGCTTGCCATGAATTTGTTTAAGTTATTTATATCTTGATTTAATTTTGGAAAGTCATAGCTATGTAAGAATTTATCAGTTTCTTCCAGATTTTCCAGGGTTTTTTTTTTAAAATACATTTTTAAAGTAGCTCCTAACAATTCTCTGGACTTAAATGGAATCTCTACTAATCTCCAATTTTTCATGTTTATTTTATTTTTTTTTTTTTTGGTTTTTTGAGACAGGGTTTCTCTGTGTATCCTTGGCTGTCCTGGACTCACTTTGTAGACCAGGCTGGCCTTGAACTCACAGTGATCCGCCTGCCTCTGCCTCCCAAGTGCTGGGATTAAAGGCGTGCGCCACCACCGCCCGGCTCTAATTTTTTTTTTTTAACTTGAGTCTCCTCTTTCTTTTGGTTTAACTGGCTGGGGGTCTGCCAAGATTTCCTTTCCTTTCCCTTGTCTTTTTAGCTGTGAGCCTGTGTGATGTGTTGTATGTGTGTTGTCTGTGTGCCCACACGCATGTGCACATGGAGGCCAGGACATCTACTGTCTCCCTCTTTCACTCTCCGCCTTACTGCCTCGAGACAGGGTCTCTCGCTGAGTCAGATGCTTGCCTCTTTGGCTAAGCCAGCAAACACCAATAGTCACCCTGTCCACCCCCCCTGTCGGGTTTACTCCTGGGCTTATAGGACCCTGCGGCCATGCCTGGCTTTTTCCACGGCACTGGGGATTCAAACTCATGTCTTCGTACTTGCAGGGCAAGTATTTTAGCCACTGAACCATTTAGTGTTTCAAAGGACAAGCTTAGAGCCTTCAATCCCAGGACTCCGGAGGCAGAGGCAGGCAGACTTCTGTGAGTTCAAGGCCAGCCTGGTCTACAGAGTGAGTTCCAGGGAAGCTGGCCTACACTGAGAAACCCTATCTCAAAAATCAAACAAACAAACAAAATACAAGCTTAGCTTGATAGAGTTTTATATGGGTATTTTAGTCACTTATTAATTTCTGTTCTGATCTTTATTGGCATCTACTACTTAAAAAAAAAACATTTATTTTGCGGGGTGTGGTGGCGCATGCCTTTAATCCCAGCACCCAGGAGGCAGAGGCAGGCAGATCTCTGTGAGTTCAAGGCCAGCCTGGTCTACAAAGCAAATCCAGGACAGCCAGGGCTCTGTTACACAGAGAAACCCTCTCGAAAAACAAACAAACAAACAAAAATTTTATTTTTTGTTTTTTGATTTTTATATATATATGTGTGTGTGTGACTATGTGTAGGTATCTCACATGAGTGCAGGTGCCAGAGGAAGCCAGAAGAGTGTTGGGTCCCTTGGAATTGAAGTTATAGGTTGTAAACTCCCCAGCATGGGTGCTGGCAACTAACTTCCAGTCCTCTGCAAGAGCAGCAAGTGCTCTTAACTACTGAGCATCCTCTCCAACCCTTACCTTCTGCTTTTGAGTTTGGCTTGTCCTTACTTTTCTGAGATCTTGGGGAGCATCATTAGGTTATTTTTTGAGGTCTTTCTTACTGTAAGCACTCACAGCCATGAACTCTCCTCCAGAAGCCACATTCACCCTATCCCAAAAGTTCAGGAGGCTTGTGCTTTCATTTTCACTTTATTTGAGGAATGTAAGACATGTCCTATTTTTATCTTATGCATATGAGTGTTTGCCTACATATATGCATGTGCATCATGTGTGTGCAGAGCCCACTGGGCTGAAGACATTGTTGGGCTCCTAGAACCAGAGTTACAGAGTGTGATGAGCTACTGTGTGGGTGCTGGGAACTGAACCTAGGTCCTAGCAAGAGAGACAATTTCTCTTAACCACTGAGCCATCTCTCCAGCCCCACGATTTATGAATTCAATTTTTGTGTGTGTGTGTTTGTTAAGACTTGCTTTGTGGCTTACGCTGATTTTCGAAGAATATTCCATAGTCTGTTATGAAGAGTGTGTTTCCATTTCTGTTGGATGGAATGGTTTGTAGATATATATTTAGCCCTTTTGAGCTATATTGTAGTTTGGATTCTGGTTTATTTGTCGATTTTGTTTGAATTAACTATATAAAGAAGAGAACGGGAAACAGAAATCACTTCCGGTTATAGGGTCAGATATCTTATGTACTACAGACATTTTATGTACATTGGTGTTTATTTTATTTATCCAAATTATCCAAAGTTTAGTGCATGTGTGCTTGTAATTTTATATATGTTCTCTTAATTGTTCCCTTGAGTACTACACAGTAATCTTATTTATTTCTCCTGACTAATTTTGAAGCAGCTTTGTTGGATATCAGGATACACATGCCAGTCTGCTTCTTGCTTTTGCTTGATAAATTGACTTCCACCCCTTGACTCTTGCTCTGTGGATGTCTTTGCTAGTGGAGTGTGTTTGCTGGGAGAGCAGATAGTTGGATCTTCTTCCCTTCACACATCAGCCCGGCTCAGGCCTCAGTCCTCCACCACAGGTAGACATTTCTAGAAAGATATACAACATGCTGAGTGGCCTCGCAAACATAACTGTCACTCCGAACAGCAAAGACTTCTATGACTCATAACATTCTGTGGTTTTTAGGAGACCTTTTCTTAGGAACAAAGATCAAATTATTTGTCTCAACATGAATGCATATTAGAAAAAATTGTGCCTGAAGCATATGTCTGTAGTCCCAAGTAGTAAAAACAGCAAAGCCAAACACTGGAGTGCGTTTGCAATATGGGAGCTACAACATATTGGTTTTTGGAAGCTGCTATGGCAAAGGGGCCACAGGGTGAGGGATATGAACAACAGAACCTTACTTTAAAAATATACAGTCAGAGCCGGGCAGTGGTGGCGCACACCTTTAATCCCAGCACTTGGGAGGCAGAGGCAGGTGGATCTCTGTGAGTTCGAGGCCAGCCTGTATACAAAGTGAGTCTAGGACAGCCAGGGCTGTTATACAGAGAAACCCTGTCTCGAAAAACCAAAAAAAAAATATATATATATACAGTCAGGTGTGGCGGTATATGCCTTTAAACTCAGCACTCTGGAGGCAGAGGCAGGAGGATCTCTATGAGTTCCAGGCCACCCTGGTCTACAGAGAGAGTTCCAGGACATCCATGGCTGTTACACAGAGAAACCCTGCCTTGAAAAAAAAATCAACCCCCCAAAATATATATGATATATGTATATATATATGATGTATATGTGATATAATATATAAACATATATCATATATAAAAAACACCCTGACTAGTTTCCTCTCTCTCTTCTCCTCCCAGTCCCTCCCCTCATCTCCCCTTCCCCCCAATCCATTCTTCCTCTGTTTCTCTTCAGGCCTCTCATGGATATCAACTAGTCTTGGCATATCAAGTTGTAGTAAGACTAGGGGCATCTTCTCCTATTAAGGTTGGATGATGCAGGCAGTAAGAGAAAAGGGTCCCAGAGGCAGCTGTCCCCACTGTTAGGAGTCCCACAAGAAGACCAAGCTACGCAACTGTAGCATATGTACAGAGGGCCTAGGTCAGCCTCATGCAGACTCCCTGGTTGGTGATTCAGTCTGTGTGAGCCCTGGTTAGTTGATTCTGTGGGTTTTCTTGTGGTGTCCTTGACCCCTCGGGTTCCCACAATTCTTTCGCCCCCTCTTCTGCAGGATTCCCTGAGCTCTGCCTAAGGTTTGACTGTGCATCTCTGTATCTGTTTCCATCAGCTGCTGGGTGAAGCCTCTCTGATAACAACTGGGCTATGCAACAGTCTATGAGTGTATACATAGCAGAATACCATTAGGAATAATTTTCTATCCTAGGTCTTTGGGCTGTCCAGTTTCTGAATCCTGGCCCTTCAGTCAGTGTGAAGGGTGGGCTCCCTCTTGTGGTGTGGGTCTCAAGATGGACCAGTCATTGGTTGGCTACTCCTAAAATTTCTGAATCATTTTTTTCCCCAGCACATCCTTGCAGGCAGGGCAAATTATAGGTTGAAGGTTTTCCTGAAGTCAAAGCTTTGTTATCAAATATATTCATTAATAACTATCAGCACTTATAACAAATATAAACACTTACTGCCTAACAACTAGCCCTAAGAATAACTATAAACCCTGTTACCTAACAACTGACCTTATTAATAACTATAAATGTCTATTATCTAACAACTAATCCTAACCTTTTAGAAGGATACAGTCTCTGAGGCAGGTCCTCAGTCATCAAGAATGCCTTTAGGGCACTCGGTCAACAGTTTTTCTTCAGGAATATCTCAGATGTAGGTCCTTTAGGGTAAATTGGCTATGGCATTGCTAGGGCAGCTTCCTTTTAAATGAGGCCTGAGGCTTTCTTCTCTCTGGGCGCCTCAGCTGTCCGTAGGCCAACTTGGTCAGTTTGTATCAGCCACTCAGCTGCTCTGCTGCAGTTCTATTCAGGCCACTGTTTGAACTGATTGAACCCAGGGCAAAAGCTGTGCCACAGGGTTTAGTCCTTGGCTTTTCGTTGCATTGCCAGGACCTTCTCTGATCACCAGCTTCTTTCTGCTTCAGGGAGAGCTGACTGTAGCTTTTCAGCTCTGTTTGAGAACAGTTTTTCAGGACGCCTGCATTGGCTCTGCCAGATGATACAAACTGCTTGGCATCTCATAGTCTCTAGCGTGAGAACTCTTAGGCTCCACCTACTTTGTCCTTAAGTAGGTTTAAGGTGAAACTCTCCTTGTTTCTCCTGGCTTCAGCCTAATCTGGGCTCTGCCCACTTTGTAAGGCTGTTAGCAGCTGAGAACAATGCCAGGCCACAAGGTCTTTTTTAGTCCAGATGCTGCCATGCCAGGTGCCCACAGGGGTCAGGCTGATCTTCATGCCCTCTTTTAAGAGCTATTAGAAGCTCCTAGATATACGCTAAATCTGATTTATGTTAAACTAACTCCCATCACATTTTGTGCCTGAGTTGGTGTCCCAGTCCCTCCACTGGCACTCTTGCTTTGTTACAGGAGATGGCTAGTTCAGGCTCTGTATCCCATGTTACTAGGAGTGTCAGCCGGGGCCGCCTCACAGCTTCTTGGGAGAGGAACTCACATTTTCACAGTTCTAGAGGCTGGAAGTCTGAGGTCGAAACACCAGTAAAATAATGTCTTCTGAGGCCCTTCCCTTCGCTCACATGACCATCTTCTCCCTCTGTGGTTCTCCCTCGGTGCATGTGTGTCTAAATTCCTCTTCTTCATTTTTACTTTTTAAAGATTCATTTTTACCTTCCGAGTGTTTGCCTGCGTGTGTGTGTGTGTGCACCATGTGTGTGTGCAGTACCTCTGGAGACCAGAAGAGGGTGTCAGATTCCAGGAACAGAAGTTACAGGTTGGTGTGGGCTGCTGTGTGGGTGCTGGGAACAGAACTCAAGTCCTCTGCAAGATCAACAAGTGCTCTTAACTGCCGATCCATCTCTCCAGTCCCTGGTAGTTTACTTATTTATTTATTCATTTATTTATTTTTTTGAGATGGAATCTCATGTATCCCAGGCTGGTCTTAAACTCCTGATCCTCTTATTTCCATTTCTTAAGTGTAAGATTGCAGGTGTGTATCTCCACACCTGGCCTTTCTCTCTCTCTCTCTCTCTCTCTCTCTCTCTCTCTCTCTCTCTCCTTCCCTCCCTCCCTTCCTTCCTTCCTTTCATTTTTGAGACAGAAGCTTGGTATGGAGCTCAGGCAGATCTAAAATTCAAGACCTCCCTGCTTCCACCTCCTGAGTATTGGGATGTGTGTATCAGGATGTATGTATCCTGAACTCGCTTTGTGGACCAGGCTGGCCTTGAACTCACAGAGATCCACCTGCCTCTGCCTCCCGAGTGCTGGGATTAAAGGCGTGCACCACCCACGCCCGGCCGAATTTCCACTTTTAAACTTTACATGTATGGGTGTTTTGCCTACATGAATTTCTACTTGCATGCCTGGTACCCATGAAGATGAAAAGATGGCATCAGATCCCCCTTACATATATATGGCTGTGAGCCACTGTGTGGGTACTGAGAACTGAGCCTGGGTCCTCTGGAAGAGCAGGCAGTGCTCTAACCATGGACCCACCTTCCCAGCCCATGCATTTCCTCTTTTTACTAGGGTGGTTGCTACATTGAATTGGGACTACTTTATTGACCCATTGACTGCGGTTTTTTCTTTTCTTCGTTTTTCTTTTTCTTTTTCTTTTTGCTGCTTCAGTTACCCAAGTACAAAAATAATAAATGGAAAATTAGAGAAACAAACAATTCATCTGCTTTAAATTGCACACCATTCTGAAAAGCATGATGAAGTCTTTCTCCAGTCTGCTCCATCCCCCAGAGCGTGACTCATCCCTTTGTCCACCCAGCTATGCTGGTTCATTCCTCACCAGTGAGTCACTTAGTAGCTGCCTTGGTTAGCAGACCGCCCATTACGCTGCTCCAGGGCTTGAGTCCAAGTGGCCCTTATTTACTTAATAATGGCGCCAATGTGTGTGAAGGATGCAAAGGTTGTAAAGCATGAGAGGGTAGTTAATCCAGGTACTATGTCTCCAGGAGATACAGAGTCGGCATTCTCCATGGCGAGAATTCAGACAGTCACACAGGGCAAACGGCACAAGATGGGAGAAACTTATACAGAATAAAGTCGAGTCTACTCTGTGAGAGCAGACAACAGCCAAAAGGTTGTTTCTCTACACGTTAAGAAGGCTTTGCAGCCGGGCAGTGGTGGCGCACGCCTTTAATCCCAGCACTTGGGAGGCAGAGGCAGGCGGATCTTTGCGAGTTCGAGGCCAGCCTGGTCTACAAATTGAGTCCAGGACAGCCAGGGCTACACAGAGAAACCCTGTCTCGAAAAACCAAAAAAAAAAAAAAAAAAAAAGAAGGCTTTGCAAGAGGCAGAGGCAGGTGGATCTCTGTGAGTTCGAGGCCACCCTGATCTAGAGATTGAGTTCCAGGATCTGGGATGCAGAGAAACCCTGTCTCGAAAAAACAAAGAAACAAACAAACGCTTTGAGCCATTTCTAAATCCTCTAGGGTAGGCTGCTGTCCCTGATGGCTTTTTTTCTGTCCATCTGGATTATTTTTTTGTTAACGACACATCTTTGCTTTTTTATCAGAAAATCTCCTGCTGGGCAGAAATCTTGTACAGTTTAAGATTCCTGGCCGGGTGTAGATGGTTACTTATGAAGGACCTTCCAGGCAGTTCAGAACATCCAGTCCTTTGAGGGTCAGAGATGACATCTAGGTATCCATCCATTGCTCTGAGCCTCTGGGCACAGCTCCAGCTCTGCTTCTCTCCTGACTCCTTATCACTTCTCTGGCATTTTCTGCTCTAGATCAGTGTGTTAATCGAATCTTTTATTTAAATCTTCAAAACTGAAGTATTAAGTGAGTAGAGTCAATAGTTTGATTTATGCTCTTTTCTACAATTAAGTGGATTTTTCTGTTCTTTGTAAGTGGACAAAGTGGGGGGATAGAAATAAGTGAAAATAAGAAGGGAAGAGTCAAGGAGAAGAGAAGTAGGAGGAAGTGGGAGAGGGAGTGGGGGGGAGAAAAGGAGAGAGGGAGAGAGAGAAACTAGAGCTGGGTTGCTGAAAGGCGACTTCCTGTTTTGCGGGGTGGGGGGGCACATGTGTGGCTGCTGCTCAGAGGGAATAGTTCCCTTGGAACTGTAGTCACAGATGGTTGAGAGCCACCATATGGATGTTAGGAATCAAACCTGGGTCCTCTGGAGGACTGACCAGTGCTCTTAACCACTGAGCTATCTCTCCAGCCCAACTTTCTGTTTTTTATTAGCAGTTCTCCCACCTTCCTTCCTTTTCCATATTTTGAATAAGAACACTATGTTGTCACAAAAACATTCACAATGAAAGGACAAATTTATTCTTCTTCTTATTATTATTATTATGAATTTTTTTATGTGCATTGGTGTTTTGCCTGCGTGTGTATCTGTGTGAAGGTCCTGAAGCTGGAGTTACAGGCAGTTATGAACTGTCATGTGGTTGCTGGGAATGGAACCCGCGGTTCTCTGGAAGAGCAGCCAGTGCTCTTAACAACTGAGTCATCTCTCCATCCCCCCTCCCGCCCCCCTAGAAAAGACAGGCTTTTAAATGCTGCCATTCCTCAATAATGTCTGAAAGGGAACTACAGCCCAGCTCAGTTCCAGAGTGTGCAGTGCAAACAAACAAAGAAGCAACCCAACACTTCCTTACCAGATCATCCACACATAACAGAAGCCAGTTCACAGCAAAGGACCCAAGTCAAGATATAGCTTTGCACGACTTCTGCATCAGATGGTCAAAATTGTTTTGAGGGGAAGGAAATCAATTTCACTAGCCTCCCTTCAACCTTGGTACCTCTTCCCTCTTTTGCAGAAAAGAAAAAAAAAATCAAAATCAAATCCTAACTTCCCCCAAAGAGAAACATGTGCAACAGTTAATCTATCTTCGAGGCAGGCTTCAAATAGACCTAAAAGGCCCTTTGGCCAGCACACAAGATTGTTCAAGAAAGTCAAAAAGTGTCCCAAGGGGAGATTTTAATATGGGAATTTTAACTTCCCATTTGACTTTTGGTCTTTAAAATACAGGTCAAATCAATGAATTTAATGAAGGCCTGTTGACACAATGGCTTCGCCTTGCATCTTGACCCACATAAAGGGGAGGCAGTCCAGGTCACAAGGCTTTAGCCAAACTTAAGTGGTCGGTACACAAATGTGACAGAATACTTAGAAACCCAGAGTCACGCGAGACCTATTGACAAGCAGTTAAAAGTATCTGAAGTAACTGCAGGAATGAACTTTGGGACGGTAGCACCATTGTGTCCCATTGTTTCTCTCTCTTCATATGAAAACTTGCCCCCAAAGAACAAGAGTCAATGAATGTGAAATGCGGTGTCAGTTTTACTGGGCTCTGGCTGCCTTTCAGTGATGTGACGTTTTTTTGTGGTGAGTTCATGCTATTTAAAAGTATTCTTCGCTCTGAGTTTCAACTCTTGCAAATGGTAACTTCTCAGCCCACTACCCACCCAAGTCTTTTCCAATTTCTTTTATGCTGTGAATAGCTCTTGAAGTTGAATGAAGTGAAGATTAATTTTAGCATTTTTGCTGCTTCGGGACGCTTGGATTTTTCACGCAGGATGCCTGACTGCTCACCGCCAGCTCATGGAGGAGGGGTTGGGGAGGGACAGAGGGGAATGGCCGGCTGACCACAGCCCCTTTACCCTTCACATACCAAGACACAGCCAAGCTGTCTTTCAACCTGGGGGAGACTTCAGACTCAAAATTGGAGTGTCAAATCTTTAACAAGTGTGGGAACCAAGGAATGATAAATGGAAAGGGTTCCTCCCAACCCAAACCAACTGTGAACTGGTAGCCCCTGAATTCCAAAAAAGGCTTGCCTTCGAGACCCATCTAAATGTGTCTCTTGTGTGTGTGTGTGTGTGTGTGTGTGTGTACGTGTGCATGTGTGTATGAGAATGTGTGTGCATATGTGTTTTATCAGTAAACAACCTTTTTACTAAGCCATGTGGACAATACCAGTTTCCTGGGGGGCTCCACCATTGTTTTGAAACACCCTGGGCTGTGTATGAAGTGTGTGAGCCGAGTCATGGGATGTGAAATCTACAAAGGCTCTAAAGAGCCGAGTGCTGGGGTCACGGGGGCCGATGGTTCTCAGATTTGCTCAATATGCTTCGGAGTTTTTCTCAGTAAATCTGTATAGATAGATTTTTAAAAATTGTATTTTCCCCATTGTCTGGTGTGTGCGTGTATGTTTGAAATTTCTCCCTTATTCACTGACCAGTAACTTTTTGTCACCGGCCCCTGACTTTTCTCCTTACATCTGCATTTAAGCTGTCATTTACTGCTGCTGCTGCTCCCTCCTCTTGGGACCTGACAGCCACAGCCTCTTGCGCTTTTATCCCTTTGTGTCTGCATTATGACACAACCTGCCCAAAGTGGCTCAGCTCCCCGATTCTTGTATGTAAAATTTGCAACATTTTTTGAGACGGGTCAGTGCCCATCTTGGGGACCCTTTCTTTATCTGAGTACCGTGTTAAAACTTTTTGCAGATGTGGCCTATTCAGGAGCAGCCCGAGGCTGCATGCAGAGATGAGGAAGAGAAGAAAAGGCCTTCCTATTTTGTGATTGCCATAGTAACTCAAACATTGCCAGTGTGTTTGCGGGCCTGGGAGTTTGATTTCCTGTGCAACCTAGCCCTCTACTGGGCTTCTATGACTCTGGGCTATACAGAGGATAGTGTGCTTGCTAGGTCTGAAATTAAGCATTTCCCTTTAAAATAATACCCATTTGTGTCCATTTTGTTCAACATAACAACAGCTGCTGTCCCTGGAATGACAGAGTTTCCTTTTTATCTGAAGCTTCATATGACATTTATGAATGAGGCAGGCTCCATTCATTTGCAGTTTGAATTCACACTGCTTATTTTTTTTTTTTGTCATTTTTCCCCTTCCCCAGCATATGGGTGAAATTCAACATTATTCAAGTAATTATATACACAGCTCATGAGGAGGAAAAAGCCTGCTTTGTTTGTGCCATCCTTTTTAAACTAGTTAGTGGGGCTTGGCTCTTCCTCCCCCTTTTTTTTTTTTTTAAATTTTAAAGAAGGCTGAATCCAGACTATGAATTGATGGAGGATTTCAAAGTGCTGTCTGCCTCGACGAAGGCCGATAATGGAGGAAGATGCGATGCTGCCACTGAATTTACTTATTATTTACAGATAAACAACTAAAAACATCAGTCCTACTTGCTCGCTGGGAGAGGGGCCGAGAAGTCCAGGGTGGGGGCTCCCGCAAAAAAAAAAATCATTTAAAAACCACAATTATGCGCTCTTGGTTTTCGCCTGCCAGGTCCTCCCCTCTCCCCCCCTCGCCCCCCACCCACCCAAGTGAACAAAACTGCAGGGTACCACCCAGGTGAAGACGCAGGGTGAAAACCCGCGGGGCACAAAAGACCAAATGGCAACCCTTTCAGGACACCCCGCAGTTTCACATTATTGCCGGTATGAGGAAAATTAATTGGCATTTAGTTGCCACATTGCTCTCTATAAACGAAGCACAGTGAAGGTGCCTGGATCACAGCCATTCCCCCCCCCCCCCCCCCCAGGCAAAGAGGCTTCTAGTTGCTTCACCTCTATCCGACATCCACTGGATCTGGCAGACATTCTCACCCACGCACTTCACTTCTCATATTACGTCACTAGAAGCCTTCCACCCTAGATTGAGAACGGGAGGCGCGACAAGAAATCATCCTCTTTGCACAGAGTTCCCGATTTGTGAGCCAGCAAATGTCCAAAGTTACGGTCCCAACATCTAGTCCACACACTCCCCAACCCGGACATGGAAAGAGCCTGAAGGAGGGGCTTTGATATTCTGCAAGTCTGTGGTTCTTTCAACCAAAGAAAACCACAGGGGTTAGAGAGGTGGCTCAGTGATTTAGAGCACTGGCTGCTTTCGTAGAGGACTTGGATTTGGTTCCCAGCACTCACATGGCGGCTCACAACTGCCTGTAACTCCAGTTCCAGGGGATCCAGCACCCTCTTCTGTGGGCACTGTGTTCAGATGGTACACAGACACACGTGTAGGCAAACACTCATACACATAAAAATAAATAAGAAAATAATTGGTCTTTTTTTGAGGGAAGGTCTCTCTCGTTTATGCAGCCCTGGCTGTCCTGGAACTCACTCTGTAGACAGGCTGGCCTTGAACTCACAGAGATCCACCTGCCTCTGCCTCCCGAGTGGTGGGGTTACAGGGGTGGGCCACCCCTCCTGCTTCTCATTGGTCTCATCTCTTATTCAGAAATTATTCAGAACAGACTCATTGTGGCGTGGCGCTAAACGCTGGGGTTAGGCTGTCCTGGGGCTGGCTCCACTCCTAGCACTGAAACTCCAACAACAGCACAGCAAGCCAGTGTAGGGACTGGCTGTACAGACACTGCCATGTGTGGGACTCAGGGGTACTCTGCAATCCCCAGCATGTTCTTCTATAAGTATTCATGTGGCAGGGATCGCTGGCTTTGTTAATAGGATAAAAACCTCAGTCTCTGCCCCTCAAATGACTCCCAAGCTTTCACCTTCCGTCTCATGAGGTCAAAAATCACACCCCTCAGCTAAGTGGCAGCTCCCTTTGACTTTAATGCCTGGCTGCGCTTTGAGTCATTCAAATGGCCATAAGGAACCAAGGACCCCCTCGCCAGCAGCCCTTCCTTGTTAACTATGCTGTGAGGATGGGTCATGAGTCCTGCGAGTCACCCAGTCTGTGACAAGTGTGTCCTCTTGTGGTCTGACCACCAGATTTCTGAGGCCCTGGGGAAAGCTTACGAACAGTGAGGGGACCCGGTACCCAGTACCCAGTGATGATCCAAACCAGTGGCCAGGTGGGGGAGACAGTGTCCTTGACAATGTTGACAACGAATTCTGTGTAGCCCATATAGGGTGTCCTCCCATCATCCTGCTCCAACACACACACACACACACACACACACACACACACACACA
>CAJQZJ010032578.1:967171-1002623 GCA_907164525.1 Lophiomys imhausi | reverse complement strand
ACACACACACACACACACACACACACACACACACACACATAGAGAGAGAGAGACTATGGCAGAAGATATCAAAAGCTTTTATCCCAACTTGAGTGTTAGAGGGGCAATGACAGGTCCAGTCATTTGAGCCTAATTCTCAGCTTACAAATTCTCTTCAGCTAACAGCAAATGGTTGATTGGGTGAATTCCATCAGCATCCCTTACTCTGTAACTCAGGGGGGTTGGGGTTATGGGAAGGAGGCTTGGGCATGCACCCAAGATGTATGCTTGTAACACCCTTTGTAGCACTTGAGGATACTGTATTTCGGACAACAGAGCCTGGGTCGTTTATGATCTCTGTCCCTAGCTTGAATGTAGGCTCTGAGAGGGAAGGTTGTCCACACACTCTCTCCTCTATCTCCAAGACCCAGCAAATTGACAAGAACATCATATCAACTCCCACTGCTCCAGACTCTCTGGGGTCTTTTCAGTGGTCAATTGAACACCAATTGGTGGTCTTTTGTCTTTCTGTCTTTCCTTCCTTCTTTCCTTTTGTCCTTTCTCTCCTCCTTCCTTTCCTGGCTCTTTTCTTGCCTCACATATCCCAGGCTGCCCTTGAACTTACTATGTAGCCAAGGATGACCTTGAATTTCTGACACTCCTGTCACCATTTCCCAAATGCTAGGATTACAGGTGTGAACCTCCACACCCAGCTTATGGTGTGCTGAGGATACATGCTAAGCAAGCACTCTACCAGCTGAATTACACCCCCAGGCCCTCACCCAGACATCTCTTCACCTAGATTTCTGCTATAAATAAATAGCATCATCCAATATCTTTACATATCCTATTGGAATAAAAAAAATGTATGCCCCCTCCTCTCCAAATACTCTTTCTAGCAGATATGAGGAGGCTCACCCCCAAGGGCCGTGTTTGAGTGCATGATCCTGCTGCAGGTAGGGCCTGTATCAATGTCTACGGCCCAAGTTACCACCGATGGATGTCCATGGTCTGGACAGCCACCTGAGACACTTGCTGAGCTGGTTCTGGTCCCTTACAGGCCACCACACATAGGAGAGCTGGCCCAGCCCCTCACCTGAACAGCGCAGTAGAGCTGACTCTGAAGGCAGGGGGGCAGGTGAGCTGGGCTCCTGAGGGTACGGGAGGGTTGGTCCTGCTCCTCGTCTGCTGCTGTGTGGCATGCGTGAGGAGAGATGCCCTCCCCACCACCACTTACAGCAGGTGGGAAGCTGCCCCTGAAGTCATGGGAGCTGGAGAGTTGGCCCCGCCCCCTGGGAGAGTGGGCACTGCACCTCTCCTGGGCAGCACAGTAGAGTTGGCCCTGGTGGTGAAGGCGAAGGTGATCTGGCCCCTAGCGCAGGAGAGCAGGAGAAATGGCTCTGCCTCTTGTTGGCTGCAGCATTTGACGAGCTAGCGGTGGCAGTGCTGGAGAGCTCACCCTGGTGATGGGGTGCAGGAGAGCTGGTGGGCAGCTCAGCTAACACCCAGGCCCAGATCCAGGGCTCTGAGTTGGCCCACCCCAACATCTACCCCATCTGTGATCTGCTGGAGCATGTGAACAGGCTGGTCCTACAGTTCCAAAGCTGCAGGATCTCCATGACGCAGGTGTGGTAGAAGTTTGTGAAATTAATAGACAGTTCAGATTAGCATCTGGCGGCATATAGGGAGGAACTTGGCATCCCTTTACTTGTTGATATGGATGGAGCCAGTTATGGCCAGACGATATGCACTGTTGAAAGGCGTTGCTAAGAAACCTTACAAGCCACACAGATGATGTTATTTGCCATGAGAAGCAAGAGGAATGCTGGGAGACCCTCTGCTGAGGATCTCGAGATGGGAAAACATGGACACCCTGCTGAAGGGGCAGGACTAAGAAACCTCAAAGCCTCACAGACGTCAGTAACCACGGCAATGAGAATGCTGGGAGACCTCTGCCAAGAATCGGGAGTGGGATGATTTATAAGAGAGATCCACGAGGTCTCTCTCTCTCTCTCTCTGCACTCACCCACAGAGAAACCACGCTGAAGAAGAGCTTGGCAAGGTCATTAACAGAACTTAGTTTGCTATAATCCAAGGCAAAGGCATCATGCATAAACCTGCGGAGAGAGGGTCTTTTAAAGGCCTCTGCCTTGAGACCCCCAGCACCAGAAAAGTAAGCAACACAGGCAGAGTTAGAAGCTGTTTGGATAAGATCTCAGACTCGAGACTTCTGCGCCAAAGAGGCCGTGGAGGGGAGTTGATTTAAAAAGTTGGCGGTCGAAATGGGCTGACTTTATAAACTGGGCACAACTTGGTGGTGGAAATAAACTGGCCTTATGAACTGGCAAAATAAGGCCCCACGGACTTTAAGCTTAAAAGGTACTGACTGATGGGACTGCTGTAAACCAAGCCATCCTGCACGGACCTACGCTAAGAATATTAATATCCTTTTAAGAAAGTTAAAATAGTGTTAGTTGGATGTTTTTAGGTAGATATTAGAGTGTTTAGATAGATGTTGGGGTGTTTTTAGATAGATTATAGATGATTAAGGTTCAGGTTACAGGATTTAGGTATTTTATAGGTGATTGATAAGCATTAATAAAAGTGTGTTAAGTAAAAATATTCTGTCACACACAGGGCAACAGCAGGATAACTGGAAGGAGTCCCGGTGAGGGGCTCCTTCAATATTGATGGTGTAGCAGAAGCCAGAAGCCTCAAAATAAAGCAATGGCTCTTTGCAGTGAACATTTGCAAGTGAAGATGCATGGATGAAAGGGTATACTGTGGGACACACTGTGACACACTACAGCTTCCACGACTTTATTGTTTTGTTTTGTTTCTGGTTTTATTCTATCTTATTTTATCTTGGTGGGGAGGTTGCAGGGCTGAGGGTGGGCTGCATGATGTGAAATTTATGAAGAAACAATACTAAGGTTTAAAAAATAGATTTGATTTATTTTTTAAATTAATTATGTGTCTGTGTTGTTCAGGGGAGTCAGATCCCCTGTGACTGGAGTTACCAGTGTTTATGAGCTGCCTGAGATGGATGCTGAGAAACAACCCAGCTTCTCTACAAGAGCAGTATGTGCTCCTAGGCACTGAGCTATCTCCCCCAGACCTTTGTCTGTTCTCTCTTAACAACAGTGACCCCAACCTAGTAGTGGTGGCGCACACCTTTAATCCCAGCACTCAGGAGGCAGAGGCAGGCAGATCTCTGTGAGTTCGAGGCCAGCCTGGTCTACATAGCAAGTTCCATGACAGCCAGAGCTATTACACAGAGAAATCCTGTTTTGAAAAACAAACAAAGCAAAATAAAACAAAAAGAGATCAATGATTCCCCTCTCCCCTGGAAACACATTCAAAACACACTTGAACTGAATGGCAGAGCTTCTGCTCAACTTCCCCACCCCCAACTCCCCACCCCGCCCAAATCTCTGGACCAGGCTAGTTTTAAGTGTATTCCTGGTAATTCTAACATGTGGCAGTAGCTGAGAGCCTTTTGACAAGTAACCTCTCCATATTGGTCTGGAAGGAGGAAAATGACTCCAATTCCCGTCACACCCACCCCCCCCCCCCCCCCCAATCATAAGCAAGTCTTTATTTTATTTTTTATTTTTATTTTTATTTTTATTTTTTGAGACAGGGTTCTCTGTGTAATAGTCCTGGCTGCCTTGGACTCACTTTGTAGACCAGTCTGGCCTTGAACTCACAGAGATCCACCAGCCTCTGCCTCCCAAGTGCTAGGATTAAAGGTGTGCGCAACCACTGCCCGGCCATAAGCAATTCTTAACTGTCACTACATTTCTGACCCAGGCTTGGCCATGCAACACAGCCTTTGTACACCTCTGGAGCTCTGATGATCCGGGGAAGGGTAGGGGTCCAGATACTTAGCATAATGAGCAGCTTGGCTGTAGGACTAGGGGTTGAAAGTCAGGTGGGACACTTGCCTAGCGGGAGGAGATCTCAGTCCCCAAGCACTGTCCTCCCCTCCATGCTCAGACTATCACAGTGTTCAGGAAAGTAAAGATGAAAGCCACGATGAGATCCCAGCCGTCTTGCTTGTGTGCTTTTAGAAGACAGCCAGCATGCAGTGTGGGGGTGAACATTCTTTCTCTTTTTTTTTTTTTTTTAAAGATTTATTTATTATGTATACAGTGTTCGGTCTGCAAGTATGCCTGCAGGCCAGAAGAGGGCACCAGGTTTCATTGTGGATGGTTGTGAGCCACCATGTGGTTGCTGGGAATTGAACTCAGGACCTCTGGAACTGCAGTCAGTGCTCTTAACCTCTGAACCAACTCTCCAGCCCCATTCTTTCTCTTTTTTTAGATTCATTTTTATTATTTTTACATGTATGTATGTTTTGCCCACAGGCATGCTTCTACACCACATGCGTACTTGGTTCCTGAGAAGGTGGCAAACCTTGGTGTGGGTGCTGGGAATCAAACCCAGGTCTTTCACAACAACAACAAATGCTCTTAACCACTGAGCCAACTCTCCAGTTCAGGAATAAACATCCTTTATAAGATCAGAACACAAGGTTTTGAGGGAGTTGAGAAAATGCCTCTATATGACCGGGCTGTGGGATATTTTCTTAATTTAGTGATTGATGGAGGAAGGCCCAGCACATCATGTGTGGAGCCATCCCTGGGCTGGTGGTACTGGGTGCTATAAGAAAGCAGGCTGATGCCGGGCTGTGGTGGCGCACGCCTTTAATCCCAGCACTTGGGAGGCAGAGGCAGGCGGATCTCTGTGAGTTCGAGGCCAGCCTGGTCTACAAAGTGAGTCCAGGACAGCCAGGCTGTTACACAGAGAAACCCTGTCTCGAAAAACAAAAAAAAAAAAAAAAAAAAAGAAAGAAAGAAAGAAAGCAAGCTGAGCAAGTCATGAGGAGCAAGCCAGTAAGCAGCACCCTCCATGGCCTCGGCATCAGCTCCTGCCTCCAGGTTCGTGCCCTGCTTGAGTTCCTGTCCTGACTTCCTTCCACGATGAATAGTGATTGTAAGTGTAAGCCGAATAAACCCTTTCCTCCCCAAATTGTTTTGGTCATGGCGCTTCATCACAGGAACATTAACCCTAACTAAGATAGAAATTGGTACCAGGATTGTAGGGTTTTGTTGTGACAGATCTGACGGTGTGTTTTTGGGAGGATGGTGGAAGGACTTTGGAACTTTGCGGGGTGGGGTGAGGAAAGCCATTGATTGGTTGTTCAAGGCTTGGTGGGTCTGTGGAAGCGGGGAAGAAAAGAATGTTGAGAGAGATGCAGATGATGGAGGCCTGGCTTGCGAAGTTCCAGAGGGGAGTTTGAGAGTCACTTAAAGACTCTTTGGGCCATTGTATGTTTGCTATTTGAATTAAGATTCATAAGCTGAGGAGTCAGCCATGACTAACAAGAGGTAAAACCTTTGCTTCACCGGGACAATTGATGCTGGTCAGCTGGAGCTGAGAAATTAGTGGTGGTTAAGAAGAGACCAGCATCGCTGAGGTGAGGACTTCTAGGAAGTGTTCCCTGAGAGCACAGAGAAGCTGTGCTCTAGAAGTGGCCTAGGCTGTACCTTGTGCTGGCTGATGAATTTCATAATGTTGAAGAGTCTCCCAGGTGGTGTTAGACTTGAGGGAAAAAACGTTGCCAAGATTGCTGATTAAGCAAGCTTTATTTAGAGTGACCAGACAGCTGCCTCAACCTAAGTCGGATTTCGGAGAGCAGCCCCTCACTGGCTTTTGAGGCCACTTTTATGGGGAAGTGTAGGGGTTAGATAAATTAGATTTAGAAAATATATAGGAGTTTCTGATACTGTCTCTTAATTCGGGGCCTGAAGAGCATTATCAGCATGAAGTCAGGAAAAACAGGAAAGACTTAATAGACTGAAAAACAAGGTTGAAGTCAGGAAAAACAGGAAAGACTCAATAGACTGAAAAACAAGTTTGAAGTCAGGAAAACAGGAAAGACTTAAAGGACTTGAAGAAACAAAGTATCTGGCCTGACATTGTTTTCAGCTGCTAAGTGGATGGAGCCCAAATTAAGCTGAAACAGAGTTCCTCCTATTTAAGGACAGTGCATGGAGCCCAGAAAAAGAAGAGGCCCCTGATGCTAGAGAGCTCCAAGAGTCCTGCTGAAAAAAGGGCTGGCCATTGATGGCCAGCTCTCTCCCTGAAGCAGAAAGAAGCTGGTGAGCAAAGAAAGCCTGAGCAAGACACCAAAAGGCCAAGGACTGGACCCTGTGGCTCAGCTTTTGCCTAGAGGGGTTTGATCTGTCCAAACAGTGGCCTAGGGGAAACTGTGCCTGGCTTTAAGGACTGAGGCAGAGCAGCTGAGTTCCTGATTCAAAAGAAGTAAGTTGGCCTGCAGACGGCTGGGGTCTCCCACAGAGAAGAAAGCATGAAGCCTTATTTAAGGTGAGACTGCAATAACCAACTTACCCTGACGAACCTGCATCTGAGAGATCCAGAAAAAGGACTGCTAAGTGCGTTAAAGAATCTACAACAAAGACTGTGTTCCTGACGACTGAGGACCTGCCCCAGAGACTGTATCATTCTAAAAGGTTAGAAATATAATTATCAATAGGTTTAGTGGATAGGTTAAAGGGGTTGTAGGAATTTATAGGATTAATAGTTAAGAAACTGTTGGTGTTTGTTATAAGTGAATTTAGTAATAAATAAATAAGTGTTAAATAATAATTTAAAAGATTGGTAACAGGGAAGGGTTAGGTTAATAGAAAACAGCTATGGAGATGATTGGCTGTTAGCACTTGGACAGAAGAGTGGGGGCAGGGGATCACTCAGAGCTCAGGCTGCCTGTGGGGTAGGTAAGTGCAAGAATACATCATGAGGACTAGGAGTCATCAGGGGTGTTCAAGAGTTTAGCGAGGCAAAGGAGTGGGCATACATCACGGGATTACAAGTTCAGCATAGGTGGAAGAACATGGTCTGTAGGACAGATACATCAGGTTTAGGAAATAGAAACGTATACTTGTAAGGTATGGAGACTTAATAACAATGTCCAACAATGTGGCTCCTGTTTTGGTTTCCTGCTGGCACTGGTTTAAAAGACAGGAAGGGGTCATAGACAGAAGCTGCGCTTGCCACTGTGCTGTGAGAGCCTGGGAGAGGCTATTTGTGAAGGCACAGCCCAGTTGCAATAGAGACCACCATAGTCTGAAGATGCCAGTACCACAGAATGATCACCAAGACCAGCAGCAATGGTGGAATGGAGCCCGCTCCAGCCTAGAGAACAAGCTGTGTGTACTGTGGAGGGCTAAGCTGGAGAAATGACCCAAGCCTGTTGCAGAACAGTTGATCACATTGTGAACCCCGAGACTGCTAATTGAAAAATCTGTTTCTATTGTGTGGTGGCTCAACCTTTAATCCTAGAGCTTTCTGTTTACTGTAAACAAATGGTTATGGTGTGGTGCAGCCCTAGCACACTCCTTTAATCCAAGAGCTTTCTGTGCACAGGATAAATAAAGTTAACTCTAGGTCAAGAGGCTGAGCAAGAAACCAGCTGACAGGGATTAAACAGAAAGGAGGGACATTGAGATCAGGGGTATTTAAGACAGCGTGGAGAAGAAATTGGGAGTTCTTCGTTCAATCCTCCTTTCCTCTAGGTTCTTCTGGGCTTTTTAGCTTAGGGCTTTTGGTGGAGTAGGAACATCAGCTGGGTGCTTTAAGTTTTCAACTCAGCTCCTGGCTCCTGAGTCCTTCCTTGGTAAAACTGAATGACTGGGATATTATAGTTTTTTTTGTTTGTTTTTTTGTTTTTTAAACAACACAAGCCCTTTGGGAGAGCCCAGAAGATTGTGAGTGGATCTCAGATGTTGGCTACTGAGTTATTTACTTTTGTGGTTTTGTTTTGCTTTGCTTTGGTTGTAACTGCGCCTTGGCTCTTCCTCCTTGAAGTAAGAAAGTACTTAATTTTTGTTTGTTTTCTAGAAGCTCACAGTTGAGAGACATTGGATTTTAAAAGTGACTAAATTTTTTTTTTTTTTTTTACGAAACAGGGTTTCTCTGTGTAGTCCTGGCTTTCCAGGAACTCACTTTGTAGACCAGACTGGCTTTGAACCCACAGAGATCTGCTTCCCTCTTCCCTCCCGAGTGCTGGGACTAAAAGTGTATGCCCCCATACTTGGCCAAGAGATGACTGAATTTTTAAAGACTGTGGACTTTGAAAATCTGGAATGATTATAATGCAATGTTCATATTAATATGTGATCTTGAGAATGAGCAAGAAAGCAAAGGTTGTAGCTTAGCAGTGTGTTTGTGAGTCAAGTAAAAAAGAGGTCAGTTGGTAGGAGCTGATTTTCATGTCAGCTTAGCCCAAGTTAGAGTCATCAGAGAGGAGGGAGCCTCAGTTGAGAAATTGCCTCTCTGTAAGATGGGACCGCAGACTGAGCAAGCGATGAGGAGCAAACCAGTGAGCAGCACCCCTCCATGGCCTCTGCGTCAGCTCCTGCCTTCAGGTTCCTGTCCTGCGTGAGCCCCTGCCCTGACTTCCTTCAGTGATGGACAGTTATGTGGAAGCATGAACAAGAACCTACATACTCAAGTCATTTAGAGACTTTTACTTAAAGTGGGACCTTCACTTTCACCTATTAATAACAAACTTCCCTGTTGGGGCAGAAACAGGAGGAGCAGCTGGCTTAGGTACCTTTTTATCACTGTGACAAAGCACCATGCCCAAGGCAACTTATAAAAGGAAGTGTTTAATTGGACTTACGGTTTTAGAGGGTTGAGTCTGGGATGGTAGAGCAAAGACATGGCAGCAGGCTGAGAGCTCACATCTTTTTTTTTTTTTTGGTTTTTCGAGACAGGGTTTCTCTGAATATCTCTGGCTGTCCTGGACTCACTTTGTAGACCAGGCTGGCCTCGAACTCACAAAGATCCGCCTGCCTCTGCCTCCCAAGTGCTGGGATTAAAGGCATGCACCACCACCGCCCGGCGGAGAGCTCACATCTTAATCACAAGTAGGATCCTGTGTCTTCCTGAGGCTGCCTGCCCTGCCAGATCCCACTTCCTTTCCCAGGGAGTTGCTGAGCAATGGGCTGCAGACTTCCCACCAGGGATGCTGGGTACCACCAGCATGCTGCACAGCCCCATGGCACCCTCATCAACATAATAACTCATTAGCTGCTAGAGTTGGCCAGGATGGGGGCAGGACTTTAGCTAAGACAGGAATCTTCTATATAGGACTTTGCCGAGTGATCTCAGGACCTACCATAGGTTGGGCAACCACTTGCTGAGGAATGACCGTGGTGGGTGGGGTTGGTATCTGATACCCTGGGCAGCTTTGCTTTCACACATCTGCTAAGCCAGGATCCACGGCAGAGGGCTTTGTATAGACACTTCTTCGGCCAAGCCTAAGTCTGCCATCCCATGGTATGCAAGGAGCAGGGCCACACTAACTCCTTCCTGTGATCTTCGCCAAGAAGGGATTAAGTCTGAAAGTGTTATAAGTACTGACTATGTATGTATGTATGTATGAATGAATGAATGTATGTATGTATATGTGCATGCAGGTATGTATGTGTGTCATTCATTCATTCATTCATGCATTCGAGCCCTGCTTTCCAGGCTGCCTGCTCCTGGCAATCCTCTTGTGCCAGGTGCCACACACTATGCCTGGTGGCCACTCACTCCTTTAAGTCCTCAATCCCAATGGAATGTTTCTTTGTGAACATTTGCTCTTTAAAACTTGATGCAAAAATGTATTAAAAAAATCACCATTTGTCTGCTTGGGAGCATCTTGTTTCATGGCATTAAATTCGATGGCATTAAATGCATTCACTTTTTTTTAAAATTCTTTTTGCCAACTGTCACCATCATTCATTTTCAGATTCTTTTGGATCATCTCAAACTGAAGCCCCATTAAAGCTCCTCTCCAAGTTCTGCTGATCCCTGTTCAGCTTCTGTCTATAAAATAATAAATGATAATGTTAATATAATAATATCAATAATATTAATTGGACTACTCTACGAGCTGTGCCCTATATTTGTGGAATCATGGTTGCACTTAGCCTAAGGGCCTTGTTCTAGTTTGTTTTCTGTGGCCGTGATAAACACCAAGACTTTAAACAACTCGGGGAGGAGGGGCTTTATTTCACCTTGTAGCTTACAGTCCCTCATGAAGGGAAGGAAGTCAGGGCAGGGATCTGGGGCAGGAGCTGAGGTCGAGACCAAGGAGGAATGTTGCCCACTGGCTTGTTCCCCATGACTTGCTCAGTTTGCTTTTTATACAACTCAGGACCACCTGCTGGGGTGGCACCTCCCACACTGGGGCTGGGCTCTTCCACATCAATTATCAATCAAGAAAATACCCCCCAGACTTGCCTACACGCCAATCTGACAGACATTTTCTCAACTGAGATCAAAATGACCTAGCGTGGGTCAAGCTGGTGAAAAAAACAACCATCCATTGTGCCAAGGGCTCCTCTGGCAAAGGTAAATAACACGATACTACATGGACCAGTCACACCGACACATTCAGGCATTACTGACCACTGGAGTTATTTCCAACCGAGGCTCTGAGCTCTTCTGAAACTGTATAAACATGGCTGTGCAGCTGATTTTCAATCACATTTCGATGACCATGGGTCTCATCATCCACCCTGCTGGATCTTTTTCTCCCAGCCTCCTCTGTCTTGGCTGAATGTAGCTTCCTCTTTTGAATCTGTCACCCTTCCCAGCTCTGCAGTCTGAGCTGTGGCTAGGTAGTGTGGGAAGAGTCCTCTAGAGGCCTGTGGACTTCCTCCAAGGGCTAATATCTTCTGTCTCAGTTCCCACATGCCAAATAACCTGAACCATCCCTGCTCCTATTGGCAGCAAACCAGTCAGGCTGGAGATGGGCAGAATGGTAACCCAGTTAGGAGACTCCCATAGAGTCCATGTGCCAAAGCAGTGTTGGTAATAACAACCTTTAAACCATCTCAGCCCAGTAAGGCCTCTGCTTCAGTTTTGCCTCCAGGAGCAATTCTGTCCCAATTCCTCCAGCGCTTCTCTCTCTCTCTCTCTCTCTCTCTCTCTCTCTCTCTCTCTCTCTCTCCTTCTGCAAAAGGGTTAAAGACTTTGCCATGAGGTGGAGCAATGTCTTGGATCTGCAATCGACTTGATTGTCCTGACACCACACTGTGTGGGATGCCCCATCCCTTTTGCTGATTATAATGGCACATCTTCATTATTGTTCTAATACTCCTTTAAACACACTGTGCACATGCACGCACACACACACACATCTTTCTCTGGTGCTGTTGACTGCTTCAGTGTGGAGATGTTTTATTTCTCTCCCCTCGGTCATTCCCTTAACCCTTTACTGTTGCCATAGACACACTGGGGTGATAGTGACTGCGCTGGGTGGTTTCTGTACTGTACCGCCCTGAGCTTATTGTTGGAAATCTGTATTATTCCACCATTGTGAAGATTTACATTTTTAATGGCTCATTTATGTAATCCCATAAATAAAGTGTCAAAAAGAAGCATCCCACACAAATGAGTGAATTGGAGTTTGAAAAAGACCCCGAAGCGGGGTCACCCAGGGTCTCAGCTGTGAGGCCTTGATTGGTGTGGCCGGTGTTAGCCAGGGTGGCAGTGGGCTTAAGACCACCCAGTCAGCGCCCAAATGGGGCATTACCAAGGAATAGCAGGATGATGCTGGGTTCAATCTCCCCTATTGATCGGAGAGCACAGTTACACTGCAAAATCCATTTCAATGTGAGGCTCGGTTACCTTCTTGCTCCGGCAGCTGCACCTCTCTCTGGCAGAGAAGTTCCTCCTCCGTTAGCGTTTTTTTCTGCTCCTGGCAGCTGATGCTCCCCCAGCCCCTCCTTTCTTCTTCTTAACCAATATATTCCTGGGGCCTGCTAGATCCTCTCTAAAGAGCCTGTGAACCTAAGCACCTGCCTCAAGAGTGTGTTTGCTGCAGTGAACAGACACATAGTCAGAACAATTCACCCTTGGGCCTCGCTAGGCTGGTTTCTCTCTTCCTCGGCTTCCCGCCCCAGCCCAAAAGCTTCAGTGGAACCCCCTGTCCGTTGGGAGAAGAGTTTGTACTGGTCAACACGAACAAAGAAAGTGGTCCAAACCAACTAGATCAGCACACGTGGTTCCTGGGTCTCAGGCTGCTTAGCTGCAAAACCATGAGACACTGTCAGCAGAGCGCTGAGCTCCGGGGTACTTGCTCAGCCCCAGTTGTTTAAGGCTGTCTCCGAATCATCAGTGTTTTGGGATCTTAAGGCACAGTATGGCCACGAGAGCAGTATCCTCTTGTTCCTTTCTCTCTCCCTCTTCCTCTCTCTCTCCCCCCCATTTCTTTCCATCTTTGCTGTAGTCTCTGCATGCCTGTCAGAAATGCACAGTTGAGAGTCTGTCAGCTGCCTATCATCCATGTATAGATAAACAGGAACTGTAAAATTCTGTAAGCATTTGCTGACAAAAATCTCAACTCACTGGTAACCCAGTCCCCCCAACGAGAAGCCATTTTGTGCTGTGGAAAAGTGAATTCTAATTGCTATGAAAGAGGACTTTTAACCCGTCCCCCTATTTGACTGTTTTATGACGAAGGATGAATTTTGCATTCTCTTTTATCTCCCTGAAGGGGAAAAGTACTGTGTAAGTCAAGGAAACAGGCAATGGATTTGGTTGCTGCTTTCCCCAAGGAGGAGATAAGGTGGTGGATGCCCAGGCTTGGGGGTCTGAGGCTGCAGCCCCACACTGATACTCTCAGACTCAAGTCACTCGGCTAGAACCTTCCCACGTTGGCAGTTGGAAACCCCACCACCAGAACGGTGCCTCCTATGAGGTGTGACAGGTGACACAAGAATCAGAGGGAACAGCTTACCTGAGTTCTCCTGCCACCCTGTCCTTTGGGTATGGCCAAGAAAACCTGTCAGCAGCCTTCACAACTCAGGGTCTGTTGTTTCTTTCCAGGCACTGAGGAGAGAACTTAGAGCCCTCTGTGTTCCCTGCCCCCACCCCGCCGGGCCCTATGGAGCATAGGGGGGTTATTGGTCAGATTTTTCATCATTGTGACAAAATGTCTCACATAGTCAACTTCAGGAAGGATTGGTTTTGGCTCATAGTACCAGAGGGTTCAGCCCATGGTTCTTGTTGCTTGGCCTGTGGTGAAGCAGAACAGCATGGAGGTGCAGGCGTGTGGAGGAGGTTATTCAGTTCATGGAAAAGGAGAGTGGGGCGGGGTGGAGGTTGGGTGGGGGTGTGTCACCCTAGCCACCTGCCATGCAGGGATGCCTCCAGCAAAACACACAGAAACTTTCTGTCTTCTGCCATTCCTTTTCAAAACTCCAAGCGGCTGTGCCGTGGTATTATCTTTTTTTATGAGAAAGGATCAACTCTTCGGTGTTACCCTTTCATGAACAAAGGTGATTTGTTCTGTTTTGCTATAGACTTTGTTCTGTCCACAACACCCACAAGATGACTCACAACTATCTATACTTGAGTCCCAAGCGATGTGAGGTCCTCCTCAGGTCTTCATGAACACTGTGTTCACATACTACACACACATACGGGGAAAACACGCACATACATGAAATAAATAAATACATGGAAGTTACACAGATATTTATGTTGGCAATATTTCCTTTCTTTAAAAAAAAAAGAAGAAAAGTCCAGCTGTGGTGCCACATGAGATGGAGAGACACGTGGATCTCTGGGGCTTGCCAGTCAGTCTAACCAAATTGGCAAGCTCCTGGCCAGTGAGAGATCCTGTCTCAAAAAACAAGGTAGATAGCACACGAGGAATAACTCTCAAGAATGTCCTCTGGCCCTCACGTGCACCTGTACACACACTCAAACACTCTCATACATACACACTCACCAACACTCATGGACACACATGCACTCACATTCACACATACTTTCACACACACACACACACACACACACACACACACACACACACACCTTTTATAAGGTTGAATTCATGATCATGACCCCTTACAGTGAGTTCCAACTAGAAAGCTGAGCTAGAATATCTAACCTTAGTCTTTCCATGGAAAACTGAGTGTAAATGACAAGGAAAGGGTATCCTGAGTAAAATCACCTAGAACATGTCCCACGTCAGGTGTGTGTGTGTGTGTGCCCACATCCCACACCAGGTATGTGGGTGGGGTCTAGGTTCCCCAAACACCAGCTGAGGGTCCTCCGATGAGTTCAGTTCTGAGTCTGTCTTCATGGAGACAGCATGGGTTTCTACATAGTCCCTCGACACTGTTCCCCTCTATAGATGCCAGCCACAGCCCCAGATATTTTTATCTCTGCTTCCAACCAACTGACTATAAATAGGGTTTCTGAGACCCCTCTCAGGTTCAATTCATTTATAGGATGGCTCAAGGAACTCAGATGAATCGTTGATTTTTTTAGATTTTTAATTTATGTGTAGGTGTGCCTGCATATTACATCTGGGGATCAGAGAGGATGTGGGAAGCCACAGAGATGGAGTTACAGAGAGTTGTGAGCTGTTGGATGGGTGCTGGGCACTGAACCAGGGTCCTCTGGAAGAGCAGCCAGTGGTTTTAAGCACTGAGCCATCTCTCCAGCCCGAATTGTTGATTTTTAATAAATATCACTAAATATGTAGACAAAACCAGGTTTGCAGACGAGCGTGAAGCTTCAATGCCCTGTCCAAGGGGCCCTGTTCCTAGTGCCTCTACATTTTTAACAACGAAAATGGTCCTTGGATCTCAGTAGAGTTTTTATCACAGCCAGGCATGGTGGCTCCAGTCTTTAATCCCAACTACTAAAAGACTGAGGCAGGATGGCCACAAACCAATTCACTGGGCAACTGAATAAGACTTCATGTCGATTGATCAATCAATCAATCACCTTCAACCATTTCTCACCCCTTGCCAAAGATCACTGGATGGGGCTGGAAACTTGAACTTCAACAACCCAACATGGCCCTTGGGTTGGCCAGCTTCCAGCTGAGGCTCTCTAGGGACAGGGCCTGTGCCACTTGCTAGAAACTTTAAATCATTTCATTTTAATTTGCGTACATTTGTGTCTCATTGCACATGTGTGCAGGTATGGAGGCCAGAAGAGGGGCTGTGATCCTCTACCCCAGCCTTCTCATCAGTAGTTAGGGCTATGGGCATATGCCACTACTGTGCCTGCTTCCTTCGGTGACTGGTGGCTTATTTATTTATTTATTCATTCATATTCATTCATTCATTCATTCATTTATTTCGGTTTCTCTGTGTAGACCAGGCTAGCTTGGATATTTGTGATCTTCCTCCCACCCCCTTTTGGTTTTTTGAGACAGAACTTTCTGGGTAGCCCTGGCTTTCCTGGATCTTACTCTATAGACCGGGCTGGCCTAGAACTCACAGAGATCACCTGCCTCTGTCTCCTGAGTGCTGGGATTAAAGATGTGCGCCACCACTGCCTAGCAATGGTTCTTAACAAAAACAAATATTCCTGGTTAATGGTAATTCATTCCCTTTTCCCACCATATTTTCTACATAAACATTTTCCAAAGAAGTATCGGAAAATAAAATATTTTAAACTCCAATTTTGGGGGCTGGAGAGGAGGCTCAGTAGTTTAGAACACTATTGCTCTTCCAGGAAACCTGCCTTCAGTTCCAAGTACCTACGTGGTTGTTCACAACTCAATGTAACTCCAATTCCAGGGGGTCTGACACCCTCTTCTGGCCTCCGTGTGATCTACACACAGGCATCACATATATACACATATAGGTACCCTGTACACACACACACACACACACACACCAAAAAAAAAAACCCAACTTTTTTGTTCAATTTTTGCTTTTTGGTTTTGTGTGTGTGTGTGTGCGCGCGTGCTTGTGTGTGTGTGTGTGTGTGTGTGTGTGTGTGTGTGTGTGTGTGTGTGTATTGTTGTTCTTGTTTTGTTTTTAGTCCTGGGGATTGAACCCAGGGCCTCAGATACATTAGGCAAGCATTTTGCTGCTGAGCCATATCCCCAGACATAAAACAACTCTTCTCTAAAAATACAATTTTTGCTGGGTGTGGTGGAATAGACCATTGGTCCCAGAACTCAGGAGGCAGAGGAAAGCAGATCTCTGTGAGTTCAAGGCCAGCATGAATAGAGAGTGAAATCTAATTCAGAGGCACTTAAGTCTGTATTCTTTCTATAGTTTAAGTATTAAAGAGTTCTGGGAAGATAGTTCAACATTCCTCCAGAAGACCTGGGTTGCCATCCAGCACCCACATGGTGGCTCACAATCCCAGGAGCTGGGATGTCCTCTTCTGGCCCTGAGAACACCACATGCACACGGTGCACAGAGATACATACAGGCAAAGTACCCACACACATGAAACGAAAATGAAGAAAAAAATTAGACATTAAATCAAGCTAAAGAATAAATTTATCCCAGAGAATAAACCTAGCAGAAGAATCCAGGAATTTATACAAGGAATAAAACTCAAAGTTTTTTTCTTCAGAGTGTCTTCCAATTAAATAATCATTTTGCATTTATACTGCAAAGTCACTGACAATGCTAATTAGCTTGATATCATTAAAATTACAATTATTTATAAATTATACTTTATGATAATTTATTATAATGCATAACTATAATAATTTTAATTGTAATTTTCTTTTTATTTCATGTGAAGAAACAATTTCAAATATTACTAGAGGTGTAATTCAGATAGATTGCTTGGCTGGCATGTAAGAAAACCAAAGCAAAACAATGAAACATTTACAAATACTGTGGAAGAAAATCACAAATAAGAATACAACCTACAGGTCTGTGGTTTTGTTTTGCACAAAGTGTTTTAGAAGCATCCAGTGTACTTTGAATACATTTTCGTCTAGACTCCTGACCTTTCTCATGTATTAAGGAGTTAAGGGTTGTACTGAGGTAGCATGTATTAAGGAGGTAAGGGTTGTACTGAGGTAGCATGTATTAAGGAGTTAAGGGTTGTACTGAGGTAGCATGTATTAAGGAGTTAAGGGTTGTACTGAGGTAGCATGTATTAAGGAGTTAAGGGTTGTACTGAGGTAGCATGTATTAAGGAGGTGAGGGTTGTACTGAGGTAGCATGTATTAAGGAGTTAAGGGTTGTACTGAGGTAGCATGTATTAAGGAGGTGAGGGTTGTACTGAGGTAGCATGTATTAAGTAGTTAAGGGTTGTACTGAGGTAGCATGTATTAAGGAGTTGAGGGTTGTACTGAGGTAGCATGTATTAAGGAGGTAAGGGCTGTACTGAGGTAGCATGTATTAAGGAGGTAAGGGTTGTACTGAGGTAGCATGTATTAAGGAGGTGAGGGTTGTACTGAGGTAGCATGTATTAAGGAGGTGAGGGTTGTACTGAGGTAGCATGTATTAAGTAGTTAAGGGTTGTACTGAGGCAGCATGTATTAAGGAGGTGAGGGTTGTACTGAGGTAGTATATATTAAGGAAGTAAGGGTTGTACTGAGGTAGCATGTATTAAGGAGTTAACGGTTGTACTGAGGTAGCATGTATTAAGGAGGTAAGGGTTGTACTGAGGCAGCTGTTTAGTCGCCCCTATTTAAAACAGCCAGTCCTGCGGAGCCGTTAGTTAGCCATGCAGCGAAGTCATGTGAATGACTGCTGTAAAACAGGGTTTAAGAGGGAAAAGTAAATTTTGGGAGTATTTCAAAGCTCTAAAGACTTGGACCCTACCTGTGCCATGACACAATTATTTGCCGTGGGAAGAGTACATGACAATCCTTTGGAAAAAAAGACTTCCTTCTAAATCAGGGGCCTGTGGGCAAAGGAAACATTGGATTGAAGACCATGCTTGAGAAAGTACACAGCACCACTGTGGAGGCACTGATCAAGCAAGGAGCTGGAATGCAAACAGGACAAGTGAAGGGTTTGTTAAAAACGTCCACCGATCCAGGACCAGGATCCAGACTCGTCTCCAAGGATTGTCCAGAAAAAAACAATCCTTAGGAGTTACCCAAATAATAAGTAATCATATCAGTGACTAGCTTGGACACACACACACACACACACACACACACACAGCCCTGGTTCTGTTTGTTGAGAGAGATGCAGACACACACACACACACACACACACACACACACACACACACAAACAGCCCTGGTTCTGTTTGTTGAGAGAGATGCAGCCCCCAACTGCTACATTATTCCATTGATGGAGAGCATTTGCGTCTCCTTTGTTTCTCAGTTTTCTGTAGAAATCTTATAATCACAAGGCAGCTCTATTTGGATGATCTCTTCCTCCAGACGTGTTGCTGGGGCGGCTAGATGCATATTTTCATTCCACAGCCAAAAAGTTGTTGTTTTAAACTTTATCATACATCAAATCTGTCAAGCTTTTTCATTAGAGTTCATGGTTTTTAAGTTCATTGTAAATAACTCAAACTGATTTTTCAAAAGAGGAAGGGATGTTTTGCCTTAATGTTGTGCATTACAAACTGTAATAAACTGTAATAATATTCATTGTCAAATGGGCTTTCTCAAGAGAGGAAACGGGGATTTAAATGAATAAACACTTTGAGTTTTAAGTAAGTGTTTTGTAGGTTGGCTTTTTTTTTTCAAATCTAAGTTTAGAAGTTTTTGTTTAGTTAAAAGAGAGAGAGAGAGAACCAGAGACGGTTTAGCAATTAAGAGCACTGGCTGCTCTTGGGTTCAATTCCCAGCACCCACATGGCTGTCACAATAACTCCAGTCACAGAGTATCCAACACCCTCTCTGGCCTCCTAGGGCACTAGGCATGCATGTGATTTGCATACATATGTGCAAGTAAACACATAAAGTAAAAATAAACCTTGTCAGGCGTGGTGGCGCCCGCCTTTAATCCCAGCATTCAGGAGACAGAGGCAGGAGGATCTCTGTGAGTTCTACAGCGTGAGTTCCAGGACATCCAAGGCTGGATGGACATAAGGAAACCCTGTCTCAGGTAGGCAAATCCTTCATAATTCCTGCTTTACAATCAATGTCTGTCAGAGAAACGGGGCCAAATGACTGAAGATTGATGCTGTAATGTATGGAGAGAAAATGGGAACTGTCCAGGCAGCCACTGGTATGTCATTTCTTAGTTTTGGAAGCTGTGGGCCCTGCACTTCCTATAAAATCAGATATATTTATCCCTCTCAGGTCTCTGAGGTGGTTGAAGAATAGATAGCTAGAGTCTCATAGTTAAATTTTGAGTTGTTTAGGAATCAAGAGGGTGTACTGGATCTAAGAAGATGTTTTTAAAATTGTGATGCAAGTTAGTATGAAAGCTGAGTTAGATATGGAACTTTAAACTCATAGAGATGGTTAGATAGTAGAATGTTAAAGTCAGGTGCCAAATACATATGGACTGGACATTGGGAATGTATGCTAAGCCATATAACTCTCATAATTGTGGTCTATTTATTTCTGTGGTTTTGTATTGTATTTATTGTTATAAGAGAAAGAACCATTTGTTGGACTGAAAGGGGGAGCTGTTGGGGGGAAAAGATATACCTTAAACTAAAAAAAAAGGGAAGGGGATGGAGGGTTGGGGGGAAGAGGGTGGGAGGGTGGGACTGGAAAGGGGAGTAGGGAGGGGATTGAGATTGAGATGTAACTTGAATAAAAAATAAATGAAAAAAAGACACCCTGTCTCGAAACACAACCCCCCAAATAAAATAATAAAATAATAAATAAATAATCTTTTAAAAAATCCAGTGACGATGTTTATCAAGAGATAGGTACCTAATCTCATCTGATACCCTCAATAGTCAGTCACTTGGTTGGATAATACAGGAGGTGACTCTCATCGGTATAAGAAGAACTGTAAATTTGCCAATAACTCTGAAAATGGTTCCAAAATAATCAACAGCTTGCATGTCCCTTCCCCAAAAGCATTCCTCTGAGTGGGGTCAACTTCTGGAAGCAGAGGCTGCGTGGTGACAGGAGTTAGCACCTCTCAGCGGGGGTAGAGCTGCCCGATGCCCGGGGCAGTCAGTGCTTCTGTCAACTGAAGTGGCTGGGAGGTCCCTCGCCACCGCAGTCAGAAACAGAGCAAGCAGCAGGCCTCAACGATGGGCTTCTCCAGTCTGTAGCCTGGTGTTTCCAGATCGCTGGCTGCTTCATTTCCAAACCTGGGATGGAATGGTCCAAAAGCAAAGCAGAGGAGCTGACTCCTCGGATCCCGAGGTCCCCAGCCAGCCTGTTTTCCTCATCATTCTTCACAGTTGCTGCTATTATGTGTGGGAGGGAGTGTGGCCTTTAAGAGGTGTGGTCTATTGGGAGGTCATGGGAGTGGGATGCTGCCACAAAGGCTGGAGAGATGGCTCAGCGGTTAAGAACGCTGGCTGCTCTTCCAAAGGACCCGAGTTCAAATCCCAGCACCCACATGGCAGTTCACAGCCGTCTAACTGCTGGGCGTGGTGGCTCACACCTTTAATCCCAGCACTCGGGAGGCAGAGGCAGATGGATCTCTGTGAGTTCAAGGCCAGCCTGGTCTGCAGAGTGAATCCAGAACAGCCAAGGATACACAGAGAAACCCTGTCTCAAACAAACAAAAAGACTTGATACTTCTTATTTAAGGTTAGTTATTGAAAAAGTGTGTATGTGTGTGGGGGGATGACCACCACTTTCTGTGGAAGGGAGGGGGTGGAAAGCCTCCAGTGTTTTGTTACAATAATGCTAATTCAAGTAACACACGTTTCCTACTTTTATTTATTTTTTTTGCATTTCAAGATGGGTTCTGTATGTATCCCTTGGCTGTCCTGGAACTAGCTCTGTACTGGACTTGAACACAGAGAGATCCGCCTGCCTCTGCCTCCCGAGTGCTGGGATTAAAGGCCTACGCCACCACCCAGCCCTTCCTGACCCTTAAACTGATTTGCAAAATTAAAGTTTGCAGTGGTTTTGCTGACTGATATTGGGACCCAATTGGTTGCAATTGCAAGTGGTAGTTATAGGATTGTGTGTACTGGCAATGGGAATAAAAGGCTGTAAGGGCCATAGAAAGAAAGGCTAAGCCAATGTGGGCCCAGCATGGATTTGCAAAATAAATCAGCTAAAAACAGCAGCTGCGAGATATCTAGGGAATCATGGATTAGCGCTCAATATAACTATGATGTGATTCATTATGTCGCTATTTCTGGTAAAATGCCACTTTTGTGTGGTTCCCTAACAGTGAGCACCTTCGTCCAGAACAGAACAATGTATGCTGAATCTACCTGTGGCTCTCCGCATCTTTTTTTGTTGTTGTTGTTTTGGTTTTTCGAGACAGGGTTTCTCTGTGTATCCTTGGCTGTCCTGGACTCACTTTGTAGAGCAGGTTGGCCTTGAACTCACAGAGATCCGCCTGTCCCTGCCTCCCGAGTGCTGGAATTAAAGGCATGCGCCACTACGCCAATCCCCCACAGTCCTCCTTCCCCAGCTTCAGAGCTGAAACCTGACAACTGGTCCAGGCTTGGTGAGTGAACAGACACCCGTGGATGAGGAAAGCTGTCCATCCTAGCGCTTATCCAGAGGAATGTGCAGCCATGCACTGAAACAACGGTGCTCAGAGAAAGAGATTTTTTTGCAAATAAAATTCACTTTAGGATGTGATGTGTAACAGAATATTTTTATTTATCAACACTTATATTTATTAGTACTTAACAAACCTCTATAAAATACCTAAAACCTATCATCTAAAATCTATAATCGAAGAGTACCCTAATACCTAAGAACACTCTAATACCTATCAAAAACACTTAACTAACACTGTTTTTACTTTCTTTAAAGGATATTAATATTCTTAGCGTAGCTCCGTTTAGGATAGCTTGGTTAATGGCAGTCCCAGAAGGCAGTTCCTTTCAAAGCTTAGTGTTGGTTGGGCCTCACTTTGCCAGTTCACAATGCCAGTTTATTTTCACTACCAAATTGCGGCCAGTTTATAAAGTCAGTCTATTCCAGCTGACAAACTGAGGCCGGCTTTTCTCATCAGCTGAAACTCTAAGGGTCTTTTTGGCCCGGCCAAACCTCCCAGCCGAAAGGCCTCTCCAGGCGGCTTCCGAACTCTGCTTGTGTGTCGCACTTTTCCGGAGCTCTGGGCCCCAAGACATACAAGCCTTTAAAGACAATCCTTTAAAGAATTCTCTCTCAGTAAGTTTATGCCATGCCTTTGTTTTAGGCTACAACAGTCTAAATTCTGTTAATTTTGGTGTGTGCCTCTCCGGCGTGACCTCTCAGTCAATGAGGACAGGAGAAAGAGAGACCACGTGGAATTCTCATTTTATATATCGAATTATCTTGCCATACTTGGCAGTCTCAAGGGTCCAGAAGATTTCTCAAGATGTCCAACAGTCCCATTGCTTCTCACGATAACTAACATCATCTGCGTGGCTTGCGCAGTTTCTTAGCCATGACCCTTCAACAGGCATATTGTCCGGCCACAACTGGCTTTTTGCCCATATCAGTAAACCAAAGGGACACCAAGCTCCTCCTTATGTGCTGCCAGATGCTAATCTGAACTGCCTACTAATTTCACTATAAAGACTTAACTTCTACTACAGTGGTGGCAGTAACTTAGGTTTTTTTCAGTTTGCCTCTCCTGCCCTGGAACCCTCTCCTATAAACCAGGCAAGGGTGACGAGGAACCCTCGCTGGTGCCAGGATGCAGGCAAAGCTTGTTCCCACCAGTAGGAACTGGGTGGGACAAGGGTACACAAGTTCCTGGGCATATTTGCCTGCTACAGTCTCAGCGAAAAGTAGATGGTGTTGGGATGTCAAATGGTGTGACCTGCCCCATTAGCTGGGCAGGTACACTTTTTTTTTTCCAAGACAGGGTTTCTCCTAGACTCACTTTGTAGACCAGGTTGGCCTTGAACTCACAGAGATCCGCCTGTTTCTGTCTCCTGAGTGCTGGGATTAAAGGCGTGCACCACCACTCCCGGCCATTACAGACAGCTGTGACCTGCCATGTGGGTGCTGGGATTTGAACTCCTGTCCTTTGGAAGAGCAGCCAGTGCTCTTAATTGCTGAACCACCTCTTCTAGTCCAAGCATGCGCATTCTTGAGGATGCCCAGTTTGGGATCATAGTGTGAGAAGGGAGGAGGGCAAACGCATCAGTGGGTGTGCATAAGGATCAGAGGTGCACACAGGCCACGCTGTTTAGACATCAAGTATGGGTAGGCTAAAATATGGTTGACAGTACACATCTAGACACCAGTTAATAATGGCTGACAGGGGATGTCCAGGGCAGTTCCAAGGTAAACGGAGATGTCATTAGAGAACTAGTCTGACAGAATGCCACTTTCCTGTGGGTTTTGTCTAAGTATGGCCTTGAGTTCAGAAGCCTTTGCCTTCAGCAGCCCACCTGTGTCTGTCTGTAGGCCACCTCCTTACGATGTGTGTGTGCATGTGTACGTGTGTGTATGTGTGTGTGCGCGTGTGTGAGCATGTGTGTGCCTGGGTACCTGCTGGAATCTTCCTGCATAGCTAGTCTATAAAGCATGTACCAACATCTACCTGTGGCTCTGGCTATGTTCTTTAGTGTCCCGGCCCCTCACCACACTCCATCCCTCAGAGCTGAGACTCCTCGGCATGCTGCCGGCAAAGCTGTCAGTACATACTGCACAGGTTCAGGCGGCTGACAGAAATCTGCCTGGCTCTGTTCAGTTTTCTGGAAAAGGACATTTTACAGGTGAAATGATATGAGAGTTTACCCCCAAAGTTAACTCTCTTGCTTAACAGTTAAAAAAAATTGAAGGCACTTACAGCTGTACCCATCCCTCTTAGGATTCCTTCCTCATAGGAAGGTACAACCTCATAGGTTTTAGTGTGTCCTGTCTTCCATCTCTCATACTTCTTCTTCCACCAAATCCATTCTATTGAAGATGCTTTCTGCTGTGTCTCTCATTTCCACTTACAATGTGCATTTCAGCCTTTCCTTTTATTAAATTCCTGTTTCGTATTCTGTATCACTTTATTTTGTGCAGCCACTCATGAATTCACTTACAACTTTATTTGTATCTTCTTTGACTACATTAGACAATCTTATCACTAGTTATTTAAAATTGCTGGTCTTGGGCTGGAGAGGTGGCTCAGAGGTTAAGAGCACTGGCTGTTCTTCCCAAGGTCCTGAGTTCAATTCCCAGCAACCACATGGTGGCTTACAGCCATCTACATTGAGATCTGCCTGGGCATATATGTAGAGCAAATACTGTATACATAATACATAAATTTAAAAAAAATGTAAAAAAAATAAAATTGCTGGTCTGGAATTTAATGTAATTTACTCTTTAAAATATTTTTTTAGATTTATTTATTTTATTTGTGTGAGTGTTTTAACTGTTTGTCTATGTACCACACACCTGGTGCCCGTGGAGCCCACAAAAGGTGTCAGATCCACTGAAACTGGAGTTACAGATGATGATGAGCCATCATGTGGGTGCTGGGAATTGAACCCGGGTCCTCTGTAACAGCAGCCAGTGCTCTTAACCACTGAGTCATCTCTCCAGCCCCCTAATTCACATTTTTTAGGGGAGGGGAAATACTACTGTGAGACTGATATTGGGAGGCAGAATTATACTGGCTTTTCATGTTAATTTATTACTACTGTGTGTATAAGTGTGATGTGGATGTGATGTGCATGTGTGGGTATGATGGGAGTGTGTGTATGTATGTGTGTGTGTATGTGTGTGTGTGTGTGTATGTGTGTGTGTATGTGTGTGTGTATGTGTGTGTGTATGTGTGTGTGTGTATGTATGTGTGTGTGTATGTGTGTGTGTATGTGTGTGTGTATGTGTGTGTGTGTATGTGTGTGTGTATGTGTGTGTGTGTGTGTGTATGTGTGTGTATGTGTGTGTGTGTGTGTATGTCTGTGTGCAGTACCTCTAGAGGCTACAGGAGGGCATCAAGCAGGCAGTTGTGAGCTGCCAGATGTGGGTACTGAGAATTAAACCCAGGTCTTCTGAGAGAGCAGCCAGTGTTTTCAGCTTCTAAGCCCTCTCTCTGTACTCATACATAGCTAACCTCCCCACCCCCAGGAACTCTCTATATAGTTCTGGCTGTCCAGGAACTCACTATTTAGACTAGGCTAGCCTTGAATTAACAGAGATCCCTGTGCCTCCCAAGTGTTGGGATTGAAGCAGTGTACCACCACACCTGACTCTCACAGTAAACTCCTTAAAATTCTGGTGGTTAATTAGTTCTTTTTTTTTTTTTTTTTTTTTTTTTGGTTTTTCGAGACAGGGTTTCTCTGAATATCTCTGGCTGTCCTGGACTCGCTTTGTAGACCAGGCTGGCCTCGAACTCACAAAGATCCGCCTGCCTCTGCCTCCCAAGTGCTGGGATTAAAGGCGTGCGCCACCACCGCCCGGCTCGGTTAATTAGTTCTTAATCAATAGTTCTGGAAGACGGTATAGTGTCTTCTATATAGAAAAGCATGTTTCCTTCAAATCAAGAGTTTAACTCTATTCTGGTATATCATTACGTTTTCTTGAGTGACAGCACTTGGCTAGACCCTCCAGAGACATACAATGGAGTGTAGAGGAACACAGCTCAGCTTGCGGGGCATCAAGTTGCATATAGCTCTGTGTTTGACTTTCAGCATCATCTAAACCAGGTGTGATGCTGCATATCTGTATCTCATCACTCATGAAGTAGAGGCAGGAGGATTATAAATTCAAGGTCTGGGCTGGAGAGATAGCTCAGAGGTTAAGAACACTAGCTGCTCTTCCAAAGGACCCTGGTTCAAATCCCAGCACCCACATGGCAGTTCACAGCTGTCTAATTGCCAGGCATGGTGGCACATGCCTTTAATTCCAGCACTCGGGAGGCAAAGGAAGGCAGATCAAGCAGGGCGGTGGTGGCGCACGCCTTTAATCCCAGCACTTGGGAGGCAGAGGCAGGCGGATCTTTGTGAGTTCGAGGCCAGCCTGGTCTACAAAGTGAGTCCAGGACAGCCAAGGATACACAGAGAAACCCTGTCTCGAAAAAAACAAAAAAAAAAAAAAAAGGAAGGCAGATCTCTGTGAGTTCAAGGCTATCCTGGTCTACAAAGTGAGTCCAGGACAGCCAACGATACAGAGAAACCTTGTCTTGAAACCTCCCCCTCCCAAAAAAAGAATTCAAGGTCATCCTTAACTAGACTTTGAGGCCAGTTTGGGATATATGAGACTCCCTGTCTATAAAAAAAAAAGTACCAAGAATTTGTCTTTTAAAATCATGTAGTGTAAAGAAAGAGTGTGATTGATACATTTGTCTTCTTTTTACTCGTCTCTTAAGGAATTAAAAAAAAAGACAACTGTAACTTTTATAACAAAAAGAACCTTTAAAAAAGGCATGTTAAAAAAAAAAAATCCCAAGACTACAGTGCCTCTCTGTGGCTCTACTCAGAACTCTCCCTCACAATCACAAGGGTCTCAGGCTAGCGGCAGCTGCAGCTGGGAGCTGATTCTTGGGCTGGGAAATCCCACCACTCGAGGTCTTTTGTGTGCAGTAGTTGGGCAAATGCTGAGGACTGAACGTGAGGACATTAGCAAAGACATTTTGCTTCTAAAATTCTTCCCGGGGTGACACGTCCTGTGCTGACAATTGTAATTTTCTTTCGGCATCTTTGTGACCTCGTTTGTGTTTGTTTAAGTCATGGCCTAACTCTGTAGCCAGGCTGGCCTCAATCTCATGGCAATCCTCCTGCCTCAGTCTCTCAAGTCCTGAGATTTCTTGTGTGAGCCACGGCTATGACACCCTTTGTCCTATTTTTTTCCCTGCATGTACTCTCTTTTCCTTTGGCTGTTTTTCACGTGTCTTTACTAATAGTTTAAAGCGACCTGAGTTTTACCCACTGTGTTAACCAGACTTTTTATCTCAGTGATGTGAGCAAGATGCTGTAAGGAAGAGAAGATTTTCTGGGATCTGTTTCAGAGTTCAGTTCATGATGGCAAGAGGGTGAGGTGGGGCAGAGCTTGCCTGCCAGGAAGCTGGGAGACAGTGCCTGCACCCCAGCTTTCTCCTTTTTTCCACTTTATTCTGTTGGGGTTCCTAGCCTGTGGGGTGGTTCAGGGAGAGTCTAAAGACTCTCTTTAGACTCTTTACCTCTTAGCTCACTCTTTCTAGAAGCCCCGCCACATACAAAGCCAGAGGTAAGCACTGGTAATCTCCTAGCTCCTCAAGCCAATCGACGCTGGACAGGTCTACCTCATGTCCACTTGACATCAATCTCCTTTGGTCACAGATTTCAGCTCTGGCCTCCGGAAGGCTCATAAACACAAAACACACATAGGCCATTAATTACCAAGAGCCTCCATAGCCTTAACAGTTCCAACGAGACAGACAACAGAGAAATGAGAGACTACACGGGGAACGCCTTTCTGTGTGCTTTCTCCCTCCCCCTTGACTCCTGTCCCCCTGGGTCCTTAGCTACGGGATGGTACAGCCTACATCAATGGTGGACTGCCAGCCATAATCAATCACCTGTGGGGACACCTCCACAGAGGCACACAGAGGTCAGCTTCCTTCCTGTCCAGCTGTCAATCAAGATGCTCCATCACGTGTGACTTGCTGTGGCTTTCTTCATGACTATGTGTTTCTTAGAGTGTTGTGCCTTTTGTGTTTGTGTGTTTATGGTTTTGTTTTCAAACAGTGTCTTACTTATAGTCCAGGGCAAATCTAGAACTCACCATGTAGCTCAGGCTGGCCACCAACTCACCATGTAGCCCAGACTGGCCACCAACTCACAGCAATCTTGCCTCATTTTCCAATGGCATGAGCCATCATTTGGCTTAGATTTTGTTATATTTGGAAAACTTTTGTCAATATTTCTGCAATTTTTTAATTTATCCCTGTCTTTATAGATACCAACTATGAGTGTATTTGGTTATCTGAATTTACACTGGTCCCCTATTTCTTTCAGTACAATTGTTTCTTTGTATAGTTTATGCTGAATAGTGTCTATTGCAATGACATTTTAATACAATATCTCATCTGGCATTAATTCCCACGTAATAAATTCCAGATAGTATTGTTATATCTTTTGGTAATATTTTTGAGATGCTCATATTTGAGTCAACAGATTAGAATTTGTTAAACTAAAAATTTTGAATTTTAAGAGATTTTTAAAATTACCTTTTTATTCATTTCTTTTGTGGTATGTGTGTATATGCAGGTCCACATTGAATTCAGAGTGGTGTGTATATATGTGCATAGAGGTCACAGTGTGTGTGTATGCGTGCGTGTGTGCATGCATGTATGTGTGTGTGTGCATGCATGGAGATTACAGGCCAGTTTGTAGGAGCTGGTTCTCTCTTCTACTGTGTAGGGTCTGGGGACTGAACTCAGGTCATCAGGCTTTGTGGCAAACAACTTTACCCACTGAAGTCATCTCACTGGATCAAAAAAATTTTTTTTATATTTTGTTTAATAAAAATGAGAGAATCCGAAGCCATTAACTAGACAGCAACTAATATGGAAGGTTGGGCTCCCTCAGGGGAAGTTCCCAATGCTCAGGAGAAAGCCAATGCTGTGCTCAACATGGCACCATTTACATGTTCTCCAAGTGAGCACTGGCTGATTCAACGGAAGAAAACATGAGTGATGGAGCGTACTTCACATGCTACAGGAGTGCAGGTGCCTGGCTGGTCTCCCCTTTAAATTGGTCTTGTATAGCCCTATTCTCCAGGCCCAACAGCCACCATCTTGCAGTTCAGCTATGCCTGCTTGCAAAGATCAGTACAGTTGGGCTTGTTAACTACTGGTAAAATAATTATGAAACTATTGAGCCATCTTTAAAAAAAGGAAAGAAAAGAAAAAACCACCCGAACCATATATATTTAAAAGCAAGTATAGAAAAAAATCACCTCATCTAAGGGACAAGTTTGAGAACAGAAACACAGCTGCTCTCTTAGCCTAGGAGAGCTGACCGGAGCATCAGGTGGAAAGGCGTGAGAGCGCCCCTCACAGAGGAAACCCATAGCAAGGCCGAGCGTGAGCTTCACGTCTGAATCCAAAAGAGGAAAGCATAGCATTTCTAAGTATTTTTTATTTTATTTTTTTGAGAAATTCTGGGAAATGACCACAAAAGTGCAGTACATCAAAAAACTTGGACTAGTTTTTAACAACCTGAAAATTTCAAATTCTAGAATTGCTTGTTTTGAAACTAACTTCCAAGCAAGATAGGACAAAAACAACACAGACTTGCTTGGCAATGTTAAATCGGCTTACTCTTGCCAAGACGCCTTCAGGACAAGGCAGGTACAAAGATTTGCTTTAGCAGAGTTTGTTTTTGTCTTTGCCTGTTAATAACAACAACAACACAACAACACAACAGCCACTTTGAAACAAAGGGCCCACAGAATGTCACTCTCTGGGGTCAGCTCTGCCACCTCCCATCCCCGCTGTGCCAGTGGCTGGCCGCTTGGCTGCTCCGCCTCATCGCCTGCTGGGCCGCTGGTCACCCTTGTCCCGGGAGGCCCGCTTCCTTGGGGGAGAGCAGCTCACCGAGCCTCGGGCCTGGTGCAGGCTGCGCTTGTAGGAGTGGCTTCTGTGCTTCTTCCCACTTGTCTCTTTCTGCTCTTGGCTTTTGCCAGGCTCCTCACTGTCCTCTTTCTGTTCATGGTCTTGCTCTTTATGTGAGGGCAGTGTGTTCTTTATTGTGTTAATTAGGAATCTTTTATTTGTACCAGCAAGAGGACACTTCATCCTGTGGAGGGCAAGAGGGAGGAAAACATCCTAAGTGAGAGTGAAATTCCCTCCAAAGCAGTGTTCAGCTCAGTACAACACAATTCAGGCCTCGCGCCACCAGTTCCTGAGCTCCTTCAGCTTCCTTGCCATGTGGTGCTGGGGCAGGAGGACCACCTTGAGTTTGAGGCCAGCCTGGGGCACATACCATTTCAAGTATCAGGTCAGTCGGAGTTACAAAGCGAGATCCTGCGTGCAGGGCAGCTCCCTGCCCCCAGGCTACAGACAACCCCATCTGCACAGCAGTGACCGGCAGGCAGCCCACCTGACTGCGCAGGCCACAAGTCTGGAGACTACAGGTTAGCATGACGCCCGGAAGGCTGAGGCAGGGGCAAGCCAGCGAGGAGGTCTTGACACCACAGCTGCCTACAGCTCACGCTGTTGCTGAATGCCACCACAGCCACCATAGTCACCCACAGGAGTGCAGTTTACATTATGGCAATCAGATGTCGCAACACTCCTGAGAGCTTATTGTGTCCCCAATGGTGTACCTAAAAGTAACGTGAAACAGTGGATGTTTGTGTGCACGTGTGAGGATGTACATATAAAAGTGTTTACTCATTTTCAAAACCCGATTCTTCTTCTGTCTGCGGGACATCACACTAGTCCTGCACAACAAACACAACCCAGGCTACCAGGGCACATCTCTGCTATGCGGGAGGACACTGAGGGGAACAGAAGTGGGTGGGTATGCAAAGTCTTGCTGAGACATGCTGAAGGTTCCCAGGGCTGCAGCACGCGGGCTACTTTGCAGACTATGATCCCACAGCAGCACATTCATAGAATACGGCAACCAGGGCCAGTAGGCACTGCGCTGCCGAGTGTTATCAGGCAATAGAAGAGAGAGGTGGTTTGGCACAGGAGCAGGCAACAGGCAGCGTGTCAGCCCCTCAGCAGACAGTCACGGGGTGGAGTGGGGTCTCAGGAAATTCCTTGGGCCCCATAATCTAGAAGTATAAAGTGAAAGTTTGGATCTCTGCGGTCCTGAAATACTGCAAAGGGACTTAATTATCTGCAACAAACGTACACCCCTGGCAGCCTCCTCACTGAACTGTGATCACCACCTGTTTGTCAATCCACTAGAGCGTGAAAAAGCCAAAGGCCAGAAAAACAAGTCTCCTTAGCTCCTTCTCATGGCCGGCGGCAGGCACTACCCACTGGCAAGCAACAAGTGGGAATGGATCTGAAAACCGCATGTCTCCAGAGACTGGAGAAGTAAGCGGTCTGCTTTCCAATGCTTCTCCAAAGTAGAGCTGGGGATGGAGCTGAGCAGTGTGTGCAGGCCCTGGGTTCAACTCCCAGCACTGAGAGTAAAAAGCTGGTGGAATAAAATGCAGCATAAATAAGGGAGATGCTTTCCTCTCTGCCTGAAGACTGACCCTAGCCCTTTCAGGAAAGCATCCAGCATTTACCATGAAACAACCGGGCTGAGGACCCATAGGCAGCTGCTCCACGGACCCTCTGCTGTTGGTTCTTTCCTTGACCAGGCTCCTTCAGGGCACATGTGCTGCCTGCCCCTGGCCTTGGTGCAAGGCCATTTTAGAATCTGCCCAGCAAGCAGTTACAGTTCTTTCCAATGCACTAAGATTAGTGTTTTCCAAATACATGTGTGCTTTCAGAATCACTTGGGTGTGTGTTCAGAGTCCAAAGCCCACATCCCACTCCAAAATCAACAGTGGGACGTAAAACATCGGTAGTTTCTTCTAATGATGGCAGGTAAAGCTTGCCAAATGGTTCCAAACATGCAGATAAGTTTGGAAGCACACCAAATACACTTGGCTTGCCAGGTAAAATGCTTGCTATATAAGAGTGACAACTCACTGGGAGGTGGTGGCACACACCTTTAATCCCACCACTTGGTCTACAGAGTGAGCCCAGGACAGCCAGGGCTACACAGAGAAGCCATGTCTTGAAGAACAAAACAAACTAACAAAGGTTGACAACCTTGATCCCCAGAACCCAGGTAAAGGTGGAGGGAGAGACCAATGCACAAAGTTGCCCTCTGACCCCCACACCTGGGCCTTTACTCACATGTATACACTCACACGTTAACAAAAACACTTTAGAACAGGAAAGCCATTGTCACATCTAAAAATTCACCATAAATCTCCTTAGTATCTTCAACTAACCCTATCTCATATCTTTGAACAACACTTACTTGATGTTTAATTATGTGTATGTGTGTCTGTGAGTGCAAACAAGCAGAGGGCTCCGCAAGCCACAAGAGGGCATCAGATTCCTTGGAGCCCGAGTCACTGGTGGTTATGACCACTCAGTGTGAGTGCTGGAAATCACACTTGGGTCCTCTGTAAGAGAGGCACATACTCTTAACCACTGAGCCATCTCCTCACTATGTCTTAAAAAAAAAAAAAAGTGAGCCAGGCATGGTGGCACATGCCACTTGAGAGGCAGAGGCAGGCAGATCTCTGTGAGTTCAAGGCCAGCCTGGTCTACAGAGTGAGACCAGGACAGACAGGAAAATGATGTCTCAAAAAACAAAACAAAAGTGTAGGTGTGCCTGGGAAGTTTAAATGTGTGCACATGCATGCAGAGGACAACCTCAGTTGTCATTTTTCTGAACGCTGTCTACCACCTTTCAGACACGGTCTCCCTGGCCTGCCCTCACCAGTGAGGCTAAGCTGGTTAGGCAGCAAATCACCACCTCTATGCACCCAGTCCCAGAATCACAAGAACCCATGTCAAGCCCAACATTTCTTCATGGGTTCTGGGCCTCATGCTTGTCCATCTGAGCCACCCCCCAGCTCTTAATGTCTATGGTTTTTGTTTGTTAGCTTTTTGATTTTGAGACAGGGTCTCTCTGTGTAACAACCACAGCTGTTCAAGACTCACTTTATAGACTCACTTTATAGACCAGTCTGGCCTTGAACTCAGAGATCCGCCTGCCTCTGCCTCCTGAGTGCTGGGATTAAAGGCGTGCACCACCATGCCCAGCCTCAAATGTCTTTTAATAGTTGCTTTACTTAAATGTTTTAAAGGTAAAATGAGTGTGGTGGCAAAACCAAAACCAAACCAAAACAAAAAAACCCAGAAGTTTTAAAGGTGTATTTATTGTCGTGTGTATGAGTGCTCTGTCTGCATGTATGTCTGCGTACCATGTGTGTGCTTGGTGCCCGAGAGGCCAGAGGTGGGCATGAGATCCCCTAATCCAAAGTTAGGGACAACTGTGGGTAAGCTGCCACGTGGTTGCTGGGAACAGGCCCAGGACCTCTGGAAGAGCAGCCAGGGCTCTTAACTGCTGAGCCATCTCTCCAGCACCCAATAGTTACTTTAGGCAAGGATCCTAACAAAGCATTTTACTTGATGTGCCTCAAATGTATTAACTCACAGGATCCTTCTTTTCTCCTTGTAATTCATTTGTTAAAGGCACTGCATTCCTTGACCTGGAAAGATCCTGGAAAGATGGGATGATCACAACCTTTGGCGCCATTTAAAATGCCCCTCTGCCTTCTGTACTAGTTCTGACTAGAGACTGACCAGACCCTGGCTGTGCGTGTGTGCGTGCGTGCGTGCGTGCGTGCGTATTGTAGGTTTTTGTGAAGATTCGAGCTTGCCTCGCATTGTGTAAGGTCATATGTAGGCTTTATCCCTAGCACCATAAAAAAAATAATCACTACTACGGTTGTGTGTGTCACAACCCGGTTAAGTGCCTTTTCTGCCCCTCAACTCCACATAAGCTAGAGTTATCTAGAAGGGAACTGCAATTGAGAAAATACTTCCATAGGACAGGCAAGTCTGTAGGACATTTTCTCTATTGATGATTAATGTGGAAAGGGCCCAGCGGACTGTGGGTGGGGCCATCTCGGGGTTGGTGGTCCTGAGTTCTATAAGAAAGCAGGCTGAGCAGGCCACAGGGAGCAAGCCAGTGAGCAGCACCCCTCCAGGCCTCTGCATCAGCTCCTGCCTCCAGGTTCCTGCCCTGAGTACCTGTCTTGACTTCCTTCAGTGATAAGATGGTAGCCTGAGAGCTGTAAGATGAAATGAACTCTCTCCTCCCCAGGTTGCTTTTGTTCACAGTGCCTTATCACAGCCGCAGATCTAAGTGCTCCATCACTTTTCACTGGGTAGATTCTGATAGTTAGCCACTGATAGTTTTTACAGAGACACGATCAAACACTGGAGCTTGTAAATGTTTGCTGTCCTGGGGTATCAAATGCAGAACTTTGTTCCTGCTAGGCAAGAGCTTTAGCAGGGAGCTATGCCCCCAGCCTCCTTTTAAAATAGGTTTTACACTGGGCCAGCCTGGTCTACAAAGTGAGTTCTAGGACATGTAGTACTGTTACACAGAGAAACCCTGTCTCAAAAAAAACAAAGTAAGTAATACTATGGCATAATTTGCATACAGTTTATCTCTTTTAAAAGGTATATTTTATGTGTATGAGTGTTTGCCTGCATAAGTATGTATGCACCATGTACATGCCTGGTGCCTGTGGAGACCAGAAGAGGGTGCTGAGCCCTCCTCCCCCTAACTGGCATTTCAGGTGGTTGTGAGTCACCATGTGGGTGCTGGGAACCCAGGTTTGGAAAAACATCCAGTGCTCCTAACTACTGACCCATCTCTCCAGTCTGCAGATTTATCTATTAAAGTGACTAGTTTTCTGGGCTCTGACAAATACAAGAAATCAGAGTCTGTCACAGCCAAGATATAGAATATTCGGTAAGTCCTTCTCCAGCCCCCTGTGTCCGTCCCCACAACTGGTGACGTGTATTATGTCCCTCATTTGGAGTCTCTACAATGCCATATGAGGGGAGCCGTGCCCTGTCGTGCTTTCTGTCTGGACTCTGCACCAAGGCCACTGAGATTCACCCAGGCAGCTAACCTCAACCACTCTGTTTCGCTGCACTGTTGGGCTGTGTGGGTTTAGGGGTACAACTACGACTTGCTCATCCACGTGTGTGGTGACAGCCATTTGTGCTGTTTCTAGTTTGGGGCTTTTTATAAATAAAGCCGCAATAAACACACCAACGTGCAAAGCTCTGCCTAGATGTCAGTGTTTAATTCTCTTTGGTACTTTGTTGGAGGATTCTGTGTGGTAAGTGTATATTTATTTATGAGACACACCGACTGCTTTCATGGAGTTGTGTGACTTTGCGTTTCCAGCTGTTCCACAGCTCCATCTTTACTTGGTTAGCCAATCTTTTAAATGTTCACTCTTCTAGCACACTCACAGTGGAACCACCTGTAATGTTAATGAGCACTTTCCAAACTCATTTCAGAATCTGCTAACTGGCCAGTCCTGTAGTTACATTAGTAAACTTTTCGGTGTTTGTTTTGTTTTATTTTTTTTCACAGTTATTGTTATTTCTGACAGGTCTCTCTATGTAGGCCTGGCTGGCCTGAAACTTCTTTTTTTTTTTTTGGTTTTTCAAGACAGGGTTTCTCTGAATATCTCTGGCTGTCCTGGACTCGCTTTTGTAGACCAGGCTGGCCTCGAACTCACAGAGATCCGCCTGCCTCTGCCTCCCAAGTGCTGGGATTAAAGGCATGCGCCACCACCGCCCGGCAGGCCTGAAACTTCTTAATGTGGACCAGGCTAGCTCAAAACTCAACAGAGATCCACCTGCCGCTGGGATTAAAGGTGTGGGACTCCATGCCGGGCTTACTTTGTCTAGCCTTAAGCAGGACTGTTTGCCTTACAGGTCAGGGCTGGGGATATGACTCAATGGTAGAGTGTTTGCTTAGAATTACACGAGGTCCTGGGTTCAACCCCCCAGTCCCACAGAAAACCAAACCAAACCAACGTGATTTGTTCTATCATATACCTTCATTTGTTCTATCATATGCCTTCATTTGTTCTATCATACATCTTCATTTGTTCTATCATATATCT
>CAJQZJ010032578.1:921863-952932 GCA_907164525.1 Lophiomys imhausi | reverse complement strand
ACCACCCAGCAGCTGCCACGCCCCGCACCCAGTGTTCTGGCCGTCAGGAGACAACCCACAACCAAGTCTCAGCTCACACTAAGGGGAAACTCTATTATTCAGAAACACTGACTGACGAGGAACCAGAAAAGTTCACCACAATCTTCTCCCAGCCCTTTAGTAACACCAAGCTTTAAAGAGCTGAAAGTTCCAGAGCGTCTCCTCTCCGAGACACAACCCCCATGTAAGACAGCGTGAGCTGTAGCTGAACTGGATGGAGCCGTGCTACCAGAGTCTAGGATGGAATTAAAAACAGAGCAGGCGCCAGGCGCACACCGACAAAGATGACACTGGCTGTTTCAACAGGGCAGTGTGGCTTTTACCCAGCTACTCGCCTTTGTGCTGACTGACCAGGGCACTGCATTTTCACTGTAGAGGCTGGGGACCCTTCATCCTGTCACACGTCACCTGGAATACCAGCCCACAGAGACCAAGCCACATCTCAGACCTCTGTGCTTGTCATCACAAACACCTTGCCTCAAGAAGACACCAAACCCAAGTATTTACAGTGCTCTGTTTAACATCATTTTCGATGAAAAAGCCCCAAATGAACTAAAATGCTCTGGTATAGACTCTTTTTTTTTTTTTGGTTTTTCAAGACAGGGTTTCTATGTTTAACAGCTCTGGCTGTCCTGGACTCGCTTTGTAGACCAGGCTGGCCTCGAACTCGCAAAGATCCGCCTGCCTCTGCCTCCCAAGTGCTGGGATTAAAGGCGTGCGCCACCACTGCCCGGCTGGTATAGACTCTTTAAACACACTATCATGTGTTTTTAAAATTGCAAGGTAAGAATCACTCACATGTCACCATCAGAAGTCAGGTAGCTTAAATATCACATGGAGCCAAGGAGATTATGGGTCAGAGGAATGAACTTGCCCAAGACTAAATACTTATCTGACCTGGGGGATATTAACCCAAAATTACCAAAAGTATCCCTCACCCTGCCAAGCAAGGAGGCTGTCAGTCACTCCAGGGAGAAGACACAAACGCTAACCCGACTCAAGACATCTCAGCACACGGTCATCACCCCGCAGACAGCACAAGGACCGGCCCTAACGTGCCTCCATGTTGTCCCATGCCCATTACAGGGTGCTCTGAAACAGCCCACACGAAAATTCTTGTCTGAAATCCAAACCAAGTTGAGCTGACCCTCGCACACTTCTCGATGCTTTTGAAACAGGCGCCACACAGTTTCTATTAGTCTCAAACTGAGAACATGCTGAAACTGCCTAAGAGGAGGAGACAGTAGCTGCACACTGGTGGATAATGAGTCCCAGTTTGGCCGCAAGATCACAGAACTATGGAGTCTGTTAAATAGAGACATTCCTACAGCCTTTTGGAGTTTCTATGGGGACTCAATATAATTACACATAGAGTTATACAACAATAAGGCTCTGAATACATGAAAGGTGCTATTTTAAGATTTTCAAAACGGCCATTCTATAGGTATGATCTCAACAGTGTTGATGGCTGTGCAGTTAAGCACACACATATATTCTCTAATACCCATGTCACACACAGTGATCACAGCATGTCACTTCACTGACTCCCAGAAGAACCTTTGACCTTGCTGCCCCCCCCCCCCCCAAGCAATGAGTCAACTAGGCTTTGGGGTGGTGCCAATAAGTCCTAAGACAACAGTAAGGGGCAGAGACAATTCTGGCCTTGTGTCTGCACTCCTTTCTTATTTTTACTCATCCATGGAGATCACTCCCATAATTCTGAGGCTGTTCAAGAGGGGTTTTGGTTATGAGGCAGGCTCTTAGCCACCAATGTCTCCATGGTTAGGACTTGGTAGCTGTGTGACTTCGGTCAGCCCCTGTAACTTCTACAGGCCCGTTTCCTTTCCTGTAGGTGGGAAGTTATCAGGCCCTCCGGGAGGTTAAGCAGGCTTCCCACCTGAGTCAGTCTTACTTCACACTCAGAGTTACATGGTGCTAGGCCATCTGCTTTTGGCAAGAAATAAGCCGAGTTGGCTTTCTCAAGCCTTGGCTTGCTGAGAAGCACACAGCTCAGATAAGGCCGACCCACTGGAACCAGCCAACAGGAAGGGAACCAGCCTCAAGTCTGGGCAGCAGCCGGGGACACACCCACAGGCTGACAGTTCTAGAGGCAAGACGTTTTCAATCAAGGTCCCTAATCATAAGCCTTTAAAGCCCCATTTTCACTGTCCATTTATGCACAAAGTATAATCTTCACATGCAGACAAGAGTAAATTGTAACATCAAGCCTGAAAGCTTAGATCACAGAATCTGAAACAGAATGTAAATCCAGCTCATTTACTCTGACAAACCATGCATCTGCTTCTGTAAGCCCGCTTCTTGCCACCCCAACCCTATATAATCAACCCCCGTCCTAGCCCGGCGCGCTCAGTCACCCGAAGACTGTAGCGTCCGCAGGCGCCTGTGTAAACAATAAAGTTGCCTCTTGCACTTGCAAAAAATAAATAAATAAATAAATAAAAATAAAATGCTAGGATTAGAGTTCAAAAAAAAAAAAAAAGAAAATGATGGCTGCACTCCATGCCTCATCTTTGGAATGCAGTGCTAATTGAAACTTATGTCTCCAATTTTATAGATTAATCACTTTGGAAGAAAAATTCTGCTAAGTATTCTTAGTAGCAAGACTTATGCCTAACTATGCAGAACAGAGTACGCAAGTTAGCCAGGATCTGAAACCACTTTACATGAGGAATCTCAGTGATGTGTGATCCTTGAACTCCAAGTTCCAATTACAACTTATTCTGGGATCCCAGTTGGTTAGAAACTAGCATTTATGCAATGTTGCTCCCAGAAGACACAGGTTATTAAATGAAAATTGCAGCACAAGGCATGGAATAAATAACTCCCTATGAGTTATTGGTGAGGCAGATCCCATAGGTCTCCAAAACAACAGACTGTTATCATTGCCCTTGGCTACCCTTCATAACTACATGGTAAGACCCTATTTGTCTGTAGGGCTAGAAAAATCAATCTCAGACCAACCAAGAAACCTCCTTCCTGCCGGCTAGCTTTCACAGTGTCGGAAGGTGCTCTGCAGTGTAATATCTACTTCTACAATGCAGGCTGCTGGGGGAGAAAAGACATCAGTAACCTTACCTGGCACTGGACACTGCATGCCACAACACCAACCTGCCTGGATAAGATGTGCCTAATAGTGCAATAGTGGCAGCTCTGTTAAAGGCTCACTATCCCTTTCTGATTGGCTTGAGGCCCTTCCACAGGAGGAAATTTTATGTCTGTTACTATAATCTTGGTCAAAAGCCCACAGTGGGGGTAACAGGCCCAAGGGTAGAACTTGCTACTGTTATCTCACTAAATGGTAACATGATCAAACTGCTGTGTAAATATGTATGTTTATAGCCAGAGGCTGGGCTGCTCTCAGCCTCAGTCAGAGAACATTAATTGATCAAAGCGCTGAGAAGAGGCTTGAGCACTGAACCTTAAATGGGACATCTTTATCATCACCAGCCCCGGTTCCCTGCCAGGGCTCAGGGAACATCTTGAAAAAGGAGGCAGAAAGAATGTTAGAGCCAGAGGACAAGATGGTGAGGAGTGCGGGGAAACGCTGTTCCTTCCGTGAACTCATAGCAGTTGTGGCTATCCACACAAAGTCAGGCCAGTCAAGACTTTGGCAGTGGCTGAGAGTGGGAGCTCTCAGGCCTCCCCTCTTAACGTGGAGCTGTTGGCACTCAGTACCCACTGGAGGGGGACAGTCATTCTTTTGTGAGGGCATTCCTACTGGTAGGTCACTCCTGTTCCAGTGGATGACCCCACACCCATGCATGGGCAGCACAGACTGGACAAACTTAATGGTGTATCAAAAAAAAAAGCACATGAAGTTTTATGGGAGGATGAAGGGCATATATATTTCATTATATTCAAGTATGAAATGCTCAAGAATAAAGAAAAACCATAATTAAAAAATTAACATCTACTGTCTAAATGTCCATGAAGATGCAAGGGAGGCCTGGGAAAGTCTGTTCCGCTTAGTGTGAAGCAATTGTGTCAAGATGGCACAACAGAAGCCCATCACAGAACACCCCACTGGATGGATTCTTGGTTTTCTCTTTCATAAGGTTCAAAACTATAGCTAAAGGATGGAATTTCTGAAATTCCATACTACAAAGCAAGGACAAACTAACACTCGAGTACATAAGTTTGCCATCTTGTCTTTTTTTTTTTTGCAATATTACTGTCTGTGAGCCCCCCAATTCTGAGACTAGATTGTACATGTACAAAGCAGAAATGCACTCAAAAATCCAAGTGTGCCTTCACATCAGCTCTCATTAATGTGAGAGGTACTCATCTGAGCTGACTTTGCAAATCTAGAGATGATAAACACACCCAGTTCTCCTGAGCTCAGGCTGGACTCGCCTACCTGGCAATGAACCCTACTACACAGCTACTTCCCTGACGTACTTTGCCTAACCATGGCCACGCTTTGCCTCAGTGCACTCCTACGTCGGGACACCTCTCCGCACCCCCTTAACAGGCTAGCCTCTTACTATCTGCATATGACAGACTATGGAGCTACAGACATGTGGCCACAAACTAACTCAATAGTTATTCTAATCTTTGAAACTCAAGTTCAGCTCTTGAGGTATTTAATAAAGGGGAGAAACAAAGAGCCATCTTATTGAGCATCCATGTTCTAGGGGCTGTGGATACATTAGTGAACACTCAAGACAAAAATCTTTACACTCCCAGGGTTTATGCTACAGTGCATACCAGATCATGAGGGTTAGTGGATGAGAGAAAGCAGACAATATAAAACATGTAGATTAGATTATGTATATGTAGTTATACATCTGTATGTATATATGTATATACACATACATGCATATTTAAGTTTGAAGGCAGTTTTTTCCTTCTATAGTAGGAAGGGGAAAAAACCTGCAGGGAAAGGTCTGGGGAAAGAGCGTCCAATCAAGGGTTACAGAAATGATGCGTAGGGTTCAGATGGATGCTACTCCAGTGCTTTCTGCACACACACCATTCAGCCACAAATGTGTGCTTCTGTCTTCCTAGGTTCACAGATGTCGGCTGATGAATATGCAAAATCATGTCATTATGGACTATCAGTCCTCTTCTGTTTTTTTCCTCTCTGTAGAACTGACATTATCACACACTCCTTCATTCGTTCACTGTAAACAATGACACTCTTTGTTCCCACAGAGTTTACCGTTAAAAAGAGTGAGTCAATAAACAAGTCCATCCCAACTTAGTGAACGTCAAGTGCTATGAATGAACAGAGTAAGGAAAGGCAATCAAAGTAAGGCAGACTTTTCTGAGGGTGTGCGTTGCTGCTTTCGGGGCGACTGTGGTAGGTGGCCTCCAAGGTGGCCCAGAGGCTTCCATTTGCTCATGTTCTGTTCTGAGCACTCCTGGAATAACCACATCGTGAGTGTGGCCTGGACGTACTGACCCACAATTGGCAGCAGGCGTGGTGAGCTGTCACTTCTTTCTGAGACTGGGGATGCACCCATTCTCCTCTGTAGTTACTGTTCTGGGAGACAAGCAACCAAGGTACCAGGCAGCCCCTGAAGTCAGTCCGGGAACAAGCCCTACTACACATGAGCCTCAGAACTGCAGTCCTCTCAGAGACCCTGAACCTGAAGCACTTGGCTAAGCTCACCAGCATTCCTGGTCCACAGAAACTGAGATGTGATTGTTTTCAGCTCCTAAGTTTTGGGGTAACTAGTTAAATGGAAATGAGCAATCAACACAATGGCCAAGGGTGGTGTTCCTGTACAAACTGCCTGGAAGTGGGCAGACCATGTGAAGGTGTAAGGGGAGAGAATTCAGGCAAGCGCAGGACAAGGGACAAGGCCCTGAGATGGGAAACAAATCAGGCGTCTATAAAAGATGATTGCCAGCCGGGCAGTGGTGGCGCACGCCTTTAATCCCAGCACTTGGGAGGCAGAGGCAGGTGGATCTTTGCGAGTTCGAGGCCAGCCTGGTCTACAAAGTGAGTCCAGGACAGCCAGGGCTACACAGAGAAACCCTGTCTTGAAAAACCAAAAAAAAAAAAAAAAAAAAAAAAGATGATTGCCTTACTTAGGGTTACTATTGCTGTGATGAAACAACACAACCAAAAGCAACCTGGGGAGGAAGGGGTTATTTCACTCACAGTTCCAAAAAACAGCTCCTCATCAAAAGCAGTGAGGGCAGGAACTTAGACCAGGTTGGGAGAACTGCCTGCCTCTGCCTTCTGAGTGCTGGGATTAAAGGTGTGTGCTACCACGCCTGGCTAGCCAGCTTTCTTACAGTTCCCTGAACCACAGGCCAGCAGTGACCCTCCCCACAAACGGCTGGGCCTGCCCACACCACTAATTAAGAAAATGCCCTACAGCCCGATCTTATGGAGGCATTTTCTCAGTTGAGGTTCCCTCCTCTCAGATGACTATAGCTTGTGCCAAGTTGACATAAACTAGCCAGGACAATGCCAATTGTAGACAGTTACAATGACAGTATGGAGAGACAGGACTTTATCTAGCCAGCCCTGACATGTCCACATATAACAAGACACAGCCTGTGTATACTATTAGTGTAACCGCTACTGCCTGGTTGACCAACCACCAATACAGCAATAGATGACATCTCGAAGTGTGTATCCACTAGGAATTGTGCTAAGTGTTTGTTTTTGTTTGTTTGTTTGGTTTGATTTGTTTTTTCGAGACAGAGTTTCTCTGTGTAGCCCTGGCTATCCGGGAACTCACTCTGACCAGGCTGGCCTTAAACTCAGGGAGATCTGCCTGCCTCTGCCCTCTAAGTGCTGGGATTAAAGGCCAGCCACCATGACCAGCGGTGCTAAGTTTTAATTCATTTATTCTTTATAATAATCCTAGCAAGTGAGTGTTGGTATTCACCCAGTTCATAGATGAGGAAACCACAAGTTCAGAAAAGCTTAGTCAGTCACCCATAATCACAAGCTAGGAAGAGGTAGAGCCATATGGCCTTCTCACCTCAAAAGTGCTCACTCTTGGCCCTTATATAATATTGCCCTGAAAAAGAGGATTCTAGAGCAGTCTCTCTGCCCTTGAAAAGGGAAAGGAATCCAAGCCCACAAGGCTAAGCAGCTGGCCTGCCTCTTCCTCCTTAGATGGTCTAGGCAGCTTCATTTCCTCATGAGCTCTTTAGATAGACTTGTTCTCTTTCTCTCCTTCCTTCTTCCTTCTTTCCTTCTCTCTTTTTTTTGAGACAGGGTCTTTCTATGTAGCCGTAGCTGGCCTTCAGCTCTCAAGCTCTCAAGCTGCTTCCCAGGAGAGGTGGGGTTAAAGGCATGCACCAGCACACCCATCTCAAGCTTTTCTTCTGATGCAGGTAGGAAGGAGTATTGACAAGAAATAGGAATTACTGGCTAAGGCACACATATGGTCTACTTTATACAATTTTGTGCTCACTGGCCTAGACTGAGGCCTGGCTCCTAAGCAACATTCCAGATCCCTGGCACTGTACCAGGTACCCATCTGCTAGTCATTCCTTCCTCTTCTTCAAGTGTGGGGAAGACTGCAAATGTTCCAGCAGAGTCTCAAGTTCTTTTTGAAGAGAGGAGAAATCCAATCCATTTTATTTTTTGATTGTTATGTATATCCTATTAATAGGGATGCTATTTCAGACTGGCTTCTCTTAGGAGCTTTACGGGATTGGGAGCCCACCATACCTCTTCCCAGTGTTTCCTGAGGCTAAAGGACCCACACAAGCCACTGAGCAGTTGTGTAGTTGTGTGTTCCAAGATTTTCATTAAAAAAGATACACAAACCAACTAGTTTGTTCAACATATGGAACTATATATATATATGTATATATATATACATATATATATATGTATTTACAAGAACTGCTAATGTTGATTGGCAGCATGCATTTATTGCCTCTCTGTGCCGTTAGAAACTAAACTGCATGCAGGCCAACTTGCTTCCTGCTGTATCCCTGTGCTCAATAGTTACTTAACAAATGAACAAAATGTTCTTTTATATTTATATAAAGTCTTGCTGTGACCCACACTGGCCTCAATTCTCCATCTTCCTGCCTCAGTGTCCCACGGGCTGGGATTAGCTTTGTGTGCCCCCATGCCCAACTGAACGATTTCTTCTGAGGAGACCACCCTGGTGTCAACAGCTGGCAGCAGGTCAGCTCACTTCCCTGATCCTTTCTTTCTACCCCCAGTTTTTACACCGGGAAGCCCTGGATTTGTATCCTCTTCAAAAAGATGTCAATTAGCTGGATGTGGTGGCGCATGCATTTAATCCCAGTGCTTGGGATGCAGAGGCAGGTGGATCTCTGTGAGTTCGAGGCCAGCCTGGTCTACAGAGTGAGTTCCAGGACAACCAGGGTTATTATGCAGAGAGACCCTTGTCTCAAAAAACCAAAAAAAAAAAAAAAAAAACCCAAGATGCCAATTATTCTGATATGTTTGGCAGGGAGATGGATTTCGAGCAGCTGAATCACTTATCTCCTATTAGGACAGGCCCTGGGAGAGGTAAGTCTTGCCTTACTAGTTTTTGGTTGGGAGGGAGTGGCTGAAAAGCCTCAGAGTAAGTGAACATGGACATGGGCCCCAGAAGTTTGGGTTTATTTTTTAACCCTTCTGTCTGTATCATTGCCATGGTACAGGCTCTTTTTCCAAGTTTGTTTTCTAGAATTTTCCTGTACCCAATGTTCTCAACTCTCCAGTCCTACACCTCTGCTGGCAGTCCATCCATCAGCACTATCAAATGCTCTGAACTCACTGCTGGCTCTGCTGTTTGCTGCCACTCACCCATTCTGCACACAGATATGGGATGAAAACCCACAATTTATGGCATGTACTGACTCAAGACTCACTGTTGTCCCCACCTCCTTTGGCAGTGCCAGTGATGGAACCCTGGACCTATACACACTAGGGCAAGCACGCTACCAGAGAGCTGCACGTGAAGCCATCCCCTTTGTCTGTTCTGAGCATGGTCTCACCAAGTTGTTCAGGCTGGGCTATGTATGACCTTACTCTGTGGTCCAGGCTGTCAGGGAACTAGAGACCCTCCGACCTCTGTGCTACTCCCAAGTAGCTGCATGGGAAATTAGGCTCAGTTAATGGCTCCTTCATACTGGGAAAGAGGGAAGCCATACATCTCTGAACCATGATGCCTCTTTCACAATCCACTAACTTCAGTACTTCACGAGTTCCTGGAAAGCAGACTACATTTGCCTGGTTTGCTGTCATCAGCGCTTAGGAGAGCATCTGCCAGAGCGGCAGGTATGCAGGAAAGAGCTACTGCCTCAATATGGTCTTATCTGTTCCATTCTATGTTCCACACTTACCTATGCAACACCACACACCAGCACTAACTCTTCTTTTCCATATGCACAGCCATCTGCCCTGCCCCAAACCACAGGAGGCTTGTCAGAGTGGCCTCATCAGACTCTCTCATTTCCACTATTTCATGGGCCAGTGCTACCGGGAGCACACTTGCTGTGTAGATATGTGAGGTTCAGTGGGGCTAGGCTTGATAAGCATTCTATCCTTGAACTAAATGGGCCCACACTGCAACCCTACCACAGAATCTTACAAAAATCCAAAGGAGCAAGAGAAAATAGAGCATTAAGAATTTGACCAGAAAAGGGCTAGTTACTGTAGGTTTTTGAAAGCAAGATCTGGTGGAACTGGGAGCATCTCTTGGGGGCTCCAATTTGAAGGATGTTCCAAAGATTATTGGAATCTCTAAATGAAGTTAACCAAAAGGATGATTTTTGTCTAATAACCTGGAAAACTGTAATCTTTTAAAAAAGTATCTTTATTGGCGGAGTATGGTGGCACACACCTTTAATCCCAGCACTCAGGAGGCAGAGACAGGCGGATCTCTGTGAGTCTAAGTCCAGCCTGGTTAAAATTGTGAGTTCCAGGCCACCCAGGGTACATAGACACTCTGTCTCAAACCACCCCCCCCGTATTTTTTTCAACTATATTTTGATTATACTCTTTTCCTTTCCCCTGGAGACTATAATCTTAATAAACGAGCTGAAAAGAAGGGTGGTGTATCATCAGCCAAAGAATCCAATATGCTCTCCTATCTCTTGAAATGTAAGATGCTTTGGGTCACAACTAAATGGGTCATTTTTTCTGTAGACACTTCTTCTTCTCTACAGAGATACTGCATGAACAGTATCACGCCAATTAATTGGGACACTTGGATGTTACTGCTATATGTAATTTAGAACTAGTTTGTAAAGTGCTTTGAAAATGGCAAGCACTTAGCCAAATACTCAGAATTATTATATATATATATATATATATATATATATATATCTTTTTTTTTTTGGTTTTTCGAGACAGGGTTTCTCTGAATATCTCTGGCTGTCCTGGACTCGCTTTGTAGACCAGGCTGGCCTCGAACTCACAAAGATCCGCCTGCCTCTGCCTCCCAAGTGCTGGGATTAAAGGCGTGCGCCACCACCGCCCGGCAAATTATTATATATTAAAAGCCTTTGGTATGTAGGCATATTATTTAATGGTTGGCTCTTTAGAAGGCACAGGATTTTACAGCAGAACAGAACTTCTGATCTTGAATCATTAACTTGACTGCAGTGTTAGAGAGCAAGTAGGATAGTGAGGATTTTTTTCAGTTTATATAAACATGACTCAAGTCAAAGTCTGTCTTCCCTGTTCTTCTTCCTGTCCTTTCTTTCATAGCCTTGGCCCAACTATGTAGACCAGGCTGGCCTCAACCTTGGAGTCTCTTCTGCAAGTATTAAAAGTGTGCACTAACACCCACTCCCAGGTTCCTACAGACTCCATGCAACAATTCCTTCCACATATGTGGGACTCCCAATTATCAACTAAACTGTTTTCTCCCTTCGCCCATCTCTAAACAGATTCACACTGCATGCCACAGGATGAGTGACAATTAACCTTTTACTGCATTGAAACTGTGAGATACAGTGGCGGGCACCATCGGATACACTTTCTGTGTGCTCTGACTGGGCTTTCTAGACTCTTCAGCACCCCAGAATATTCTTTGTGTTTGTGCCATGAGTGGACTTCAATCATTTCTGCTGCCGCCCAAACACACCCCTCTACTGGCTGTGTATATTTTCTCTTTGGAAAACGCAAACCAAGCCGTTCCTCAGCGGAGTCCTCTCCTCAGACCCCAGATGAACGGTAGCCCACAGCCTAGTGGCGATGTGCTAACTCCAACACATTCTTCCCCTCGCTGTGGGGCTGACTTCCTCAGTATCACTACCCCTGGCTCCCACAGCTCCACTCCCGAAGACTCCGCTATCTCATCGGTCATTCTTTTAGCCACACTTAAGCTCCTCATACTAGTAACTGGCCCCGAGCCTAGAAAGGAGTTGGAGTCCTCTGTTTCTGTGTCTTCTGGAGGACTTCGCCCTATTGTTAGCTTAGCACTGTTCTGGGCTGCCTCATTATCTGTTTCTCCTCTGGCTTTGCTACATCTACCCCATTAATCCACACACTGTAATGGAAATAACATCACTCCAGCTCTTTTCCCCACTGGATCAAGAAAATGGCCTCTTTCCTGCCTTCTTGTGGTACTAAATCAAGCAAATCTTCCAGTTCTCCAACCTGTAGCTTTGACTTCAGGACCAGTTCTCGTGTTCCCCACAAGCATGCATTTGCTCTCCATGCTGCACAGCTCCTTCCTTCTCTCCCTACAATCTCAGGAAGACCATCCCTGTTTCTGTGCCCAAAGTAGACACTTCTCGGGTTCTCTACTTGATCCTGTATTGGTTTCCTTGACAGAACTATGATTTAAAAAGTTCCTACTATCAAGCCAGGAAGGGGTGGCCCATGCCTTTAATCTCAGAGCCCAGCTTGGTCTACAGAGTGAGTTCCAGGACAGCCAAGGGGTACACAAGAGAAACCCTGTTGCAAAAACAAAAACAAACAAACCCCCAAAAGAGTTCCTATTGCTGTTTTCAAGGCCTGGTACAATCCAGACACTCAATGAGTACAAAACTATCTTTTCAAAAATTAGGCCAAGTGTGGAAAATACAGGCTCTTGGCAGGGTAGAAGATGTTAAATTTAACTGAAAGGTTCCATGTCTCAAGTGTGTCTGTGATGTTTGTGACACAAGCCCCCGTTAAACAATCAGTCTGGTCTTCACCTTGTAATTCTCCCGCTTCCTCCCTTTAATGCTGAGGTTATAGCATCCACCATCATCCCCAGCTGACAATAAGGTTCTGACTGGAGACTAGGCTCAACAAAGAGCCCAAAGCAATAAAGCCCTAGAGACTGGGGTGACTGGGCTCAAGGGCTGACAGAAACTTAGGGTGAACTGATACTCACAAGACAGGACCGAAGAGATCAGCTCATGATATGTCCAAGTCGTTAGTATGCTTTGCTAATACTTCAAGTTTCCAAAACTGTCTTTTCTTCCATACACAATTCTCCTCCTCCAAATTCTGGCTTTCTATCAAATATCTCTTCTTTGTAGCCCTGGGCTCTATTTACCACCTACCTAAAGACTGAAAATGTTACCTGGTAATTCCAGTTTTTCCAATAACTAAAATTGGGGGTGGGGAGACAGCTCAGTTGGTGAAGGACCTGCTACGAAACACAAGGTCCTGGTTTCAGCCTTCGGAACCCACATAAAAGAAGTTGGGTTGGGCGGCATGTGAGTTTGCAATCCCAGTGCTCAGGAGACTGAGGTGTGTAGAAGTAACTTTTATTCTCCTGATTTAATTGTCCCCTCCAAGGCTTACTGCCTCTGCCTAACTAGTCTAGTTCTGGAACCTTCTAGCCTCCATACAATCTAATTGAAGCCTAGATTGTTTCCATTCTGAGACTTACTGTTGAATAAGCTCAACCTTTCTAGCTCTTTCTCACTCTGGCAATCTGTTCTACCCTTCTGGCTCCTTCTCATTCTCGGGCTCGTTCTGTCTTCACCATGTCTAGCTTGTTCTCTTCAACCTCTGTAAAAAATTCTCTCAGCAAAACTGCCTTTCTCTCTCTCTCTGCGCTGGTCCCTTAAGTCCCCTCTCTTTTCATGAGAGTTGGGTGTATCCTATTCTGTCAAATCTTTCTGATTCGTCACTTTGTCCCTCAATTAGACATCACTTTCAAACATGGGTGCTTCCTTCTACAAACAAACTTTACCTTCATTGTTTGGGATTAAAGGGAAGTACTAAGGGTGTGTCTGTATTCCGGCCCAGAGTAGCCATATTGCTGGATTAGAACCCTTCTTCACAGGTGGATCCCTGGGGTAGCCTAAACTAACTTCAGGCCAATGAGAGAGTCTGTCTCAAGATACAAGGTAGGGTTGGGAGTGGTGGCAAATGCCCTTAATGTGAGAAACTAAGGTAGAGGCAAGAGGATCTCTTAATTTACAAAGTGAGTTCCAAGCCAGCCAGGGCTATTTAGTGAAACTGTCTCAAAATAAACAAAAATAAGTAGACGGCTCCTGATGAACCACCCTTCATAACCATCTACAAATTAACTTGTGGCCTTCATATCCATACAAAAAAACCCATATAAAACACAATAAAAATTGTTTGGTTTACTCAAGTCGTGACTATATATCTCATTAGGGTTCTGGAATCCAAGCAGTAAACTTATATCTATCCTACAAATACTACAAAGATGGAACTTGATACCAATTCAAATTCTCTTGAAAAATTAAAATTCTCAAGATTACTTCAAATTATCCCCAACCTTACCTCGTCTACCAGTCACAACAAGGGATATATTTACATTAACAAAGCCCCAGGGCTGGTGAGGTGGGTGAAGGTGCCTGCTGCCAAGCCTGACAGTCTGTATGTGGATCCCACATGGTGGTGGGAGAGAACTGACTCCCACATTTTGTCCTCTGACTTCCACATGTGTGCCATGGCACATTTATGCAAGCACACACTAAGTAAAGAGTAAAAAAGGCAAGCCCCTCTGCCAATCTTCGTGTTCTTGCCTTTTTAACTATAGTCTACTGGATAGTGTCCATCTCCTCTCCCCTTTCCTCAGTTCCCTGATCACACAGAAATGAATAGCCCTTTTAAGATCTGTGAGCAAACGCCCTGCCATGGCTCAATTATCTCTCGGTTCACTTTCAGTGTTGGTTCAATTAAGGGGTGGCACTGTCCTTGGAGATCATCTGGGTGCAAGGAAGAGAGACCACTCAAACTAGTTTAAACAAAACAAAGAATTTATTAGGCAAATATACTTGCAGAGGTTCCAACAGCTGTAACGGGTCAGTAGCTGGAACAACATGTTTCTACAGGGCAGAACATGGCGCAATCACACATTCTAGTTGGACCCTGCATGAGGGACTAGAGTGTGGGTTCACTTCTGCTTGCCTTTTGATCTTTATAGTCTTTTATGCTGGCCTCAAACTTGAGAAGCACATGCTGGCAGATATTCAACAGTTCATTCAGGCCTTTCTGAAACGGCTCAACAGCTGGAAGGGCACCCCGTGTCTGAATTCGCAAGTTAATTTTGCTCTCTGAAGGATGGGTCGCAGTGTAACCACAAAATTCCACTTCCGGGTTCTTCATGATTATGTACCGCAGAGAATTTCCTAGGGTATGGTCCTCCTCGTGCAGTACAAATGTCACACACTGTCTATCTGTGCCAGCTGCCTGGACCATTTCCAGGGCTGTCTTCCTTTCGCCTTCAGCCATTGAGGTCTTCAATCCTGATATTTTTCTACACACATATTTTTTTTTTGTAAGAATGAGATCATACGGAATATCATTCTGCGATTAGCTTAAAGGTACCTCATTTACCTGCCTCCAAAACTTCTATCTATAAATATTTAAGTAACTCCAGTTTCTGCCTACTTCATTTGACTCCCACATGGGGAGTCATCTCAGGAAAACAAAAACAAAAACAAAAACCCCACAAAGTTAAATATTCACATGTTCGCAAAATCATTCTTTGGCTAGAGCAAAAGAAAGGGGCAGAATTACAATAGGGTAGGCCCTCCTGGAAGATGAAAAGGGGAGTTGACAGGCATAAAAAATAAGATTACTTTAGCATAAAAATGGCAAACCACAAGTTATCAGGGTGGCAGGCTCGGCTACAGCTTCTATGTTAAAGAGGTTAGGGAACTAGTTAAGTTAAAGAAGTGAAAAGTTAAACAGGAAGGAGATTTTGGCAGACAGAACTGACGAGCAGTCTGCAGAGCGGAGCTGCGGTAACTTTAGCCCGACCTAACACGCCAGCACGGCCACTCCGGACGACTGGCCCAGTGCGTGGCCTTACACGAGGCAGTTCTAATGGGGTGGCAGTTTGGGACTCACAGCGGGATCTCCAACTTCCCTCCCACCGACCCCGCCCCCCTGGGAAGACTAGTGTCCCTCTGGGCTTTTCTGTATAAACCCGCGGCTCCTCCTCCCTCTTCCCAGCCCGGCCCGGCTCTACTCTCGCTCCTCCCTTCCCGGCGCCTCGGGTCCGGCCTAGCCCCCACGCCGGGCCGCAGCCGGCCGCGTGCCCTCTCGCTACCCGCCGCCCCACTCCGCTCTGGCCCTCCGCCCTTACCTCTCCAGCTCCTGATCGTCTTCCATCGCGGGCGCGGGGGTTGGGAGGGGAACGGCTCCAGGAAATCCTTAGGTGGCGCTGGCGAAAAGGAAGCTCTTTCCCATGTCGCATAAAGGTGCAGGGCAGGAAGGAAGGAAGAAAGAAACTACCGACGGAAGGGGCGGATGACGGAAGGAGGGGGGCGGAGCCGCAGCGGCGCGGCAGGACCCGGCAGGCGGGCGGGGCCAGAGGATGCCACGCCCCACGGCCGGCCACGCCCCACGGCCGAACCGCTCACCTGGAACTGCGGAAGCCAGGCGGCTGCGGAGTACCGGCTCTTTCACTTGTCGCCCCAGGACGCCTGACGCTTAGGGTCGGGTCGGGTCGGGCCTCTGACTCGCTAGACCCTCCAGGGACGGAGCTGCCCTTGGAGTCCTCAGGGGCTATTCATGGGGCACCGGGCACCTTGCAACCTTGAGAGAGCAGAGACTGCTGTGCAGAGATGACTTTGCTGGCAATACTGATGACTGTGTTTTGGTTTCTCTCTCTCTCCCTGGAGTGCAAATGTCCATCCGCAGTAGGTGCAAGAGCAGCGTTTTGTCTTCCTTTTGGGAGAGAAGTGCGGATTTGGAGCACCGCCCCCCTTCCTCCCAAGCTCAGGCTTGCCCGACGTGGACTCGCGGTTCCTTTCTCCCCTTTGATCCCAAGGACCCGCCCTTCTCCTTCCTTCAGGTGCATCCACCCCGCTCCCTCCTACCTGACCCCAGCCAGACTGGGTCCCCGCCACACCCCAGCTGTCCTGTCGCCCAGCACACCTACACGTCAGCCGCCCCGCGCCACCTGTTCTCCCTCAGCCTGCTCCCGCAGCTCTCCCCTCCCTTCAGCTGTCCCACACCCGGCACGGCGCTGCGGGGTGCACGCAGGCACTTCCCGAGCGTCTTCTCCGTGGGTCTGAGCCAGAGAATCCGGCCGGGAGCGATGGCGGAGGGCGGAGCGCGCTCACTCTACCTCAGGAGTGTTGAGCAGCCCCGGCCCCGCCCCTCGAGCTTCTCCATTGGTCTATCCCGCTCTTAGTCCCGCCTCCCTCTGCCGTCGATTGGCTCAGGTGCGTGTCGGGTTGGGCCCCTGCTCTCGCCCCCGAGGGGAAAGGCAGCAGGGGCGGTTGAGAAGAGAAGTCTTGGCCGGACTTTGCTTCTCGCCGGGAAATCGGCGGCGGCGGCGGCGAGTCCCGGCGTAGCGGAGCCCGGCGGCGTCCTAGTCGGCTCGCTCCCGCGGGGAGCTCACCGCTCTCCCTCGGTGAGTTGCTTCGCTTCAGGTGCGGGCGGTGACGGGGTGCGGCGTCAGGGTAGGGGGACCCCTGGGTTCCCCGTCGGGGGAACCGCCGGGCGGGGCTCGCGTGCAGTCCGGCCCGGCCTGTTGCGGGTCTGCGTGGAGGTTCGGGGACGAGTCCTTGCACTTCGCCATCTGCACGTCGTCGGAAGCCGGAGCGGCGCTAGCCAGCTACCCCCTGGTTTTGTCCCCTGGGAGGGATGAGCAGAGACCCTCCTCCCCGCCTCAGCCTGTTGCGGGAGGATCCTCACCCTTCCCTTGGCTAGAGACAGATTTGACATGTTTGGGGGTGGGGGTATAATTCCCAAAAAAACGAATCTCGATTTGGAAGCATTTTTCTTTTTTTCCTTTCCTCTTTCTTTCTTTCTTTCTTTCTTTCTTTCTTTTCTTCTTCTTTTTCTTTCTTCTTTTTTTTGCTCACAAAGCACGGCTTGGGAAAGACATCGTCGGCTTTTCAAAGCTTTCTGCCATGTTTTCCACACAAGGACTTTTTAATGGAGTGTTCTAGTATTTCCGTTTGCATTTAAGATTGTGTGTTTGCCAGGAGCCTAAAGACGCTTCCGCATGGCTTTATTGAATCAGTTTTTCTTTTCGCGCTCTGTAACCCTGGCTGGCCTGGAACTCAGAGAGATCCCCCTCCCTCTGCCTCCAGAGTGCTGTGGGGTTAGAAAAAGGTGTGCGCCCCACACCCCGCCAATTTTTCTTAAAAAAAAAAAACACACACACACAGAAACCAATAGCAAGGACAGTAGGAGGAATCTGTGAGCTCCAGTTTATCCAAACTTCCTTCACTTTAAGAATGTCACATTCTTGTAGTCACAGTACTTAAAAATTGGCTTCCTTCCCAGGACACATTTTGCTTTTTCTCTAGCCTGTGTACAGTGACACAGTACAGATGAAGGTGGATCTCATTAGGTCAGTTCTGTCTGCTTTGATGGACTTGACCGCCCTCCCCCACACCTTTGGAAAAAGGGACTTTGGCAGGTAAAGAAGGAAGGTGGGGAAATCCAATGTCCTGTTTGGCTTGCGGGCCATTGTGGAGCCAGAACTAACAAGGTGTTGCCATTTCAGCCTGTCTAGATTCCACGTGAGTTTTCCCATAGGGGTCAAATGTAGGCCAGGTCAGAACAGGCACTAGAAATCACGTTGATTTTAGTCAGTGCACTGTGTGGCTTTAATTCTGCATTTTGTTCCTCTGATCTTCAAGTTCGAACCTTTTCATTTTATATATATTTAGCCACTCAGTGTCTACAGCATTCCAGGCATTGGTGGAGGGAATCATTTCTTGTCCAGAGTTGCTCAGTGTCTATGTACTTCTTAGTCCACTAAGAAAGTACTTTGGTATCTGTTGAAATGATAAAAAGAAAGGATTTTGTATATCACATCAAGACGTTTGGACTTTGCCCAGTCAGTGATAGTAATCTGAACAAAGATATGGGAACTTCAAAGTGTTTCTGCCTAGACTGTGTCTAAGAAATCTTAGGTAATCTTCAAATTGATACAGGTTTTCTCTGGGAACATCCTAAATGCTTATGTGTATAGATTGTGACCTTATCTGCTGTGTGTATTATTTAATCTGAAGGGCACAGTGTTTGGGGTTGAAGTAGTGGTCTAGGGTGGGGGTCAGGAACTAGTTTGTTGTTCATTGTAGGGTTCATGGTATGTAAACCCACAGAAATGTGTTGAAATGATAAAAAGAAAGGATTTTGTATATCACATCAAGACGTTTGGACTTTGTCCAGTCAGTGATAGTGAGGTATTAATTTCAAGCAGGAAAATGCTGTGGTAAGATTTGCGTTCCATAAAGATAACTGCAGCAGGCTGGAGGTTAGTGGGAGTCCAGATGAGAGGTGAGAGACAAAATGGGGACTATAACTGTGCACTCACTGTGCATATAATCTGGGTTTGGAGAAAGGTTTTGTGTTTCCTCCCGCCCCCTACCCGCCTATCCCGGGCTGCCTCTTTGTTTTGGAAACTTGAAAAAACAATAAAAACAGTTATGGCTGTGGCTCAGTAGGAACTTAGCCGGTGCTTGACTTCAGAGTCAGTGTGTGAAGAAAGCTGGTGTGGTATTCAGGAGGAATGGACTACTAGGTGAGCGGCTAAATAGAATTAATGGAAGAAAGTGATTCCTGATTTTTTTTTTTTTTTTTTTGGTTTTGTTTGGTTTTCTTCAAGACAGGCTGTCTCTTTGTAGCTCTAACCTTCCTAAACTGTCCTGGAACTTGTCTAAACTGTCCTGGAACTCACTATGTAGACCAGACTGGCCGTAAATTCACAGAGATCTGCTTGCCTGAGTGCTGGGATTAATGGTGTATGTCTCTATGCCCTGTGATTCCCAGTTTTTGGTTTTTTTTTTTTAATTTATTTATTCAAGTTACATCTCAATCTCAGCCCCCTCCCACCATAAAATAAATAAACTTTTTTTCCTGAGGGTTTGTTTGTTTGTTTGTGACAGGGTTTCTCTGTGTAATAGCACTGACTGTCCTGGATTGCTTTGTAGACCAGGCTGACCTTGAATTTACAGAGATTCACCTGCCTTAGTCTCCCTTATATGGGGATTAAAGGTGTGTGACACCACACCCAGCTGTTTTTGTTTTATTTTGGAGTGTGGGTGTACACTAGTTAAGTTGCTCATGGAGGCAGAAGAGGGGTCAAGTTCCTTCAGTTGCCTTTAGAATTACTATTCCATCTGAGTTTTGATTCCCCAACACACAGGAAGCAGTCACAGTACTGTTTAGTGAGGCTTAAGGATGGAGTGAAATTACCATCTAGTGCCCTTGATTCAGTCCGTGTTGCATTCCAAGTGCTGACTAAATATTAGTTGTTCCTTTAATGACAACAGTATTAGCGTGGTAGTGGAATGTTGGAGACTTGAGAAGGAACAGTTTCAACACTTGACTTGACGTGGAGTGAGGGGACTGAAGGGCAGCTGAGCTCAGGCTCACTCCTGTGAGGTGCTGCGTGGATTAGTGACATGTCAGCCGAGCATGTTGGGCAGACATTGCCAAGAGAAGCCTGATAAGAAGAGAAGAAGAAAAAGAGTTTGCATAAAATCTTTCTGGGGGCATGTGGTAAGCTCTGTGTGAGATTTGGGGACAGGGGAAGCAGTTCTCAGAGAAGGGGAGGTAGGGTTCATAGAGCCCTGCTGGTAGTGGTGTTAACATGGAACAGCAGGTGTCTCAACTGTGTTTTGGAGCTGGGCATGGAGATGCACATCTGTAGTCTCATCATCCCAGAAACTGTGACGAAAGAAGATTACACATGAGTTTGAGGCCTACCTGTGGGTGCATAGTGAAATCCTGTCTTTAAAAATTACAAAAACAGCCGGGCGGTGGTGGCACATGCCTTTAATCCCAGCACTTGGGAGGTAGAGGCAGGCGGATCTTTGTCAGTTCGAGGCCAGCCTGGTCTACAAAGCGAGTCCAGGACAGCCAGAGATATTCAGAGAAACCCTGTCTCGAAAAACCAAAAAAAAAAAAAAATTACAAAAACAGCCTGTGGTGGTGGCGGTGGTGGCGGTGGCGCACGCCTTTAGTCCCAGCACTCCAGGAAGCAGAGGCAGGTGGATCTCTTGAGTTTGAGCCCATCCTGGCCTACAGAGTGACATGACATCCAGGAAAGCCAGAGCTGCACAGGGAACCCTGTCTCAACAAACAAAAAAATTGTTTGTTGAGACAAAATCCCCCCAAATTACAAAAAATAAAATAAAATCCCACCTGTGTGGGGATTCACTTGTTTGTTTGTTTGTTTTGTTTTGTTTTGTTTTTAGAGACAGGGTTTCTCTGTGTAACAGTACAGGCTGTCCTGGAACTTGATTTGTAGACCAGGCTGGCCTCAAACTCACATAGATTTGCCTGCTCTGCCTTAAGAGTGCTTGGATTAAAGACATGCACCACTACAACCGACTGGAGACAAACATTTTTAATCTCAGCACTTGGGAGGTAGGGACAGGCTGATCTCTGGGAGTTTAAGGCCAGCCTGGTCTGTGTATTGAGTTCCATGCCAGCCAGAGCTACATAGTGAGAACATGTCCTGCCCACCCTTACCCCACAAAGTAATTTTGATCATCAAAGGAGAATTCCAGGCTCCTACGCCAATTGGCTCTGATTTCTTCTCTTTCTCTGCTTTCTGATCATCACCCTCCCATATCCTATCTGCCAACTCAAATCCTTTTTACTGCGCAGAACAGTGTACCATTTTCCCCTTGCTTCTTGAGTTCCTTCTACATCTACCTTCCTATAGGCAAGGAGGATGGGAGGAGAGACAGAGGTCTCTCTCTCTCTCCTTCTACATCTACCTTCCTACAGGCAAGAAGGATGGGAGGAGAGACACAGGTCTCTCTCTCTCTCTCTTTATCTCTCTCTCTCCTTCTACATCTACCTTCCTACAGGCAAGAAGGATGGGAGGAGAGACACAGGTCTCTCTCTCTCTCTCTCTCTCTCTCTCTCTCTCTCACGTACGTACGTACTTCTGCACACACATTCACATACCTCACACATAGGATTGTAATTGTAGAGTCCCCAGGTCTAAACTTAACTGTTAAAGGGCCTAGAAGGTTCACAAAACAAATTTCCTTTAACTTTCCTGTCAAGCTTCTTGCCCCGAGGAAGCAGAAACAGTAGAAAGGCCCCAGGTCATGTGAGCTTTTGGATTGGTTGGTTCTAGAAGAGAGCTGTTAGCCTAAGGAGGAGTTACTCAGAGGACTTTTTTTTTTTTAATGCTGTACTGCAGGGTGACTTGAAAAAAACCTAAGTGTTGTAGTTTCTGTATCTTAGAGTGCATGCTTTGTAGAGCAAAGGTCTCATCGTTTTGTTCACTGTAAATTTCCTGGGTATGTTAAAAAATACACATATATATATATATATATATAAATGTGTGTGTGTACATGAATGAATGGATCCACCAGCTTTGGTCTGTCTTTCCTGGTACATTTGGTCAGAGAGAAAACAAGAGAGAATGTGCTGGGACAAGGAACCCTACCGTGCTTCCAAGTCTATAAGAAGCTAGTGAGTGAGAATTAATGGTTGTTATGAGCTGAGAGCTTCCTGTGAGAGATGCTGTGGTTCTTTTCACAGTTCACTGCCACAGCTGTGGGTGTGGGAAGTCCCCCATGGTAGAGATGACCTGTGTGTCATAGCTCAGTATTAACTGCATGTCACACGGGTTAGAACTTTGTTCATGGGTCACTGGCCACAGCTCCCTGGTTCCTGGGAGAGCTCCGGGCAGAGCCTCTGACAACAACTGGGATAATTAGGGCTCTAGACAGAACTATGTCCACATAAGGTGAAGTATTACATACGTCTATTCCCCGACCCTGGGCATTTTAGAGTGTTGCCTCAACAGGCTATTTCCCTCAGTGGAGAAAATTTGTGAGTGGAAATTTTGAAGTTTTTTAGTGTTACTCTGGGTAGGAGAAATGTTGAGTTCCAGCACAGCCAGGGCTTCATAGAGAGACACTGACTAAAGGAGACTGAGATTCTTTTAAATAACATGGTACCCAAAAGTGGGCTTTGTTGCAAAGTTTATAACCAGATTGCAAGGGCCATAATCTTAGGTTAAAAAAAAAGTCACACTTCACTATAATAAAGATTTTGTGTTGGCTATTAGTAAGTCTGAGAAATACTTAGCCGCCGCATCATATTTTGGCCACAAAGCCTCAATTAAATCTAAGTCTAAATCTTTATCAGAGCCTTTATCAGCTAAACCGCAGAAGTAACCATGGGTCTAACGATGTGGAGCCTTCACCAAGTCATCTTTAAGTGTTGTGAGGGCTGCCGTTTTTTTTCCTCTGCATGATTTCAATATTTAAACCTCAGTTTTCAACTTAATTCTGCCTGTCAGATCTCTAAGCATATGCCATGTGATTGTTGATGAGCCGTGAAACACAAAAGATGCTTTCTACCTTTGGAGAAAGTAAAATCTTAGAAGACCTTCACTGGGGAGACAAGATACCCCTGGCTTCCAGTTCCTCTGCCCTTCAGCTCTACTGTGCTTTTAATATTCATTGGGTACCCTGGTGTCTTCCACTCATAGCCAGTTAAGCCTGTGTCCTATTCTGCCCATAACCACCCACCAGTCCTTCCTCAGGCCCACGCTTTATAGTGCAGCTCCCATCCTCCTCAAAGAGACAGTCTGCCCCTCCCCGTGGCCACGATATCTGCTAGGCTTGCTGTCTTTAGGTCTGATCCCGAGCTCTGGCTTGAGCATCTGGTGGGCACTGTTGCTGGCTTCTTAGCCTCTCTCCAGCTTGTCTGCGGCCCTGCACCGCCCCTTCTCAGTTCTGGGAATTCTCTCAGCTGCCCTTCGGCCCCTTTGTTCCCCTCAGTTCGTTCTGTATCTACAAGGTGTTCTGACACTGACCTGAGACAGAATTCATCAAAGAACGGAGGAGGAGCCATCATCACATGATTCCAAGCTAGTAAGTGCTCTCCAGTAGTGCTCTGAGCCCTGTAGTAACTAGCCATATATGGCTGTGGAGCTTTGAAATGTGACTGCTCTGTGCTGAGAAATAAACATAACATTGTAAAATACAAAACCCATGAAAACCTCAATAATTTTTAAGTTGATTACATGTTGAATTGGCAACATTTTGGTTCATTTAGGTGAGATGAAATATTAAAATAATCCATTTGCCTATTTTTTTTTTAGAATGGGTATTAGAACACTCAAAATATAGACTAGGTCACATATTTCTGTGGGACAGGAATTAGAGGTGCTGTCACTTTGAGGAAGAGGATGGAATGGCAAGGGGTGAGGCCCAGGAGGTGGGGGAGGTGGAGGGGTGGGGTCTCAGTGTTACTGAGTGAGTCTTGGTGAGGGTTTTCTCCTTCTTCACTCATGGTATATTTTCCAAACCTTCACCATTTTTTCACTTTTTTTTTTTTTTACTTCATAAACTCCATCCCACACCCTGGGTCTTGTGTAATCTATAGGCAGGCTGGTGGGAACTTGAGGTGACCTGCTGTGATTTCTCTCAGGTTTGCTTTTGCCCTTCCCAGCTTTCCTGCTAAAGTCTCAGGTCTACTGAAGGCTGACTCTGATGTGGTCCTCAGTTTCATCCTTTTAAAATCTGTCTCAGGAGAGCTTTGTAGTTTAATTCTATTCCTTTTCCATAACTGTCTGTGAAGATGCTCCAGTATCAGCCAAAAAGCAGACAGCTCCACTGAACTCATCTCCCCATTACTGTTCTCAGCAGCTCAAGTTCTTAAAGATTTTAGTATATTGAAGTTTGCATAAATGCTCACAAAATGCATTAATGCACCATCATCACAAACTACTACCGAGGGATCACTTTTTTAAATTTTTATTATTTGAAATCTGATGAAATATTATTTAGCACCTACAACATATGTCAATCCAGATGCTAAGTTTTCAGTAGTTACTGAGAGGAATCCTGCCAAAATAGTGCAAATTTAGCTTAGACCTTTTACATTGCTTTTTTTTTGTCCTAAGCATTTCTAAGTATATTGTGCTTAATATGTTGTGAACCAGATCCCCAGAAGCTTTTGTGTTGCAGATAGGAACTGTTTCCACCCACCCTCCCACCCCCACACTACCCCTCGACACATTATCTACTCTCTGTTTCAACACATTTGACAGCTTTAGGTATCTCACTTGGGAGATGAGGAATGTTTCCAAACAGATTGTTTTGCCAATGTAATGACCTCAGACTCATTTGTGTTGTAACATGTGACAGAAATTCCTTCCATTTTTAATGACAGAAAATCTTCCAACACAGAATATACCACATTTTGTTTAGCCATTTATGTGCCAATGGAACTCTGGCTTCTTTCACCTCTTAGGTGTTTTGCATGACGCTCCTATGAACATAAATGTGCAAATATCACATATCAGGAATGGAATTGACTGATAAAGTGTCGGTTCTATTTTTTAGATTTTAAAGAAGCTCCTGTTTGCTTGGGTGGTTGTGCCATTCTCCAAGCCTACCAACAGTGCAGGTTCCCATTTCTCTGTGGCCTCAGCAGCGCCTGCCTTCTGTGCTGTTGGGTGTTAGCCATCTTAACTGGTATGAGGCAGCACCATTCTGTCTTGATCTCATTTCGGTGACAATAAGTGACTTTGCATATCTTGCTATATTTGGTGCCCATTTGTATATTATTGTAGAAAAGTGCTTAATCCGCATTTGAATATTTGGACTCCTTTATGAATTTTGGATATTAACTCCTTGCTGGATCTGGTTTGCAAATACTGTCTTCCATTCCATAGGTCACTTTTTCACACTGCTGGCTGTATCCTTGGATGTGCAGAAGATTTTAAGTTTGGTAGATCCTATCAGTCAGCCTTTATTTTTACTTTTGAGGCCATTTTTTTTTCATGAAACTTTTACCCTGTTTCCCCACCCCCACCCCCTGGGAGTTGTATTGAAGTCTTTAATCTGTTTGGAGTCTATTTTCGTGTATGATGATAGATTAAGGTCAAATAAAACATTTCACCCAAGTCTCGTAGACCATAGCCCTTGAAATAGGGGAACTCTGAAATCCATATGCTGGTTTTAACTCAGGATAGGGTAGTTGATGGCAGGGGCTGGGCTGGGCAAAACCATGCATTACTGTATACCATATTAGAGATTTCTCTGTCCTTTTTCTTTCTTATATGGAAACATTTAGGCTTAACAGAAGCTAAAACAAAATCAGTGAGGACTAGCTAGGCAGGGGAGAGCGGCCGTGCTGGGTTCTGTGTCCCCAGTGCTGGGTATATAATGTCTCTGGTCAGCATCTGCCTCCATGAGCACATTTTCAAGTGTCCTGAGCAGGTCTCATGAAGTTTGCCCAGACTCCATGCATTTCTCTGACTTTGGACTTTGTGCTTTCATTATAGATGAGATATCAATATGCTTAAATACACTGAGTTTTGTTTTTATTAGAAACAGATATAATTTTTCTGAAACACTGGTTTAGTCTTTTTCCAGGTATTATATCATGCTTGAGTGACTTTTCTACCTTTGAGGAAATATAATAGCATGAGAAGCTGTTCAAGGCATTTTTTTTGCATATGTCAATTTTTAAAAAATATGTAGGTGTCGTAGTTACTTTTACTGTTGTGGTAAAGTACCCCAACAAAAGCAACTTGTATTTTGGCTCACAATTCTAGGGTGCATTCCATCATGAGAGTAGTCACGTTGGCAGCGGGAGCCTGAGGTGGGTGATCGGTCATACTGCACTGGGAGTCAGGAAGCAGACTGAGCTGGATGTTCATGCTCAGCCCCTGTCTCTCTTCTTCTGTTTATTCAGTCTGCCCCCAGGATGCAGTGCCTCCGGTACCTAGGGTATGGCTTCTCACCTCAGTGAACCTAATTTAGAGATGCCTCGCCTCCTGCCCAGTGGGCAGCCTAAACTAGCTCTGCTTTGCCTAAAGTATGTTGGAGTGCTAAGTCCCCAGCAGGTGGAATTGTTTGGGACAGATTGGGAGGTGTGGCCTTGACGGGTGAGGCGTGTCACTTTGAGGTTTCAAATGTCCACTCCAGGCCCACTCCCTCTGTCTCTCTCTGCCTGAAACTTTCGGCTCAGAGGCTCAGATGTGAGCTCTCGGCTGCTGCTCTAGCGCCACTCCTGCCTGCATGATTGTCATGCGCTGGCCCTCTGTAACTGTGAGCACACTTCCGATTAGATGCTTTCTTCCACACGATCCTTAGTCATGGTGTCACCTCACAGCTGTAAAAAGGTAAGGAAGACACCAGCTAGCCCCTCATCTGTGACTATGCCAGAAGCTTGTTGCCTAGCTTATTCCAGACCTATCACATTGACAATATTTTTCCCAATATTTATTTATTTATTCTAGTTACATCTCGATCACATTCCTTCCCTTCCTCCCACCCCCTCCCAGTCTCACCCTCCGTGTTGACAATATCAACCACCACAGCAAGGGAAGTTTTTATAGGAAAGGTATATTTTATTGTTTGTTACTTAGCTGATGAATGCATTTTGGAGAATACAGAAGGATGGTGTTATATGTCATCTAAGGATTCATATGTTGGGAGGTTGGGACCTAATTAGGTGGTACTCAGAGGTGCTGGAAATTTTAAGTGATGGGGCCTAATGGGTGGGTTTGAAGTCAGTTGGAGACAAGCTTTTCAAAGGGATTGCTGGACTTCTGGAGTAAGTTTCTCTCTCTCTCTCTCTCTCTCTCTCTCTCTCTCTGTGTGTGTGTGTGTGTGTGTGTACGTGCTCACATGTTTTCTTACACATCCATGAGTGCACATTTGTGTGGGAAGACACATAAACAGGTAAGCACATTTATGGAGGGTTAATGATAGATGTCATATTGATAAGAAGGAGATGTGTTACATGTCAGCCATCTGTTTTTAGTGGCGGAAGTGTATAAGTGGTTCCCACATTTCCCATTTGTCTCTTTCACCAAGGAACCCTGTAAGCAGTTCTAGTGCAGAAAGTAATGTCCTTAAGGCCTTGTACGTCTAGGCAGGTGTTCTACTACAGAGCCACACCTCCAGTCCCAGCCTTGTCACCTACCTCCACACAAGAGAAATGGTCAAAGAGCAATGGCAGGAAGGAATGAAGAGAAACCAGGTGTCAGGGAAGTTGATTCTAGAAGACTTTTAGCTTTCTCTTGAAGATAGGAGGTTTTTTTTTGGTTGTGTCTGTCGGCATCTCAACCGCACTTCATAATTCTCTTTTGAGTTAAGAAAAACAACCCCCGCACACACACAGTTACTAGGGGAACAAGGAAAACAGTGTTGTCAGTCCTTGAATTCAGTTAGTCTTGCAGTTTCTCACTTAAAGCTCACCTTTGTCACTTCGTAGACACTGCGATATGTAACTTAGACTATCTCAAAATGGATGTGGAAAACTTGCTCACTCGGCTCTCTTTGGTAATAAGGATTTAGAGTGAGACCCATGACTCATCAGCTGACGTCCTGATGCAGCTTTAGAAACAAAGAGGGTGATCGTGGATTGCCCCAGGGGCAGAAGTAAGTACAAGAAAAACAAGACTTCGTCCTTACCGTGATGGTGTGGTAGAGCAGGGTAGAGCTGTGTGTTGATTGATTGTTAGGATTTGGGATGCTTACATGATTCTGAATAGACCCAGTAAAAATTTGTCTCCTGTAAAAGGATTCATGTTAGCAGCAAACTGGCTGTACTTCTCCCAGTTTTAAGTATGAAGTAACATTGCCAGTGTGTGTGATACTTGCTATTCAGGTTTGTTTTACATATTCACTGTTAGGCCAGATGGAGTGATGACTGGTAGTCTGGTCTGGGGCTCTCGACACCATCCTGGTTCTGGGGAATTGTCTCGTTTACTTTTCTTTTTGATGCAGACATCTTTGTCTGCTTTGTCTTTAATATAAGGAAAAAGCTCAGCTGCTCTCTATTTTATTTCTTGTGTACTCCTGCTACAGTACGTTGCATGAGAAGTCGGTGTGCACAAACAGGTCCTTAAGCTGACCTCCCTCCTGGACCCCAGCCACTCACTTCCCATGGGGCAGCCACTGTTAGGTGTTCTTTAATACCCCAGCAGGCTTGCTTGGTATATGACATGTGGAGATACTTTAAAACATGTTATCTTGTTCCTGGACCTAAATTACCTGGACTCAACACTTGTTTTAAATTGCTTCTCCTCTTAAAATTTGTCTTGGAAACCTTTTAATTTCCTGATTGCAACTAAATTACATTATTTTTTAAAACGGTGTTTATGTCTATATTACATGTAGGTGTTAACCATGTAGAGCCTTTCTTTGATGGATACAGACAAGAATGGCTATTTGATTTGTGGGGGGGGCAAGGAAGTCTAGTACTGGGAATCTTGGACATGCTAGACATGCTGCACCACAGGGCTCCATACATCCACTGCTTGTTTTTGGGCTTTTGAGGCAAGGTCTTACTAAATACAACCTGTACTGTCTTGACTCAGTGTAGCCCAGGCTAGCCTCACACTTAGGGTCCTCCTGCCTTAGCCTCCCAGGTGCTGGGATTGTAGGTGGATGTCACTGCCCAGAGATGCTTGCTTCCCTTTGAAAGGGAATGCTGAAGCCAAGGCCACCTGTATCTCAACACTTTATAACACTGAGCTCCCAGGGAGGCTGAGGTAAGAGAGTCAGCAAGGGCAAAGCCAACGCCAGCCTGAACTGCACACTGAGACTCTGTCTCAGAAAAGTCTGAGGAATGCTGAAGACAAAATGAATTTTAATCATCTATGTGATAACTCAGAAGAAACAGGGACGTTATACAGAGTGGAGTCATGGGAGAAAGCACCTACTTTGACCATGTTTTAAATTCTTCGAAAAGTCCAGATTATCAGCCAGTATTGCAGTACAAATTGTGCCTAATTCCAGATGTGCATGCTTGGCACCACTGATCGCTCTTTGAAGAGTGTCTTGGCGTGTTTGCAGGGCTCGCCATGCCTGCTCTTCAGCGTGACTGCTTGTCAGGACACTTAGAATATCTTTGAGCTGTATCACTGTGTGCTGAGTCTGTTTGGAACGTTGTACAAGGTGGTCTTTCCACTCAGTTCAACCAGAATACAACGTCCAACCTGGAGGGCAGTATATTATTTTCAGAAATGTGCAAATGTCACTATGGAAAGCTTGGGCACCTTCGGTGTCCTGTAGCTATGGATGGAGTTGTCTAGCCGCCAGTACTAGTCAGGGTAGTGATTGTCGTCTGTGAGGCATCCTTCGAGGGCCAGGGGGCGAGAGAGCTTGGGAGGCAGTCTGCAAATCGCCCAGGGCAACGTGGCTGCCTATGTGTAGGGACCAGGGCTGCCTTACCACAGGCCATCTTCCTCAGGACTTCTCTGGCCTATGTGAGAAGTAAAGGTTGTGATACTCTTAGCCATCTTTCCTTCTTGCTGGAAAGACATTGCCAGCTAGGGAAGAGGTAAGCTCCAAGTGCATAGTCTGCATCTATGTTCCTGAACTCAGAATACAGTGATTTCAGCCATGCAGTGGGTGGCATGTGCCTTTAATTCCAGCACTCGGAAGGCAGAGGCAGGAGGATCTCCGTGAGTTCCAGGACAGCCAGGGCCACACTGACTCAAAAAAAAAAAAAAAAAAAGAAAGAAACCTTGTCTCAAAAGAAGGAAGAAGAAGAAGAAGAAGAAGAAGAAGAAGAAGAAGAAGAAGAAGGTGCTTCAGATTAAACAGAACAAGAGGGTTTCCTAAAAAGAAATTGAGAGTAATTGTTTAGTTCATTCAGATCTAGTAACTTGATTGGACATGGCGGCACGTGCCTTTGGAGCGTTTGGAGACAGGAGGCTCGGAGTCCAAGGCAAGCCTTGATTACATAGTGAGCTTAAGGGTGACTGGGGCTACTACAAGATATACATACATACATACATACATACATACATACATACATACATGCATACATACATGTGTGTGACAGTTTTTCTGTGTAGCCCTGGCTGTCCTGGAACTCACCCTGTAGACCAGGCTGGCCTCCAACTCACAGAGATCCACCTGCCTCTGCCTCCCAAGGGCTGGGATTAAAGGTGTGTGCCACCACCTCCTGGCTGTTTTGTTGTTTTTTGATACAGGGTTTCTCTGTGTAGCTCTGGTGTCCTGGAACTTGCTCTGTAGACCAGGCTGGCCTCAAACTCACAGAGATGCGACTACCTCTGCCTCCCGGATACTGGAATTAAAGGTGACTGCTACCACCACCCAGCTAATTTTTTTTTTCTGGAACTCACTCTGTAGACCAGGTTGGCCTCATAGAGATCTGCCTGCCTCTGCTGGGATTAAAGGCGTGTACCTCCATCACTACTGGGCTTAAAAAAAATTTTTTTTAAAGGAAGGGAAGGCAAAAGAATGTGGGTTCTCTCCTCTTCATCTGGGAGTAGCTGCCTCTTTATTCTCTGTTTAGCTCAGGTACCTAATTTTGAGATGGTTCTTGGAGGGTGAGTGGGGATGGAGAGTTTGGTTCTCCATGACTGAGGCTGTCAGCAGGGGATGACTTCCGATTCATCAAGCCCTGCTTGCAGCACTTCAAGTAGATGTGCACATGAATGGAACTGTGTTTTAAATGGAATTTTTCAGAAAAGACTTTCTCTCACCAATTCAATAGACAACACCAGGAGAGGTTGCATCAGACCCACCAGCATCTTAGGTGAAAGGTTCTGTGGAGGCCCTTCCCTCCCTCCCTCCCTTCATCCCCACTCTGTCCCACCCTCCCCCTTTCCTCCTCCTCCCCCTCCCTCCCTCCTCTCCGCTTTCCTCCCTCTCTTCCTCTCTCCCACCCTTCCCCCTTCCTCCTTCCTCCCTCCCTCCCTCCCTCCCT
>CAJQZJ010032578.1:906559-921763 GCA_907164525.1 Lophiomys imhausi | reverse complement strand
CTCCCTCCCTCCCTCCCTCCCTCCCTCCCTCCCTTCCTTCCTTCCTTCCTTCCTTCCTTCCTTCTCAGTTTGTGGAGTAATAGAATTTTTCACTTTTTTTGTCATTAAGTATCCAACAATAGAACACTGGAAAACAGATCTTCATAGGTGATTCTTGGAAAGAAACTTAGTGTGCTTTTCACGTAGCAGCTGCATTGTAGACAGGGAGAGGAGAGGAAGAGCCCTATCTCTGCTCATAGTGTGCCCTTGCTCCCTTGCTCAACTACTGATCATTCTCACTGTGTACAGTGGTGTTACCATGAGTGACATCTGTGTGCTGTTTATAGGCTCAGGACGTCCACCGAGCCCTTGCCAGCCTGCTTCCTTGGCATATCCTGCTTCCCTGAAGCCACCTCAGCTTATGCCGTGGGGCCCTTCTGCCATAGCCTGTGGTGTGTGTCATAGCTGGGTGTCAGACTGATACCCAGCTGTTACGTGAAAAAAGGGAGACCCCACTCGAGGAAGCAGTTGGTCTTTCCAGGCTATCGGGTAGTTTATAGTACCAACCTGTGAGGACCATTTGCACCTTGCAGCCCACTAGCCAAGATGTGTTGGGAGTGACTGGGAAAGTGCGTGGTGAATGTGTCCGAGAGTTTTTGTTGTTGTCTTGTTTGTTTGTTTTAAAAGAAAACTTAGACAAGTTGACTATTTGTGAAGTGGTACTAATAAAACTTATTAAAGTTCAGTTGGGCATCTGCTTTTAAGGGATTTGCAATAGTTTTGGGATTTTGTTCTTGTTTTTGTTTTCTACTGAATTAAAGCTTATCATTCAATGGTGTAATGCCATCAGGCTAGTCAGCAGGCATTTCTTAAAACTGTGTGTTCAACCATTGGCATTTGTGGAAGAAAAATAAAATCTGCTTATTGAGGCGTGGGCTATTCCTCGATGTGTGACATGGGTGGCTGCATGAGAAAAGAGGTCTGGGCTTGTGTAACCTGCCGGTGTCACTGCGTCTTTGTTATGGGGCAGATGGTACTTTATTAATTTGGACAATCACCCACTGGGTTCCATAATGACATTAGTTACGTAAGGCCCTATTGAGAATGGTCATAGTGTATTCAGCAGTGATTCCCTTAGTTTCAGGGCACAATATGTGCTCCTACCAAGGTGCTTTGTAAGTTTAAGGTTGACATCAGGTGTTAACCTTATTTCCCCAGAACGTAAGTAAAATTATTAGCTTCAATTCTAAGAGAGTCGTGCTGAGAAGGTGTTGATTGTCTCAACCGTAGAACACAGGAACAGGGTTTCTAAGAGAGACTGATGGTGTCCTGCTCAACGAATGGCTTTTGGGTTTTGTCACAGGTCTGTGTTAGAGATGAAGCAAGCCACCATTGTTGGTGGTTTAAGAAGTGAGAGACAAGCAGAGAGACAAGTTACTATCATGTTAGTACCCCAAGTAACGTTGCTAATATTTGCCAACTTAATTTTTTAAAGAGGTGCTAAGTGGAAGTGTAGTTTCAGTCACATGACTTAAAAAGTACAAAAAAGTCTAATATGTAAATACTTAAAAGTTGTAGAAGGCCTGGAGGGATGCCTCATGGCTAAAAGCGCTGCTGGCTGTTCTTCCAGGGGACCCAGGTTTGCTTTGCAGCACCCAACATGGCAGCTCACAACCACCTGTAGCACACGCAGGCAAGCATCCATCTATATACAATAAATGAACACAGTTTTTAAAATTTTTAAGGAATGTTTAAAAGTTATTTCTCTTTTTGCTCTATATTTTACAAGGCTTTATTTATTGTGTTTTATATTTTATAACCATATTCTGTTATGCCTACGTCATAGGGTCTTAACAAAAATATTCAACTTAAAAGTAATCAAAATGTCTATTGCTCACCTGTTACATAGTGGCTAAAATGTAAAAGACTGACAACATCAAATGTTGGCCAAGAATATGAAGCAACCAAAGCTTAGTTCTTCTTGGAAACGTAAAAGACCCCGAGGACAGGTCTTCCAGTGCTTGGAAAACTAAGCACACACCCGGTGAGTCAACCCTTCCATCTCTAAGCATGCACCCAAGAGAAAGGAAAACAGGTTCATGGAAGCTCTTGTTCATAATCACCAGAAAGGGAAGCAGCCCAGTTGTGTATCTGTAAGGAGCGTATTGTTATGGGGAACTCCTAAGCCACTGGAGGAAACACATGTTGATATGCCAGAAGTAGATGCGTCTCTGGCATTGGCTGAGCGGGGAATGGGTTGTGTGCTTTGATTCCAGCACTCTCTCAGTTCAGCTTCAACCTGGTCTACACAGTGAGTTCCAGACTAGCCAGGGCTATATAGTAAGACCCAGACTCAAAGAAAAAACTCGAAAACCAACCAACCAGACAAACAAACAAAAAAACCTTGCTGAGTAAAAGAAGCCTTACCCAAAAGATCATATATTCAGTATTCATGATTAGACAGAACTTTAGGATGACTACAACTCATCTGTGAAGAAAAGATATCAAGACTTCCAGGTTGTTTGGAGGAGGTGGTAAAGCTATAAATTGACACAGGGTTCTTAAATGACAGGAAACTTCTCATGTGACTGACTACCTGGACGGACACATGGGCCACCGGGGGCAGCTGCCTTAGGACTCCAGTCAAGACCCTAGCCACTGACTCCCTAGCTGACACCTGGGTAACCTAGGGCACCTCTCTGAGGGCTCAAATCAAGATGCCTCGTTGTGTGTTGAAATTCCTCATGATAAGCTGATTGGAAAATATTAACAGGCCCATTTGCTCATGAAGCCTTTGTTATTTAAAAGTTTTGTTTCTCATTGCCTTGGTGATGTTATCCTGAGCATGTGAACTTAGGCTGTCTGAGAACTTTTGAGAATTTATCTCCACTGCTAATTACATAAAATCCTAACCAGTCGAGGAGATACATTACAGGGCAGGGTCACTCCAGCCAGTCAGTGTGCATCTTTCTTTGGAATTGTCACCGTTTGTCCTCATAAGGTCTTCAGCTATGACCACGGGGCTTCCCTTCAGTTGTATCACCTTTTGCTGTGGCATGGCTTTTCTTTAGTGACAAGGAAAAGGAATAGAACCATGGGAAGGTTCCCAATTTCAGGTACCACAAACGTGGACTTAGGAATCGGATTGGCCAGGGTGGGAGTGTCATCTAGTCACTTTTCAGCCTGACGTTTAACTCCTAAGTCTCATCTTCATCTGTGGAGTGGTGGTGCTGCCTCATAGGGCTTGTCCACAGGAGTGCTTGCTACAATGTGCAGCGTGTGGTAATTGTGAGGGAATGCTTAAATCAGTGGAAATGAACGTGAGGCTTCTGGGTTGCGTGTGTGACTGCGTCCCTGGAACAGCAAGTCTGTATTCTTCTCTGAGGATTTTGACCATTAGGCTGCCCCAGAAAAGCCCAGTATGGTCCGGTATGGTGAAGCGCGGTATTTAGCGTGGTACTTGGGAGTGAGAAACGACTGAAGCAGAGCCTGGTTCCGTGCCCACTGTTGGACATCTTACCTCCAGGCACAGTCCTTGGTGTCCACTTTTGTAGTCTGCCCTTCCCTCCTTTGTGCTTCTGGGAACATCTACACTGTGCCCTGTTTTGGAAGTAACCGGGGTCTGGCCCACTAAAACTTCACGTGCTCCTGGCTACAGAGAGTGGTTTAGGCTGCCTCCGTAACTCACGCCGAACTGCAGTCAGGAAGCTGTGATTCTGGGTGTTGGCAATATTATGGAACTATGGCTCTCCACTCCCCAACTCCCGGAGTAGCCGCCACACGCAGCTTACCATGCACGCACGCACGCACGCACGCACGCACGCAGCTACCTCGGAGGAGGCAGTTGGCTGAGTCAGCCTATTGGCTAGCTTTACTCAGGTCTAGTGTCTGAGGCTGAGCGAGAATCCCACACGTTCAATCAGCAAACAGTTGGCTGTCTGCTCGAAGCATCGGCCAACACACAAGTTCTACAGTATGCGTCTATGTTTGTACACCCTGAGCTCTTAGTCTGGAGAGCAATGTTGAGGCCATTAAAAGAAGGGACTTTTCCTTGCTGTGCTTGGTGTCTCTCTGGGCTCCATCTGGGACAGTAGCAGAGCCACAGGGATTTTTCTCCGGTGTTTGAACTAGTGCCCGATGCGATACACATGAGCATAGAAGAGCGTGGTCCTGGAGAGGTGGCTCCGCAGTTACGAGCACGTGTTGTTCTTGCAGAGGACCAGGCTTCGTAACCATCCTTAACCTCAGTTTCAGGGTATGCAGCAGGTACTCACAGGATGCACATACATGCAGGCAAGCAAAACATGAGTACACATAAAAATAAATAAATCTAGCTGGGCAGTGCTGGCGCACACCTTTAATCCCAGGACTTGGAAAACAGAGACAGGAAGATCTCTGTGAGTTCGAGGCCAGCCTGGTCTGCACAGCGAGTTCCAGGACAGTAAGGACTTCACAAAGAAACCCTGTCTTGAAAAAAATGTTTTTTAAAATAAATCTATAAAAATTTTAGGTAAACATTGGATTTCAGAATCCTAGCATGAAGAAAGTGTTGAGATAGTTCAGTATTCTTTTTACTTGTTACTTACATGGTCGCTGATACGTTTGGATATATTGGATTAAAGTCTTATTACATATTATAGTAGATACCATCTGTTTCTCCTTAACCTAGTTACTGAAATATTTAAATGGTATGTGCCTTACATTATCCTCCTGCTGTGACACTGACTAATTAAAGTCTCTGTACCACAGTAGTCTGTGTGAGGGCAGGGACTATTTGTTTAGCCAAAGTAACCCTATCTCCAAGCTTGGTGCCAGGCCCTCAGCATACAATCAACAAATATTTGTTGAATGAGCTGTGAATGTTCTGGTGCTTAGTTTCTGTACCAGCCACGTACTTAACTGATAGGGGAAAATAAGATAAAGTGGTTTTAAGAACACATTCCGTGCTGTGTTTTCTTCATCCTCTTGTTTCCGTGGAAACAGTACCAAAAAGATTGCCAGGACTTCAGGTGTTATTTTCTCCCATTAACCAAATGCATGGACGTTTAAATATTTGGATAGATGTTGAGATATTGAGTTTGAAGTTCAAATTATAAGATTTTAGTGTGAAAAAAGCTGTTAAATACTCACTTTCCAACTGGACTTGTGTAATTCTTTCTATTAAAATAATTTTCACTGTTTTAATTTTTATTAGCTTATACTAATTGTACATAGTAATTGGTTTTGTTATGTTTCCACACGTGTATATAATATATTTTGATAATCTTCATGCCCCTTCCCTGTCCCCGTCCCACCCACACTCATTCCTCCATCCCCTTCCTAGTCAGTTTTCCTCCTTGCATGTCTTCTGCTTTTTTTTTTTTTTTTTTTTTTTTTTTTTTTTTTTTTGAGACAGGGTTTCTCTGAATATCTCTGGCTGTCCTGGACTCACTTTGTAGACGAGGCTGGCCTCGAACTCACAAAGATCCGCCTGCCTCTGCCTCCCAAGTGCTGGGATTAAAGGCATGCGCCACCACCGCCCGGCATGTCTTCTGCTTTTTGTGGCCCATAGGTTCATTCACGACTACTTACTTACTGGAGCATGAGTGTCCCACTGATATCTGAGGCCCTGAAAAAAGTCTTAGCACCATCTCCCATCAACCATCAACTGCCCATGGTCCTCAAAGAGAAAGGTAGGGACTTGTGAGCCACGCTTCCTTCCCTCATGGAACATTGAGGGACCCACCTGTGTGGGGCTTGTACAAGTAATTACCTGCTGTGAGTTCAAGGACAGTGCTCGGGGCATGCCTAGAAGGCAGTGTTCCACATGGCCTGCCCCTTTCCCAAGCTCCTCCTGCTGCCTGCAGTGTCCCTGAGCCTTGGAGGCTTGGGCGGACACATCTCAGCAGTAACAGCTGCCCATGGTAGCTTCCTTGACCCAAACTCCAAGCCACATTGATCTGGTCGATTCTTCACCCTGCCATGTCCCATCTTTCGGGGCCATGTGGCAGGTGCTCAGTCATTGCCAGTCTCCCATCCCTGCTGCAGCCCAGTTCTGAGGCTTCAGACAAACAAAACAGGAACCATTTTGTCTTATGATTTCAGAAGCTTCAGTCTTCACGGTCAGGGACAGAGCAGTTCAGACTATGACAGCCCCAGAGTGTGGTTGAGGCTGTTGAGGTCCCAACTGACCAGGAAGCAGAGCAAGCCCTTGAAGTAGTTTGTTGGCTAAGGACTTGCCAAAGACAACTCCCAGCTACTTCTATATCTCTTCACTCTTTTTCTTTCTTTTTTTGTTTGTTTTATTTTTTGTGTTTTGTTTTTCAAGATAGGGTTTCTTGGTGGGCAGTAGTGGTGCATTCCTTAATCCCAGTACTCAGGAGGTAGAGGCAGGCGGATCTTTGTGAGTTGGTCTACAAAGAGAGTCCAGGACAGCCAGAGCTCTGTTACACAGAGAAACCCTGTCTCAAAAAAAAAAAAAAATCCAACAAACAAAAAGATACGGTTTCTCTGTGTAACAGCCCTAGCTGTCCTGGAACTCCCTATGTAGAGCAGGCTGGCCTCGAACTCACAGAGATCCGCCTGCCTCTGCCTCCCAAGTCCTGGGACTAAAATGTGCACCACCACCACTCCTAGCTCCTCACTCTTTTTTTTTTTTTTTTTTTAAGATTGATTTATTATGTATACAGTGTTCTGTCTGCAGGTATATCTACAGGCCAGAAGAGGGCACCAGATTTCATTATGGATGGTTGTGAGCCACCATGTGGTTGCTGGGAATTGAACTCATGACCTCTGGAAGAGCAGCCAGTGCTCTTAACCGCTGAGCCATCTCTCCAGCCCTAGCTCCTCACTCTTAATGAATACTTTATAAATACACATTGCCTGTTGTGTCTTTACGTGGCTAAGACACAATTGAACATCTGTTAGAAACACAAATTCAGATTGTAGTGAGTGTGCTAGGAGAGATTGAGGTAGTGGTTTGTAACTTTATTTGTATAACCTGGAGCCACTAGCCTGAGAAGACCAGATGGGATTCTAGATGCTGAGTGATTGAAGGCAGGTGGCCGTAGAGGATGGTTTTGTTCTTAATGAGGAAACACTCCTAGGAAGAAAAACCTTAGCCTTGGTTAAAACCTTTCTTTGCAGACTTTTTTGTATATAGAGGTTGTATCCCAATCCTTATAAAAATTTTGTGCCTTGAGCAAATATAAGTGAATGCTTTTAAGAAGATTTTGGAGAGATTGATCAAATGCTTAAAATCTGAACTGCCACATAGTTTTATGTTCATTCAGATTGGTTTTGCTATCTGAATGCAGAAACAGCTATTTGAATTCTGTGATTGTAAAAGAAATGTCTATTTCAAGCCAGGCGGTAGTGGCACACGCCTTTAATCCCAGCACTTGGGAGGCAGAGGCAGGTGGATCTTTGCAAGTTTAAGGCCAGCCTGGTCTACAAAGTGAGTCCAGGACAGCCAGGGCTACACAGAGAAACCCTGTCTTGAAAAACCAAAAAAAAAAAAAAGAAAGAAATGTCAATTTCAGGGGGCTAGAGAGAGATGCCTCAGTGGTAAAGAGCAGTGTCTCATCTTGCAAAGGACCTAGATAATTCCCAGCACCCACATGGTGCCATGCAACGCAGTCTATGGTGTTCTCTTCCGGGCTTCTTGGGCACCAGGCATGCACATGGTTCACATGCAGGCAGAACACCCAAACACATTTTAAATGTGTATTATTTAAAATAAGTAAAGTCAGTTTCAAAGGCTCTAATTTATCACAGTAAAAAATCAAAAAATAGAAATTGCCCTGAGACCAAGAAATGAGGTCCTTCTAGCATCGTGGCCTTTGTATAAAAAGGAGTGTGTGGTTTCTTCTGAAAACTCATCTCCCAGATGCTGACAATATAAAAGAAATAATTGGCCTGTGGGTCTGCCATTATGTAAAATATATACTTATATATGTACATGCAGGGGTATTTATGTTTGTATAAAACATAACATGTGTAGCCTCTATGTATATTTACTGTTGTTTGTATAACATGTGTATGTCCATGTGAGTGTGTCTATGTGTGTACGTGTCTGTGTGTATGTTAAAAGTGGCTTTTATTATTTCTATTTTATTATATACTCTAATTTTACTGTACTTAGTACCTCTACCTTGCTTCGAACAACCCGTGGATTAACTGAAGCAGCCCCACACCTGAGATTAAAGCAAAAACATTTTCATAACTGGGTGTTTTAATAAACAAAACTCTTATCGTGTGTCTGTGTGTGTGTGTGTGTGTGTGTGTGTGTGTGTGTGTGTGTGTGTGTTCTCTGAAATCAGACTCCCTGATTTGAGTGAGTCCCATTTTCATCAGTTACAGCTTGGGAGCTTGACAAGCTACCTACTATTCCTTACAGTTTCTTCATCTGAACAGTAAGGAAGAAGGCAACATTGATCCAAACTTGGGGTTATCATGAGGGTTAAATCTGCAGCCTCATCTCATCAGGCCTGTCACACAGTGAGCACTCAGTAAATGTTTATGTCCCAAAGCCAGTTCCTTTGAGAGGTCCCCCAGACGGGTGGGGATGGAGTCCCCAGATGTCACCACACGTAGAGCTGGGAGCTGGGTGGTCCTTGGTCAGGCTTCTTCGTGTATCATGTGTGTCATCACTCCTCTATCTTGGGATGTGATCCTTACTACTGTGGTGAGGCAAAGGTCGCCACATCGCACAGCAGAAAGTCTTGTACACCAGCGTGCATCACGCACCATACTCAAGGGGATGCCGCAGAATTATTCTACAGTAAGCTAAGCTGGTGAATGCCTGCTGTGTCAGAGGGAGGCCGTGTGACTCTAAAGCTGTTGTCAGAGTAATAATTGTCATAACTTGGTTTTCTCATTTTCCTTTGTTTCTTTTAGTCTCTTGACAGGCATTCAGGTTGTGTGCTGGTTGTTGTCGTGATGATCCCTGTAGATATTTGTCATATGCATGAAACAGGAACTAGAAAGGCGTCAAGGTGAACTAGAAGGGAGTGACAGCATTGGCATCTAATTTTAACATGGCACTCTATGTGGAAAAATAAAGTGAAGGTATAGGGAGAAGCAATTAGAAGCCTCCCGAAACAGTCCAAGCAGGAGACGAGGCAAGTTGAGCCATAATGGGCAGAGCTGGGATCATGAGAATTGACCCCATTTCAGTGTACATTGAAGGGAAGTTCAGAATGATTTGCTGCTGAGGATGATATAAGATTTGCTGCTGGCAGGAGAAAAGTCAAGGATGACGACTAGCAAGGTAGAAATGGAGTGACAGAGAGCGAAGTTTGAAAGAGAGCCGGTTTAAGGGGGTTTAGATGTGGGGAGCTGAAGTTCCGTCACAAGCTCTGAGAGACCCTGGCTAGACAGTTAAAGTAGCACGTCAAAGGAGAGGCCAGCAGACAATGACCGGAATCTAGGAGGCAGGGGCACCAGCCGCAAGGCTGACCATTAGGCCAGGGAAGGTCCCAAAGGAGAGCAGGTGAATAAGTTTTGTCCCATGGTGGGGTGTTTCCCAGTTAGAAGTCCGGGGGATGAAGAGAAAGCCAAGGGAGAGCTGCTGCTGTGGCTGGAGAGGAATCAGGAGCACATGACTTGGGGGACTAAACACGACTTTCATGCAGGACTGTTGGAATATATAAGCATATAGCGGTGGGGTTCTGGGCGGGCCCGGGCCAGTGGGTGCCCCCTGAGGAATCATACCACTCCACAGGTCTGGCATAGGAGGTTTATTGTGGGAAAGGAAAGGGGTTGGGGGCAGACGATCGGACATGCAGACAGGCAGACAGACAGATGGGGGCAGAGCCATGAGAGCAGAGAAGGACAGATGGAAAGAGAATGGAGGGCAGAGAGGGGCTCGCGTGGCCGGGGATCCTTGTGTCTGGTGCTGTGGGATCACCTGTACGTGAACAAGGTCATAGTGGGCTGAGTCAAATCTTGCAGACGAGGCCGGTTAAATAAGATCAGGGCTGAGAATTAAGCAAGGGATTTAGCAGAGTGGGAGTCACAGGTGACCTTGGCAGAGTCCTGCCGGCTGGTGAAAACAGCAGCTCCTGGAGTAAGTTCAGGAGACTCGGAGGACAGGAACTAGGGCAAAGACAATTCTTTGAGAAACTGCACCATATGGAGCAGGTAGAAATCACGTACTGTGGCTGGAAATGAGAGTATGGGATGGGTGCGTAGGGCACCATTGTCTACCATGAAGGCACAATCAGAGTGCTCTGGGTGGCATGGTCGGTGAGGATGGAATTGTGGGTTCAACCGCAGCCATACAGGTGGAAGGAAACCTGGAGGGCGGGGTAAGTGAAGAACCCCAGCTTGAACATCTTCCCATTATCAGCAGATTGCCGCTTCATCAGCCGGGAGGTGAACCCAGAGCCAGCTCCCCCACCAAAGCTGTGGAAAACCAAGAAGTCCTGAAGGCCCATGCTTGGTCGGCCAGCTTTGGAACTGGGTCCAAGACAAGGTCGATGATACCTTGCCCATGGTGTAGTGGCCATGGGTGTAGCTATTGGCAACACCTTCCTTGCCTGGGATGAGCTGCTCGGGGAGAAAGAGCTGGTGGCAGGTACCAGTGCGGACTTCATTGATAACTGTGGGTTCCAGGTCCACGAACACTGCCCGGGACACGTGCTCACTGAAGACAGTGTTGAAGGAATAATCTCATCCTGCAATGGTCTTGTCACCTGGCATCTGGCCACCAGGCTGGCTGCCATGTTCCAGGCAGTAGAGCTCCCAGCAGGCATTGCCACCCTGGACGCCAGCCTGGCCAGCGTGCATGAGGATGCACTCACGCATATTTAGTCCTTGAAGTGGTCCGAGAAAACTGAGGAAGTGAGGAGAGAGGGTGCCTAGGACCTCCCGCTAGTGGGCTGCTAAGGAGTGTGGGGGAGAAGCAGTGTGCCTCTTTGTATTTCTGGTCTGGCGGCAGACATTCTGTCTCTCCAGTACTGGAGTATTAGTCGTGTGTGTGTGTGTGTGTGTGTGTGTGTGTGTGTGTGTGTGTGTGTGTGTGTGTGTGTGTTGAAAGGATGTTGTCTGGTGTGTGCATGGATGCTGCCCTGGGACACAGTGAAGCTTTTCCTCCCCAGCAATACAGCTGCCACTCAGGCTGCTCCCTCCACCCACCTGGAGGCCTTCTGGTGGCACGTGGGAATCATTCAGAGTAAGTAGCAGGCTTGCAGGGTCCCTGACCTGAGCCCATGGCTGCTGTGGAGAACCACAGTGATGCCTTTGAAGTCTGGCCCAAAGCCATTTTGATCCGGTGATTCTCATCTGTGTTAAGCTATAACTGGAGCAAACCGAATAGCATGAGTCTGTTCTCTTCATTATCAGTGTCTTTGACTCGTTTTGCCATGACATTTCAGTTTAAGTCTAGCCCATAGTTAGGGTAATGGGATCTTATTGTAAAATTATTACTGATGCTGCCATCGTGAGCCCTCCTGGGTTTACCTCCACCTCGTGTTTCTGTGTGTGGTTCTGATTGCAGAGAGGCACCATCCTGCTGGTTCCTGTGTGTATGTTGGGCCAAGTTTGTTCTTCTGTAGCTTTGGTGCTTTGTATGGAGACTGTGTGACTGACTCTGGTTAATTCTGCCATGGAAACCCATCTATTTCTGCTGCTCCTGATCACCCATGTCACTTTGAGATGGTTGCAGCTGCGTCTCCTACAAGGCACCTTAACTTGGAAGCAGGGTAGAGAATTAATAATAATAATAGTAATTAATTAAAATGATAATTATTATTGGGTTTTATACTTCAAGTCTGGCTCTCACTATATATGTAGCCCTGGCTGTCCTGGAACTCACTCTGCAGACCAGGCTGGCCTTGAACTCACAGAGATCCGCCTGCCTCTGCCTCCTGAGTGCTGGGATTAAAGGGTGCACCCCCACCTCCTTAGTATGTGGCTCTTACCTGTGAAATGGGAGTTTTCAGGTCAGATGTGGAGAGCAGAAAAGTGAAAATATTTGCTCTTTTTTTGGGCCAAAATGAAAGGAATGTGTGCTCAAAGCACATTTCTAGAATTGTGGAGCTGTATCTGTGAGTGGCAGTTCTCTCGACTGGTGACTCCTGACAGGTAAATGTGTGATGGGCTGGTACAGCCCATGCGAGCTCGATGGTCACCAGTCTGGTGGGACAGCACCCCATCACGCCCCCCCCCCCATCCGGTGTCAGCCATGACATTCTATGTCCCGCCGCCATCTCTCTTCAGAGGGAGAGGCTGAGGTCTGCAGGCGTTTCAATGGCTAGTGACTGACAGACCTGAATCCTGAGCCTAGGGCTCTAACTGAGGTCAGCACTTCTTTGGATGACCTTTTCTGCCTTGGGTAGTTCTGGTATAGAAAGTAGACATTGAGAAAAGCCTTGAAAATAATTTATCCTCCACCTGAAGAGAGTTTTTAAAGGATTTCTTCCAGGGGTTGAGCATTTGAAAACTTTCATCTGCTAAAAGAAAATAAGCTATTGCTTGGTTAAAGTTGGAGCCCTTGCCTTTGAGGGGTTCTAAAACCACCTCAGCGGGCAACAGCAATAACAAGGCAGTGGGTACCACAGTTCCCTTCCCCCATCCCCACCAATTGCATATTCAATGCTAGTGCAGGCTGCAGCATTCTCTCCCAGAGGACAGGAATGCATGAATGCCTATTCAGCAGGCTGGCAAGGCACGCATGCCCTGGGAAGGAGCCATGTGCTGTGTAGGCTTCTATGCAATAGTGTTCTTTGCACAGAGATCTTTTTTGTGTTTTTGTTTTTGCTTCTTAAAGACAGGATCTGTATAGAAGACTGACCTCAAACTCATATGTAGCTAAGTTTGAACTTTGGCTTCAAATAAATCATTTTAAGAAGATAACAAAGTTGAGGCTGGAAAGATATAGTTCAGTGGTTAAGAGCACCTGTCCTTTTGGAGAGGACTCAGGTCCAGTTCCCAGCACACATAAGGTTGTTAAGATGAAGATGTTTAAAGAGGCAGCAAGAGCTGGTGGGGAAGGAGTCACACGGAGGGAGAGCTGGTGGGGTTCCAGAGAGCAGACTCCTCAGAGGAGGCTGTGGTGAGGGGGAATCTGCCAGGAGGATGAGAGGAGAGGGTATCTGCAGATGCGGGCAGGGGTGACTCAAAGGGACTGCAGATGTTTCCCATTTTAAAACCACTGGGAGCACCTGGTGTCTGCCGACACTTGTGTGTGTGCACCAGGTATGTGCAGTGCCTGCAGAGGCCAGAAGAGGCCGCCAGAGCCGCCATGTGGGTGGCAGGAATGGTACCCAGGTCCTCTGCAAGAGCAGAAAGGCTCTGAACTACTGCTCCATCTCTCCAGCCCTTCATTCAGCATGCGTTAAGCTGTTTCTCTATGGTAGACCTCACAGAGAACACAGAAACTATCTTAAGTCTGTTTTCTGTGATTGTAACAAAATACCTGAAGCTAAATGCATTATAAAGAAATAAAGTTTATTCAGCTCATTGTTAAGGGCAGAAAAGGTTCAAGAGCAACAGCCCTGTGTTTGGTCCCGGTTACAGAACAGAGAAAAGAAAGGAACTTGCTCACACAGTGAGGTGGGAAGCCAAATTCAGCTCCAGGCTTGTTCTTGGACCCATCACTTTTGTGGGAACTAGCCAGGGTTCTGTGAGGCTTGTGTTCAACTTTTCCCAGGGTGTGTCTTCAGTGGCCTGAACACCTTCCACTAGGCACCTCCCCAACACCATCATGTTGGGTAGGGCCAAGCTCCCAGCACTTGGGCCTGTAAGGGACCCTCAGACACAAGGCTTCACCCTGAGAAGTGCTCACAGTGGACTCACACACAAAGAGGAAGGAAAAGCCCATTAGGCTGACAGACTGGGGAGCAGTGGGGACTGGGAAGTGGGGCCAGGCTCCTTTTGCCAGACCTCACCTCATGAAATACTTCTCTCACTGGGATCACCGAGTTCACCAGCCACCATTTGGAAGTGAGGAAGAACTCGGGGTTTCTTCCCTTACTAATTGTAAGCTGTTAGGGTTGAGCAAAAGAAAGACTGATTCTTCAGTTTTAACTTATTAATAGCTAATGCTTAGGGAGTACCATGCTCTGTTCTTTATATTGGCCCCTTGTCACCACCTGACAGGCAGAGAAGTTAGTAAAATCGACAGTCTGGTCAGTGGCCAGCAAGGACTTGTCCCCACCCCAATGCCTCCTGAGGTCTGTGTTCCTAACTACTTGTGCTGTAAGTTCAGTTTGAGTGAGAGTTTATTTCGCGGCAGCAAAGACATTGTTTTGTGGGTGGAGATAATGTAGTTGTTATTATGTTAATTTTCCTCATGAAAAGATCTGTGGTAAAATGAAAATAAAGAACTAAAGATATTTAGAGACTTGGGGAACAGCAAAAACATAATAAATAGTCTTAAGATAAGTGTTTTCTTAGTCATTATGTGGGAGGCTGGCAGTACCCTATATTTTCGTGAGGAAAAGAAAAATTAAACAGTATCACATCAAAGAAGAGCAAAGGCTATGTGTATTCTCCTGCAAACTAAGGTGGGAATCAAGAGGCCGTAGGAATTCTGAACTAGCCGTGTTGCATCTCGTGCACCCTGCCCTGACAGAATAGCCGCCATGGTCACAGGACGGACAGGACCCCGAGCTACCACAGGAAGTACTTGCTGTCAGGATTGAAGTGGGGAGCGGGTCACAGTTGCTACTATTTTACTAGTTTTCAGAGGAATGATTTATCTGGGCTAATGTCGAGTTGTCCATGCTTCCAATCCATGGCCATTCCTGTTAAATCCCTTAGAATGTGATGTTTGTTTGTTTGTTTTTTTATGTAAGTTTGTTTAAGGTATGGCCTTCCTGTGTAGTCTAGGCTGGCCTTGAACTTGCCTCGGTCTCTCAAGTGGTGGAATTGTGAGTGTGTACTACTCTGCCCAACTTTATGTCGTTCTTCAAATGAATACTCTACATAAAAATATCAGTCACGGGGATAACAGGATGATACCTCAGCAAATGAAGGTGGTCGATCTCCAAGTTTGGAAACCTGAGTTCAGTCCCCGGGTTCCACATGCTTAAAGAAGAAAACTGGTTCCCACAAGTTCTCTGATCTCTACCTGTGCCCATCCATGCAATTTGTATGTACACACACACACACACACACTTTATACACACACTAAATAAATATTTTTGAAAGTAGCAACTACTGGCACTCAGTTGGGAGAAAACACTACTGTTGACTACAGACATGGAGCCCACGTGGCCAGCCGCCCTGTCTGTTCTTGGG
>CAJQZJ010032578.1:871380-906549 GCA_907164525.1 Lophiomys imhausi | reverse complement strand
TGGAGCCCACGTGGCCAGCCGCCCTGTCTGTTCTTGGGGAGGGCTCTCAGGGTTAGAGCTCCCACACGTGTTTCTTACCTGAGACGCCCTGCTCACTTCCTGTTTACTTGGCCTGTGGCTTCTCTCCTGAGATGCCCGCATCTGCACCCACACCCCTGCTCTGGCTGATGTTCCCTGTCACAACTCAGTGCGACAGGTTTTTATTTTTGCTTTTGCTTTTGTTTTTGTTTGTTTTACCCTTTTAAAAAATATTCCCAACCACAAAGCCAAACAGAATTAAGTGCCAGTTTCTCTCTCTCCTGCATTCTTACCATATCCTGCCCTTGACTTTAAGTCTTAGAGTGCTCACAGTTTTTTTAAATTATTTTATGTGTATTGGTGTTTTGCCTGTATGTATGCCTGTGTGAGGTTGTCAGATCCTAGAGTTACAGACGACAGTTGTGAACTGCCATGTGTGGGCTGGGAATTGAACCCGGTCCTCCGGAAGAGCAGCCAGTGCTCTTAACCACTGTAGCCATGTCTACAGCCCATCACATTCAGTTTTAATGACAGGCTCTATAAATGTCCCCTCTGCTCCTCCTGCCGTAGGTCACTGGTCAGTACATATTAGAGTCTCTGCCAGTGTCTACAGGAGGGAGGCAGACAGCTGTTGCCTTGGGAGTTGGATTTTTTCCTTCCAGGGCCTCAGCAGTAAGGACGGAAGGCCTTCAGAAGGCAAGTAGCCTCTGGGCCTCACCTACAAATGGAGAATATAGAGTCCTGGGATAGTGAAGCCGTGCGCATGCACGCACAGCTAGCTGCTCTGAGTGAGCAAGACCAATCAGAAGTGTGGACTAACGGGATGCGACTAATTTATAAACTCTTTCATGTGTTTAATGAATTGTAGCATCTTCCCCTTTGGAATTTGAAGTGTTTAGAGAGTTTGCAGAGATGTTATTTTTATAAGCAGTGGGTTGTATCTTTCCCTCTGTTTTGTACAGGGAAAAATATTCAAATCATACATGTTTTGAAATGTATTTTTCCCAGAATGTGGAGGAAAGATTCTTTTTTTAATTAACCGACACAATTATCCTTGGCTGCGTTTAAGAAACACTGCCTTTATTAAAGGCCGAGCGAGGAGCTGTGAGATGGCAACGCCACACGGTTGGGGCACTGGGGGACTGATCAGCCTTGAGAGTCCCGGTGGACGGTGAGCTGCAGGGGAGATCAGGCAGTGGAGCAAGGCAACAAAATCGATTCATTAGCCTTGAGATTCCCAGTGGATGGTGAGCTGCTGGTGTTCGCCAGCCAGTGAGCAAGCTGGCCTTTCTTATGTCCCTCTGGGTGGCACACGGTGCCTTGGCCTTGCCTCACAAGTTCTCTTCTTGCCTAGATCTTGACACAGTGAATCATTCTCACTCAAGTGGCAAATTCATTTCCTTTATTATTTTTATTGTTATTTCGTTTCCAATAACCGCTTTCTTACTGAAAAATTTCTAGTACTGTATTCACCTTTTTATCCATCTTAATCGATACTAACCACGTCTGTTTGTTTGTACTTGACTTTACTCAGATACGCACCCCTGCAACTGTTGGACCCATGAGCCTACAGAAACTGCCGCTTGACAATGGGAACAACCAATGATGACATGGTGCCAATGGAGCAGGCTTCCTCATCCTCCTCCCTCGACCCCCTGTGCTTTGAGTGTGGCCAGCAGCACTGGGCGAGAGAAAACCACTTATACAACTACCAAGGCGAAGTGGATGATGACCTAGTCTGCCACATTTGCCTTCAGCCCCTGCTGCAGCCGCTGGACACACCCTGTGGACACACGTTCTGCCACAAGTGCCTCAAAAACTTCCTGCAAGAGAAAGATTTCTGTCCACTGGACCGCAAGAGACTTCACTTCAAGCTGTGTAAGAAGTCTAGCATCCTGGTGCATAAGCTCCTGGACAAGTTACTGGTTCTGTGTCCGTTTTCCTCAGTGTGCAAAGGTGTCATGCAGCGCTGTGATCTGGAGGCACACCTTAAAAACAGGTAGGCACAGAAAGGAAGCGTGCCTGAGAGTGACAACAACCGGACAGTCGCACACATCTGGCCAGGTCCCGGCACAGAGGTGCTGAGACAGGGGGATGAGGGTTTGAGGCCTGCGTGGGCTATGTGGTGAGACCCTGTCTCAGAAACAGTTTTAAATAAATAAAGCACCAGTAAATACATGAACCAATCAAGTAAGAGGTGTGATAATTTGCATTGTTCTGTATTTAATAATACATCTCAAAACCATGAGTGTGAAAGCCACAGTAAGGAAGCACCACTTAGTAATATATCCTCACCGTACGATACAATTGACAGGTGATCATGTTAGATTCTTTTTACAAGGAAGTTTGGCATCAAAAACAAACAAACAAAAAAACTACAGACAAGGATACCCAGAGAAACCCTGTCTCGAAAAACCAAAAACAAACAAACAAAAAAACCCTAAATGTAAATCTTCAACAGAGCAGTTCACAGAACTGGCCTCAACTGCGCTCTGTCCATCTTGGCCCAAGTTCAAGGGACACCAAGCTCTCCTTTATGTGCTGCCAGACGCTAATCTGAACTGCCTACCAATTTCACAAAAGAGACCTGACTTCTACCCCAACAGTGTTAACAAAGGGATCTCACTAGAGTCATTGGAAACAGTGACGAGGAACATGGCTGTACATTGTGTGTCTCCATCCCCAGCAGGCAGTCTGAGAACCCACCAGAGACCTGAATGTGCTGATCTTAGACAAGCCTACCCGTGTACGAGTAATGGTTTGGACCTCTTTCTTCATTTATTTTCCTGTAATACATCTTTTTAAATTAGCATTCAAAGTGCGGTCATGTGACATCTTCATTCTAGGCTTCTTCTTTGTCTCAGAACTATTATTAGTGTTGGATTCTTTGGTGTTACACCAAACGTGTATGACTGAACAGTCGTGTTGGGAAATTTCGTCAAGCAATGTCATGTGCGGCCTGCTTCTCCTTTCTAGTCTCTCCAACCCATCTTCCACACCTAACATTCAAAGCAACCGATAGGGCAAGTGCTTATTTGGGGGCAAACAAGCTGGGCACTGGTGCTCCGCTTTAGAGCAGGATTCAGAACTGTTTTTCTTTGCTCCAGTTTCTTTTAGGAAGGACAAAAAAAAAAAAAAAAAAAAAAAAAAAAATCACCTGATAAGCTAAGAAGGTCCCGGACTAGATAACCTCCGCCAACCCATCCCTTAAGTCTGCCGACTCCTGTCTGTGCTGTTGAGCTCAATGAATTCCTCACGACCTTCACTGTGCCCTTCAGCTCTGGGTTTTCTCCATGAGAGTGTTTCTTTCGTTATCAGTTGTTTCTTGTGAGATGTATCCTCCTGTTTGCCTTCAGTCGCCCAGAAGTGGTTTCCTTTAGTTCTTGGATATTTATAAATTTACGTCATTGTCTGATTGTTGAGTGTTGGGACTTCCTTTGGTCAGTTTCTGTTGATGGCTTCTTTTCCTTTTTTAAGAGGTACGTGGACCGCTTTTGTTTCTCTGACTCTGTTTAGAAGTACTGTGAATTAAACCTACGATCTGATATGCTAGGCGAGCACTCTACCTGTTTCCTATATATCTCTGGCTTGGCTTGGCTTGACTTGGTTTGGTTTTAATTTTGAGAACAAGAGTAATTATCTGCCCATGCTACCTTTGAACTTACTCTGTAGCCCTGACCAGCCTTGAACTTGTGATCTCAGCCTCCTAGTAGCTAGGATTAGAGGTCTATGCTGCCGAACTCTTCCCTGCCCGCCTTCAGTGAAGACATCTTCAGTATCTAGTCCAAGCTGGCTCAGAGCTTCGTGTCTCCCAGCCCTGGCATCACCAGATCTGCCCTGGGCCTGTCCAGACTTACACTCTACCTACTGCTTCTCCTCAGGTTCTGGGACTGCAGGCATCCACCATACGTGCTGGCATTCTCCCAACCATCCATGTCTGAGGGTGGGGCTGGAGCTGGGACTGGGGGTACTGTGGGGGTGCAGGGTGCACACTACACCCCGCCTCTCAGAGCACTGGTTAGTGCCCAGCCTTCTCCCTGCCTCAGGTCTGGCCTGTGCACACTTCTCACCACACGTCTCTTTGAATGTGTCAGCTGGTCTTCTGTCTGCCTGCTTCAAACAGCTTCTGTCTTTACTATCTGCCTGGGCTCATCCGTTTCTCGAGTTTTGTTTTGCAACAAAAGCGGCCGCGGGTGGCTGGGGAGTCTGGTGTGGTGGACAGTCCTCTGAGCAGAGTCCTGTAGGGAGCCCTAGCCAGCTCCATGAATGGCGTTTCTCTGAGCGTGAGGCTCTGAAGGTGCTGTGACTTGCCAGTCAGTGCCCTCGATGGCTGCTGAAGGGCCACTGCTTTCCAGTCTGTTGTGCAGCTGAGGAGCTGGCATGAGGCTAGTCAGATGTCCAGAGCCCTCTGTTCTCACTGAGAGTGGGACGCCAGCGGGGGGCGGTGGACGTGCTGCTGTGCACACGCGGAGGTCAGAGGACAGCCTTGGGTGTTGGTCCTCACCCCTGACCTTGTTTCAGACAGGCTCTGTCTCTTCGTCCACTGCTGTGAAGGCCAGACTAGCTGGCCTTGCACGTTTCTGGGGTTACACACACACACACACACACACACACACACACACACACACACACACAGATTTCAGATGTTCCACCAGCACCGAGCTTTATGCAGGTTCTGGGATCCGAATTCAGGTCACCAGGTTTGCAGGGCTCACAGGCTTTACCGGCGGAGCCAGCTCCCCCAGCCCACCTGCTACCTTTCTTAAATTACTTCGAGACCATCGTGTTGCTGGTTTCCAAAATTCAGAAGTAGTTAGTTGGCTCTTAGGACTTCACCAGTCCTCTCGTTGCTTTTATGGAGGGAGACCTCAGACACCCTGGCTATGCCATTCTTGCTGTCTGTCAAACTGATTGTCTGTCTGTCAAACTGATTTTTGCCTGTGTCGTCTGCCTTTATCGGTTTCCTTGATTGGAAGCCACTCGAGCTGTTTGACCTGCCACAGCATGGGACTCAGCAAGCGTCCCTTTGCCTTCTCACACCACCACCAATACTGCTGATAACACACAGCGCCTTCTGCTATGCCCTGTCTCTAGGGCTCCTGTGCACCGAGGAACAGGGAGGGAATGATGTCCCTGTGGCACAAACCAAGTCACTTTTCATGTGATCTCCTTTAGAGAATGGAAGTAATGGAACAGACGCGTAGCCTGCGGGAAAGGGGAAAGTCCTGTTTTGGCTCTTTGCTGCTACCTGAGCCCTTTGGTTTGTCTTAATCGGGGCTGGTGTGGACTCGTGCAGCCCCCAGCATGTGGCTGGCTGTGCTGCTCCTATTGTACATGTAGCCCCCCACTGCACAGCACTGCCTCCTCTGAGCTCCACGTGGACCACCGTGGTCTCCGCCCATGCACCTCCTGAGCTAATCCAATGCTGCATGCATTTCGAGTCCATTGTTTCCTGCATGCTCTAGGTTACCCCCTCCCCATGCCAGTTGGAGTCTGGGTTATTGTTGAGTGCTCCATTTCCAAAGACACACACAGGTTTTGCTGTTTGTGTTACCCAAGCCAGCTTCAGACTCCTGGACTCAAATGATCCTGTTTGTCCGGCTTCTGAATAGCTGGACTTACCCACTCCCACACCTGGCTCTATTGGGATGACCCTCTCCCCACATCTGGCTCTTGGAGGCTTGGGGTCCCTTTGTTTCGCTCTGGGTGCCCATGTGCCTGTAGGGCCAGAAGACAGCCTTGGGTGGTGTTCCTTAGGGACTGTCCACCTGTTGTTTGGTTTGTTTTGTTTGCTTGTTTTTGAGGCAGGGTCTCTCACTGGCCAGCAAACCCCAGGGATCTGCCTGGCTGCCTGGGTTGGTAATCCCCCATTGGGATTATAAACATGAACCACCACACCCACTTTGTTTTAATATGGGTTCTGGGGCCTAACTCAGGTCTTCCTACTTGGAAGACAAGCATTTTCCAAAGCCTGTGGCCCTGGCCATCCTGGAGTTCCCCTTGTAGACCAGGCTGGCCTTAAACTCAGAGACCGACCTGCCTCTTCCTCAGTGCGAGGATTAAAGGCGTCACCTAGCTTGCTTTTTGTTCTTGTTGTATGATTTAGAGTGTGTGTGTGTTGGGGGAGTGGGGGGGATCTCCCATAGCCATACTTTCTGGCCTTCAGCTGTGTGTAGCCAGGGTAGCTTTGAACTGATGCTCCTGCCGGCACCTCCTAAATGCTGGGATCACATGCCCAAGCACTGTACCCACTGTGGCTTTTTGTAGTTTAATGATCACTTGGCCTGTTTAGCCCTGATATTCCATAATGGTGTTTTGAAGTACTTGTTGGTAGAACACATTCAGTTTGTTTTTAGGGGACTTAAAAAGAATTCCACACAAATAAACTTAGTATTGCTGTTGAGCAAAAAGCTGCAAGCCTTTGAAATCTGATCTGAATGTGTTTGGACTATACCTCTGCAATTCAGTTGCTTTGTGATGTTGGCTTAGCTGGGCTTCAAGTGTCCCTCGTGTTAATAGAACAGTTGCAAGAATACAGGAGTTGTGTGTACGTCGGGGTTGTTACACAGGGACTGGCAGAGCGCGGCCTCCTTGTGCTTCATTCTATGTGTACCCAGATGGCGCTGACCGGGCTGTGCCGTGGGTTCTGTTTGAGCCTGCTCTGAATTGCTTGCCCCTTGGGCTCTTAACACTTTTGCTGTGCATTTCACATGTCAAATTCACCTCTTTAGAGTATGTGCTTCAGTGTCTCCTCTGCGTTCATTCCCAGTGTTGTGTGTCATCTAGATTCCAGAACATTCCAACAACTGGAAGGAGCCTGAACCCCGTTAGCTGCCCCTCCTCATTCCCACACACCCAGTTTTGATCAAGCTGCCCTAAGTTAAGTTTTCCACTTAAATTCTGTAATTCCCAGTGTTTATTTCTTTGGAGGATGCTTCTCATTATGCTGGTTTGTTTTCCATCAGCTCGATACACACTATCGTTGTATGGAAAGATGGGAACCCTCCATCAGATTGCCCTGTAGGCAAGTGTGTGGGGGCATTTTGCTGCTCAAGGATTGATGTGGTAGCGCCACCCCTGGGCAGGTGGGTCCCGGACTGTATAAAAGGCAGATGGAGCAAGCCACAAAAAGGAAGCCGCCCATGGCTTCTGCTCCAGTTCCTGCTTCTAGTTTCCTGCCTCCGGTTCTTACCCCTACTTCCCTCAGTGATGGGCTGTAGCTGTAAAATGAACTAAACCCTCTGCTCCCCAACTTGCTTTTGGTTGTAATGACTATCACTGCTGTAGAAAGCTCAGTAGGACAAATGCTTGTGCAATACCCTGGGCCTCGGCCCCCCTCTTTCTGTGGGACTCCCCACCTTTCTTCCTCTGAGTGCTGGAGCATAGGCACGCACCCCCGGGTGCCTTCTGGGTGTCAGATTACACTGGCACTTCTTGGGTTTGTGTCTTGCAAGATTGTGTCCCTGGGATTGAAACTCAGCAGAGCTGGGCAAGAGCCCTGCCCCTGAGCCTCGCCCCCCGCCGCTGGGTCTTGTCATGTGTCCCTTTGCAGCAGTTGGCTGTTGCTGATATTTCTGTGTGGGCCCTCTTCTCTGCCTTGGTAGTCCACTGTCCTCCACTCATGCCCCCTCCCTGTCATGGCCTGCTGAGCTGTGGCCCATCTGTGGAAGTGTGGGTGTTCCCGAAGGTTTCTATCTATAGACTTCCTCCCCTGAAGCGGGCTGAACGAGGTCATTTTCCCGTGTTTTCACATGATACCATTTCAGTCTTTTCCTGTCCTATGGGTGGTTTCCTGTTGTTAACGATTTGCTGTCCCACCGGGAATGTGAGCACAGTTGCTTCTTCCTTCCTAGCAAGCTTAGATTTTTCCATTTTTAAATTCATTTTTAAATGCGTTTAATAGCTACAAGATAGCTGTTGGATACCTTGTAGGGCTGGCTGTTAGCTCAGCTAACTCTGTTCATGTAGAGCAGGCTGGCCTCTGCTTTCCAAGTATGGGATGAAAGGGGCATGCCATTGAAAACTAGCGGATGCTCATGTGGATGCTTGTGTGTGATACATCTTGGAAATTAATTCTTTAAAAACCTTTTTTTTCCTTTGAGACTAAGGTCTCACCGTGTAGACCGGGCTGACCTCGAACTCACAGAGATCTCACTGCCTCTGCCTCCTGTGTGCTGGGATTAAAGGTGTGCGCCACCATGCCTGGGTTTAAAAAAAATGTTTTAAGCAAGTTTGTAGAGTGATGGGTTTCTCATGGCTTTTTCATGCATGTGTATACATAAACAGAACAAAATATAATGATGTTATATTTTGTTCTTTTTTTTTTTTTTTTGGTTTTTTCGAGACAGGGTTTCTCTGTATATCCTTGGCTGTCCTGGACTCGCTTTGTAGACCAGGCTGGCCTTGAACTCACAGAGATCCGCCTGCCTCTGCCTCCCAAGTGCTGGGATTAAAGGCGTGCGCCACCACCGCCCGGCTTATATTTTGTTCTTATTCATATTCCTCCAGGACTCTCCTTCCCCTGGCTCCCTACCCCGTTCTTGTTGGACCCCTTCCTGCCAAATAGTCCTACTTCCCTGCCACATGTATTCCATTTTCGTGCCCTCCCTCCTTCCCTCCCTCCCGCTCCCTTAAGATCTCTGGCTACCCTTTCATATCTTCCTTTTACTCTCATGGCCTATGTATACACGAGGTTGTACATGTGAGAGAAAATGTACAGTGTTTGTCTTCCTGCATCCGCCTTATCATCATTATGGCCTCAGTTCTACCATTTTCCTGCAGATGTCATGATTTCAGGTTTTCATGGCTGGATAAAACGTCATTACGTGTGCACACCATTTTCTTTATTCATTATTGATGGATGTCTAGGTTGGTTCTCTCTCATAGCTTCTGTGAATAATACAGCAATCAACATGGATATGCAAGTGTCCGCTGTAAGTACGCCAGAGGTGTGTGTGCGCGCCGAGAGCAGTGGAACTGAGTTCTGTTTTCCACTCGGTTTTGTAGGCTGGCTTTTGTCGTTTTGAGGAGCCTCCAAACTGACCCCCACTGTGGCTTTGCAAATTTATGCCACCATGTTGCCACCACTGGCTTGGTGAGAGAGCCATTCCCATTGGGTGAGAAGGAATCTCAGAGTGATTTCCGTTCTTGTCTTGGATGGCAAAGGGTGCTCAGCACTCTTGAGTGATAATGGCCGCTTGTGTTCATTCTGTGGGGAGTGTCTGTTCTCATCAGCCTCTTTATTCACTGATGATTCCGGAGTTTGCTGTTCAAGCTTCAGTTACTCGCGTATTCTAAATATGAGCCACCAGGCTGGTATGTCCTCGGCAAAGATTTTTCCCCCCATTCTGTAAGCTCCTCCTCTGTTGGGAGGAGCCTTTCTAGTCCAAGTTCATCAGTTCTTGGGTCTATGGGACTCATCTGAGCCCATTACTTCGGCCACAGCACTCCATTGCCTCCACTTTGTTCCCTTCTTACAAAATAGTTTTCAAATGTGCCTCTGCTTAATCTTCTTCCTTGACAAAGGCCTTGTGTTCCTTGATCTTATTCTAAAAAAAAAAAAAATCTTGCATTTGCAAGAACAGTTCCCCGGAGTGTTGCACAACAGTGCAAAATGGAGACCCTCCATCACAGTGCTGGGAACAAGAAATGAGAGAAGTAGGGAGGGTATGCTTCCCTGCTCATCCTTCAAAACTTGGATGCAGAGTTTAAAGTAAAAAACAAAAACTTAGTTCCTGGGGGGGAAGTGTACCGCTCTCTGGCTTGGGGTAGCTTTCAGCTTTTAACGGAATCTACCCTGTTCTTTGTAAAGGTGAAGATTTTGGAATTTTAAAATATTGTCACCGAATTCTAGTCTGTGACCCTCAGTGTGTGGTCTGGTGTGGCTCTGGCCCATCACTGACTCTGTGTCTTCCGGCTTTCACGCCGCATGTTACTGGTGGGTTTGTCCAGTTAGGGTGTCAGGCGACAGGCGTGTGCATGCACTCTGGCCTCCTTCCTGGAAGACCAGCAAGAGGAGCTTTCCTTTAAACGTGTCACCGGCTTGGAGTGTCAATGAGTCTCTACCTGCCATTTGCCGAAATAAAAGCGTGACAGCCATTCTTCCTTAGCTCATGTAGCATGCCTTGAGATTCTAATTTTGCAGACTAAGGAAATGCCTTTTGTCTTCCATGCTTGGTGTAAGGCAGATGAGCTGGGCCTCGCTGCAGGCTGTAGAGCTTCCTGTGTGTGCCTGCCACAGGCACGCGAGGAAGCCCACACACTGCCACCCCTGGCTGAGACATCTGGCCTGTGGAAAGCACTGTTGTCACACAGATGTCACACCGTTCTTGCAGCACAGGCTGACATGACGTTTAAGATGTCGCCAGGCGGCTAGTGTCTCCCTGCATATTGGCTTTTGTCTTCGCATCTTTCCTGAACTTGCCTGCCAGGCAGAGCACTTAGTTTGAACAGAGATTAGATTCAGAACTGTGTACTGAATTGTGGGTACTTTGGGCTTTTGGGGGGAAGAAGCAATTGCTGTGCATAAGGTGTGCATGGGTAATTAATCCCACTGCCCCCTCATCCCCACCCAACTTTTCAGTTTTTCATCTGGGTTCAATTCCCAGCACCCACATGGCAGCTCACAGCTGTCTGTAACCCCAGGACCCAACACCCTCATACAGACATACATGCAGGAAAACACCAATGCACATAAAAAATTTTTTTTTTTTTATTAAAACTTGTAGAGTAAGAGCGAGACCAGAAAGGGCTGCGTGTGTGATCATGACACATGGTACACTTGGGCAAAAATGTCGACTTTTCCATTTTAAAATATCTGAAAAACCACCTGCTGCTGTTTATTTCTAGGTGCCCTGGAGCCTGTAACAGGAGAGTTGATTTAGAGAGAAGGAAAAGTAGTCAAACTCCGACGCAGATTGAGGGTGAAAGTGGATCCGCTGTAATAGACCCCCGGGGCACCTCACCCCCAGAAACGGACTGCCTGGGTGCTGTGCTGGGCGAGAGAAACTCGACACCCACCCCACTTCCTGTGTGGAGCGAGGACCCTGGCCTGGACAACCCGGCCTTCGAGGAGAGCACGGCCGCTGATTGTATGTGCAAGTCACCTCCCCCTGTTTATGTCACCTCCCTTGCCGTCCCTCCTTGCCCTTCCAGCACACACTTCTGCCCTGTTGGAAACTTTGCACTGGAGCATGGTGTGTATGCCACGTCATTCTCCCTGTGCACCGTGCAGCTCTTGCTGGCTGCAGTCTAGAAAGAACAGGGAGAGTCTTACGTGGAGGAAGCCGGGCCTCCCATCCTTCCCCACTGGAATCCACCGCTCTCTCGTATGTGACCAGAAACATGCTTGCATGGTCAACAGCGAAACCACAAAAGCAACAGGTCAATTAGTCACTATACTAAACACTGCATGTTAATTAAATGTTTGTAACATTAGGAAAACCAAAACAAACAACAGGTTAAAAACCCTGCACCGCCTGGAAAGATGAAAGCTCAGACAGCTGCTGTGTGGCTGGGAGTACATCGCCTGACTCCCCATCCCTGCTGTCCGCGCACCCTTTAGAAGTCACACAAAAAGCCCCGGGACCCTGGCCCTGCTTACTTGTAGATTCATTTTCTTTTAGAAGCCACAAGTCACCCTCCCTGTTCATATAGTGTTCTTGACACATTTGCAATCCTTTTTGCCCGATGGTCACCTGTGGAAGGAAGATTTGTCTAGTTTCAGCAGTGTTTTATTGGCATAGTCATTGTTCTCCTGCAAGACGCATTTGAGCTGAGAATGTGACATAAACGCTGTTCTCTCCTTTGACTGAGCAGCTGTGCAGCAGCCACTCAGCTTACCGGAAGGAGAGATCACCACCATCGAGATCCACCGCGATAACCCATACATCCAGCTAGGAATCAGCATCGTGGGCGGCAACGAGACACCGCTGATCAACGTCGTCATCCAGGAGGTCTACCGGGATGGGGTCATCGCCAGGGATGGGAGGCTCCTTGCCGGAGACCAGATTCTCCAGGTGACAGTTCTACCAGTCAGCTTGCGCCTTTTTCTTTGACAGCTTAGCCCAATGGTGATGTCATAGAACCCAAATTGTAGAAAAGTTGGTTTCTCTGTTTTTATATATATTGAGATAAATATATATATATATAAATATATAATATATCCCGCTATGTAGCTCTGACTGGGCGTAGACCCTGATAATGTAGACTAACTTAGCCTCAAACTCACAGAGATTTACCTGTCTCTGCCTCCTGAGTGCTGGAGTTAAAGGTGCGTGCTACCACACCCAGCTAGTTTAATATTTTTATGCTTTGTTTTTTGAGCCAAGTTCTTACTATGTAGCCCAGGCTAGCCTCAAACTCTGTTACCCAGGCTAGCCTAGAACTATCTGTCCTCCTCCTGCTTTAGCCTCTCAAGTCTTGGGATTGCAGGTTAGGCCATCACGCCCAGCTAACAGCTTCATGCTTTTTTTTTTGTTTGTTTTGTTTTTGTTTTTCGAGACAGGGTTTCTCTGTGTAGCCCTGGCTGTCCTGGACTCAATTTGTAGACCAGGCTGGCCTCGAACTCACAAAGATCCGCCTGCCTCTGCCTCCCAAGTGCTGGGATTAAAGGCATGCGCCACCACTGCCCGGCTCAGCTTCATGCTTTTTGTGTGTAGGTCAGGGCTGTGTGTCAGTTCCTGTAGTTCTTCCCATGCCTGGATTGTTCATTTTCTTCTCTTTAATTTTCAGTCCTATGTGTCCCTGGGCACTTGGTGCAGGGCTCTCCGGGCACGTAGGGCACTGGACACTTCTGGCTTGGACTCTCTGGCTATCCAGGGCCACCACTGACCAGGGTTGACTTCTCTTTCCCATTGGTTTTACTTCATACCCACTTTTCCATCCACCTCGTCCCTGGCCGTCTGATTGGTCCTTCCATTCATTGCAAGACAGACCTGCACAGCACTGGTTGCTGATGGTATTTTTTTTATGATGATTTTCACCATCCTGGGGGATCCAACCAGGGTCTGTGCACACGCTAGGCAAGCCCTCTTTCCCCGCATTACACCTCAGCCCAGGTTAAACAAGTTTGCACCACTGAATGTTGGGTGAGACTCAGAACTCTTTCTCCCTGGCGCCTTGCCGGCATCCAGCTCTAGGTTTTCAGTCACTGCTGTCTCATGTACCCCAGAGCACTGCTGTTAGGAAGACACAGGCATTCCCCACAAAATGGGCCAGGTATTTTATTAGAAGGAATGGGGACAGCAAAGGTCCTGTTTCACAGGACTGGGGTCTATAGGAAAACTGCCCTGGGCATTTGAGTCACTGTGATATAAACAATAATAATAATTTCTATGAGAGAGATATTCAGAAACAAGGGGAGAACTGCCTTGTCAGAGCCCAAGCATGAAACCCCGTCCTCCCCTTTGCTGTGGCCTGCTGAGGCCCCCACCTCCTGTCTCCCTGCCGTCTCTAGTCTAGGCCTTCACTGCTTCATTCTCAACCCAGTGCAACGCTCCATCTGGCAGCCTGTCTCCTGCTCTCCTCTCTGCAGTCCAGCTTGTTCTCTTCCAGGGTAATGCTGCTGTAGCCCTCGTTTGCCAACGGTAGTCCAGGTCCTGGAACTCTCTGTATAGTCCAGGCTGGTCTCGAACTCACAGAGATCCGCCTGCCTCTGCCTCCTGAGTTCTGGCACCACCACCACCCCGCTGCAGCCTTGCTTCTTAATCAGAGTTCTTTCCTAACATTTTATCCCTCTCCTACAGTGCTCCAGGCATCATAATAGCTACTGGCGGCACGTTTAAAAATAAGTCTGTCTTCCCTCACAGAACGTCCCTTCCCGTGGAAGAGCTGGGCATGCCGGCCTTCCTGTGGGACCAACCCTCTGTCCCCTTCCGCTCCAGTCTGTACACTCTCACCCGCAAACCGTACAGCCGTTCTTCCCACACAAGTCCCTCCATGTGTGGGTCACACTTGTTGCAGCAACCCTAGTGGTCTGGTCTGTGGTGCACATTTGTCACAGAGTGACGGAGAAGAGATATCCTGGACCAACAGAAGAGTGAGCTTGGCTGTGACGTCCCGTTGAGAATAACCATCTCCAGTGTCAAAACAAATCTGCACCTCTAGGAACTTCGCTGTCCACGGGCGGGGGTGTGTCCAGATGTGGAAGCAGATAGGGCCAGGCTTCATGGCAGCAGGAAATGGGGTCCTCACTGGGATCCATCTCGACCACAAGTTGTTGTGTTTAGTCCTCAAGCCCCACACCCTTCTGTGACCACTGGCACAGCTGATACAGACTGAAGTTTGAAACTGCTTTCGAAGTTCGGTTTCTGATCCACCTCTCTACGTGCTGTACATTTGCTGTCATTTTATGTTGGTGCTCTGCTGGCACAAGGCTGGCAGCACTCTGAGGACGCTTCACCTGTATCCCTCGATTCCTTACTCCGTCCCGTGTTTGGAGCGACTCTTACAGCTGTTTCCCCAGGCACGCCCCTTGCAGACATCTTGACACCCCATCTTCACTGCATGTACTGATCTCTCTCCTTGTCTGGCCTTCCCACTCATGATTTAAGTGTATACTTCTGTCTTCTTCTTTTTTTTATTAGCGGTGTGCCAACTGAAAATCCCCATGCAGGAAGGTGGTTCATTTGCAGACTAGCGAGCTACACTGTACTTTATCTCAGTAAACATGCAGTTAATGGGAGTAATTGAATTTTCGTACATTAAAGAAAAGTGCACACACACACACCAGATACACACAGCATACATACACACACACACACACACACATACACACCACATACACATACATGCACATACACATACACGCACATACACACACACACTCAATGAAGTGGCATCTGTACAAAGGGAACCTGTGCTCTCACAGCTCTGGGCACCTCTTCAGAGATGCAGCCTTTTGAGCAATTTTAAAGGAAAAACACTGTTCTTTATAAGTTATGTCAATACTATTAAAAGTAATACAACTTTTAGAACATTAAAAGTAAATACTTTTAGTTTGATCAGAAATACCAATGGTTTATCTCATGTTGGTGAACAGTGAAAACCATAGACAAAATACACAATAGAGTTTACTTTTTGTACTCTTTCAAAATCAAGAAACAAGGATGTTACAGTCTGCTCTCTGAATTCCACTAACAACCATGATGGTGGGCCATCTGCCTGGTTTTCCCAAAGATGGGTCCTGCTCTCGTTCACTGCTAGTTATTGGTTCTGTCAAAGTCCTGGAATAGCTGCTGCTTGCACAGATGTTATAAACATGGGAGAATAGGAAGCTCCTATAGAATGCCTGCATCTTTGATGACTGGATCTTAAAAGGTGTCCATAGACCAAAATCAACAAAATTCAAGCAGGACTGATCAAAAGTACCAAACCCAGAAAAGAAGCAGAAGAAAGCAAACAGCCCATGTTCAAAAGGATGGAACTGTACATCCCAGATACGTAAGAAGGGGAAGGCCTTGCCTAGTGTGAGCCGGTATGGAGAGCCGTGATCCCTGTGAGCACACATTTCTAACTCAGCTGTCCCATTAGAGATGTTCAGAGAACACTGGCTTTATCTCAGATGGATTCAGAGAGCTCTAATTGTGATAAATGCGAAAATTATACTCACCTCCTAGGTGGATAATTGAAGCTGGACTATTTTCCTAAGTGATGTTACATGTTCAAAGATCAGTCACTGTAATTGTATCGAGTCTGTACATTCTAATGAGTGCATGAATATTGAATTACACTCATCATATTAAATATGTATTATATGTGTATGCTGATAATTAGAGCAGAGTTGTAATTATATACTTTAAAAGCTCACTCAGTATGCAACTTTTTAAGAAATAAAATGCTTCATTTTGTCTAAAGTAAATGTGTTTCATTAGACAAAGCAGCTTTGAAATCCAGGAATCTGAGCCTGTGAGCCGATCGAGCTGTGCTTGGTGCGGGCTCGCCCTGATGGGATGTAGCCTGCTTCCTCCACACTGGTCCTGAAAGTAAAGCCCGATCCAGTGGAGCCAACACTGGATGAGTTCTGTATTCCCCGAGGTTATCAATAACTAACTAGCAGAACCGAGGGGGTAATTCCAGAGTGCCGTCAAAGCCTGTGTCCCTGACTACTCAACGCTGTGCTGTTAGTTCATTTTAAATTCTATGCTGCAAAAGTCGTTAGGGCCGTTTCCTTTGTAGGTAAGGGATCCTGTGGCATTTTCTCATTAGTTCTCTTTGGAGATGCTGTCTGGACATTTCTGCAAGTCAGGGAAGTAAAACTTGGCCGTGCGTTGGTCCTATCAGTTGCGTCTGTTCATTTGTTGTTAGGTCAACAACCTTGATATCAGCAACGTGTCTCACAACTATGCCCGGGCCGTGCTTTCCCAGCCGTGCAGCACGCTGTATCTCACCGTGCTGCGGGAGAGGCGCTTCGGCAGCCGGTCCAGCAGCCATGCCGACAGCAGCGCGCCGCCGCGGGACGGGGTCTTCCAAGTGCTGCTCCACAAACGTGACTCGGCAGAACAGCTCGGCATCAAATTAGTCCGACGGACAGACGAGCCGGGCGTTTTTATTCTTGACCTTCTGGAAGGGGGACTGGCAGCCCAGGATGGCAGGCTCCACAGCAATGACCGGGTGCTGGCCATCAACGGGCATGACCTGAAGCATGGGACCCCAGAGCTCGCTGCCCAGATTATTCAGGTAAATGCCCGGCACTGAGCCTGGAGGATGTCCCAGGACCAGGTCTGTTTTCGTTGGCACATAACCAGGGCCACTGGTGTTTCTATGGAAAAAATCAGACATGGTTAAGTAAGGTCTTCAAAATCCACACTATCCTCTATAGCTTCCCTAAACAGGGCTGTGTGTGTTTAGGTTTTTGCTGTTTCACCTGTGTCCCCATGCACCCTGGGGCTTCTGTTTGTCCGGTGTAGGCACCTCAGCTTTACATCATTCCATTCAACCAATAAGCTTGCCAAAGTAGACCTGAAATGCTGCTCTGGGGCCCTGAGTTATCAGCAGTAATGACAGTGAGCGCCTTGTAAGAAAATCCCAAGTAGCCACCCCACCCTTCCACAGTGTGGAGTGGTGATCAGAGCTCTCGGGGCTGTCCTGCAAGGGTTCTAACTGTCACCTCAGCCTTTGCCTGTCAGACCCTGGGGCTACTGCTGACGTGGTGAACACTTTATAGTACAGCATTAAAGTTGTCCATGACTTATTTCCAATTGAAGAGCCAGAAGTAAAAGCAATTTCTTTCTCCCTTTTTTTTTGCAATTTCTTTTTTTAATTATTAGATTTTATTTGTTTGTGTGTGCATGCATGTGTGCGTGTTTGTCTGTGTTTGTGTGTGCCCGTGCCTTCCATGGTGCACGTGGAGATCGGAGGGCTTCTGTGGTAGCTGGTTCTCTTCTTCCACCGTGGAGGTCCCAGGGGTTGAATTTAGATCATCAGGCAGCAAGTGCCTTGAGCCGCCTTCCCAGCCCATAAAGGAATTTCTTATTATTGTTCATCTTAATCCCGGGCAAGGTTTCTACTTCCTATCCCAGTTCCTTAAGGCAGTGTGTCAAATCTTCCATAGGAATAATAGTAAAGTTGAGGGTTGTAGCAATGGCCGGAAAGAAACATCAGGCAAGTCAGACGCACTTTAAAAAGCAGGGACAGCATGACTTACGTGTAATACATGTATGAACTGTCTCTATGTTTAAAACGATAGCCACCAGCCTTTGAATAATTCAAGTCTTATTTTTGTTAAATTTATAAGCTAATACAAAAGAATTTAACTCTTAAAAGACTGTGTGTGTGTGTGTGTGTGTGTGTGTGTGTGTGTGTGTGTGTGTGTGCGCGTGCGTGTGTTTCAGTGTCAAAGGTTTGAAAATATTAGCCTGTGACCTTCTGGCCACCAGGTAGTGACCACCCATGAGGCTTTGGTGTGGGGACTAAGGAGTACATAGCAAGTTCCAGTGTCCTCAGGCATTGGTGTGCTTGGAGCCATCATGGGCCTCTAGCCTGAGTTCCTTAACGGGAGACTGCCTTGAGGAGAGAGAAGGGAATGGGTTCTATTAATCATCTTTAAGCCACAAGCGGCGTTTGTGACGGGCAGTGATGAGTGTGTCTTCTCCAGGCCAGCGGAGAGAGGGTAAACTTAACAATTGCCAGACCAGGGAAGCCTCAGCCCAGCAATGGCAGCCGTGACACAGGAACACACAGCAGCAGCCAGCAGCATGCTCAACCACCCTCTCACAGCCGGCCAAGCTCACACAAGGTGAGGACGCTCCTTCCTTCCTTTAGTCCATATCGTCCTGGAAGGATCTTTGCTGTAAGGGTAGGCTTTCTTTATGCCTGCCACTCATAACACAAGGTAAAGTTGTTGCTGTTGTTGTTGTTTTAAGCCTGAAATGCAGGCTGTCACTCTGTTGGAAAGCTGAGCCTAGGTGTTTTGGGGTGTGTAATCTGAGAGTGGCCTCCCACGTCAGCTTCTGAAGTTTCTTATCAAGGAGGCTTTTTCTCTGTAGAGTGATTGACAAGCAGTGACCCTCTAGGGAAACCCGAGTGCTTAGCTCTACTTGTAAGCGGGTTCTTGGAAAGTTGCTTGTTTAATGTGATCATTGGTTTTACGGTTAAAAGGCATCAAGAAAACTTGAAGTCCATGGTTAGTAGTTAGGCATGTTGCCACAGCGACATAATTAGCTGTGTAAACACGGAAGCCTGGAATCTCAAGCTTTGACAGGCACACAGATAGCATGTTTCTATGGTTGTAAAATCCCTATCAGCCAGGCGGTGCTGGCGCACGCTTTTAATCCCAGCACTCGGGAGGCAGAGGCAGGTGGATCTCTGTGAGTTCAAGGCCAGCCTGGTCTACAAAGTGAGTTCCAGGTAAATCAGAACCCGGCAGTAAGACACTGTCTCAAAAATAGAGAGCTTCAGTCCTCAGTCGGGAGGAAAACATAAAATCCCTTTGTAACTGTCACAGAGCTCGTCACCTTGTCTGCGCTGTTTCTGCCTCAGCCCCATGTTAATGTCCCAGGACTTTCTCCTTTCATATCCAGGACTTCACTCAGTGTGTCACATGCCAGGAGAAACATATCACCGTGAAGAAGGAGCCGCATGAGTCCCTTGGAATGACGGTTGCTGGAGGCAGAGGGAGCAAGAGCGGCGAGCTGCCTATCTTCGTGACCAGCGTGCCACCCCATGGCTGCCTTGCACGAGACGGCAGAATCAAGAGAGGTGAGGCAGGGCCTTGACAGTTTTAAGATCACATTTTTAAAAAGCAATTACTGAGTTTCATGCTAAGCGTGACTCTTTAAAATCCTTCAAAGTGTCTTTGTATAGAAAACATTCTGCTTTTCTGTAAGGTCGGGAAAGTTAATCCTGATGGCAACTAGAGACTCGGCAGTTCCCACTCAGGCTGTTGGCAGAGTCTGGGAGGTACTTCCACCTCCTGCTGTGGCAGATGATGCTGCATGTCACTAAAATATGACACTGGTTATAATAGAGTGCCGGGGCCTGTGTGGTGGCGGAGCAGGTGAAAGCTGTCCAACCCTGAGTTCTGTCCCCGGAACATGGCAGGGAGAAGGCGATGGGGCGTCCTGCAGGCTGTCTTCCGACCTCGAGCAGACCCTGGGGCCAGTGTGTAGGAGATGACTCGAGAGGAAGGGACAGGGGAACCTAACCGTAGAGATTAACTCCCTCACACTTTGTGTTCCTCCTTGAGTCTGTTAATGTGCAGAAAGGGAAGCATGTAGCTGAATGCCATCGCCATGGTAGAGTAGCCGGCTCTGCTGATGTAGCTCATACGGGAGGAAAGCCGAAGCTGAAAGGTTATTTTCCCAGGAACGAAGGTGGGCTCCCACCCCCCACCTCACCAAAGCCAGCTCACAACAAACTTAAGACCTAGTATGAAAGCTGAACCATTTGCGAGAAGCCCACATGGAAAGTCTTGTGACCTGTAATTGTAGAGCAATTTGTTAGGTAACCCACAGAGTGGGAGAAAGCGCTTATAGATCATATATTTGTGTACGTGTACGTGGCATATCAAATTACAAAGAACTTTTCCAACTCAGTGAAAACTGCAAACTACCTACTTTACAGATGGAAATAGACATTTCTCCCAAGAAGATGATCAGTTGGAAAACTGTTCAACATGACTGGTTATCGAGATGGGGCTCAGGTCCCCTCAGATTTTCTAAAGTCATGGTGGTGCTCTGAGGTCAGGAGACCTGAGCCCACCGAGCTGTGTGTTTTGGGAGAAGGATTGAGTAGAGCATGGAGTATATTTCAATAAGACTACTAGTTTTTAAAAGTTGCTTCTCCAATTATAGAATTTGGTGACATTTCAGTTCCTTCTTGATTTTTGTTTTGTTTTTGGCGTGTATGTGTTTGCGCGTGGACCTTCCAAGTATCTTTTTTTTTTTTAATCCACAGCCATTTATTTTTGTAATACTCTCAAAACTTGAGTTACACAAAATAACAATCCAAACCCACCTTTCCTCAAGCTTTATACAAAAGGGTTGTTTTTCTTACGGCCACTCCTTCAGACGTGGTGGCTCAAGAGTGAAGCTAGTGTGGTTACTGTGTCCTCACTCTGTGTTCTGCACCCAGGATCTGTGCTTTGCCTCCACGCATGCCCACATTGGTCCAGGGCATTGTGCTACCACCCAGTGATCGTAGGAAACAATGACGCATTACAGGGGTGTCAGTGCCCTAAACTGCCGTGGGCTCTGAGCTTAGCGTCCCAGAGCAAAGCATTCCACAGCACAACAGACAGAAGCACAAATACTTCCACACAGCACGTAGGAGGACTGCAGTGAAGAGGAAAGGCCAGATTCATAGCTTAGTAAGCTCCAGGTTGTATGTCCCTTCTATCCAAAAAAGTATAACCAAGAAGTCCAGCCGGGCGGTGGTGGCGCACGCCTTTAATCCCAGCACTTGGGAGGCAGAGGCAGGCGGATCTTTGTGAGTTCGAGGCCAGCCTGGTCTACAAAGTGAGTCCAGGACAGCCAAGGATACACAGAGAAACTCTGTCTCGAAAAACCAAAAAAAATAAAAAGTCCAAATGTCCAAGTATCATAAAAGTATTAAAAAGTTTATCTCAGGGCTTTTTGCTGAGCCTATAAGAAAAGAATTAACAACAACTATTTTCCCTTGACTTAGTAATGTATGTATAATTTTAAATGATATGTGCAGTTTTTATTTATTCTCTCATAAAACACATTCCAACCAAAGTTTCCCCTTCCACCACAATTCCCAGTTCCCCTCCCCGCTCCCCCAGAGCCACTCCTCCTCCATTTCCTTCAAAAAAGACCAGGTCTCCCAGGGATATCAACAGAACACAGCATAGCAAGATACAACAAAACTGGCCACAGACTCTCATATCAGGGCTGAGCGAGGCAATCCAGTGGGAGAAAAGAGCCCCAAGAGCAGGCAAAGGAGACAGAGACATCCTCACTCCCACTGTAGAACTCCCAAACATAACCATAACATATATGCAGAGAACCTAGCTTAGACCCATGCAGTCTCTGTGAGCCCCTATGTGCCCTGCTTAGCTGATTTTGTGGGCCATGTTCTTTCCGTGTCCTCTGGTTCCTACAGGTCTTCCTTCTCATGTTCCTCGGGGTCCCCAGAGCTCCGAGGGGAAGGAAGACCTCTCTGATGATGACTGGGCCAGGCACCCATCTGGAGGTCTGGCACTTGGAATGGCCTCTCTCAAGTTTTCAGTAATAAGAATCTGTTGCTTTAATCATCTGAAAGATAAGTCAGGCGGTGGTGGCATACACCTTTAGTCCCAGCACTCAGGAGGCAGAGGCAGGCAGATCTCTTAAGTTCAAGGCCAGCCCCATCCTTAGAGTGAGTTCCAGGACAACCAGGGCTACACAGAGAAACCCTGTCCCGAAAAAAAAAACAAAATCTGAAAGATAGACAGCAAAGGGGAGGTTTTCTGTAGGTGCTGCAGCACAACCTTTCCTAACCCTCTTTTATCCTTCCTTAATCCCGTATCTCTTTTTCATTGTATCACTTGGGCGACCAACAAACATGTCTCCCCTCAAACAAGGGAAGATGTTCAAGTTATGTTTTATTTCACTAGGTGGCCTGAAGGTGACTGCTCTCACATTCTGGCATTCGTGCCCTAAATGGGGCACTTTCCGTGTATAAAATTGTGCAGCGCTAAGTTATTTCTAAGAGTAAAGGATCAAACAAAGAACCATGGCTCTCTCTGGGGCTCCAAGGACAGAAAGCGGGCTAATGATTCACACTCAGCATCCTTCACCAGGCGCTTCAAGCCAGTTACCCCTCTGCAGTCTGCCTTTATTTTGAGTCTTGAGCTGTTTGGGAATATTTCTCATGAGTTGGAAAAACTGTCTTTGCGGTACAAAAAAGCACAAATAAGTAAAAACCCATCTTCATCACATCCAAGCTCTTGAAACTGACCTGTTGGTTGGTTGGCAAACAAGAGCCTCAAGGAGTCACCGTGGGGCTCAGTCTGTTCTTGTGGCTTTCCCAATGGTGCAGGTGACGTGTTGCTGAACATCAATGGCATCGACCTGACCAGTCTAAGTCACAGCGAGGCCGTGGCCATGCTGAAAGCCAGCGCCGCGTCTCCTGCTGTTGTCCTCAAAGCCCTAGAGGTCCAGATTGTGGAGGAGGCGGCCCAGGCCTCCGAGGAGCAGCCGAGCGCTTTCAGTGAGAGCGACTATGACGCCAGCTGGTCCCCGTCCTGGGTCATGTGGCTCGGGCTGCCAAGGTACCAGAGCGCTTTTTGTTGTCTGACAGAGCGGTCCTGTTTTAAACCTTTGTCAGTTACGCAGTTCATGCACCCAGTGCGTTGAAAGGACTGGGATTAGGTTAAAAATGCATCAAATTGCAAAAGCTAGTTTCAGGTAGATTTAGCAGCAGCTAAGCTAAAAAGATTTGTATGTACTTATAAAAAGAAGACAGTTCCCATTAAGAAGGCTGTTTTTGTTTGTTTGTTGTTTTGTTGTTGTTGTAGTTTTCAGGGGGACAGAGGGCACACTTAAACACGTGCGGGGGTGACAGGCACGCACCACCACACCTGGCTTTCCTTGGTGGGTTCCAGGGATCCAGATTCAGGGCCTCATACGAGTACAGCAGGCATTTACCCACTGAGCCAACCTTTTTTGGAAAGGCAGAATTTGGATTTTTGAGGCAGGGTCTCACTCTGGAGCCCAGGCTAGGCAAGAACTTATGATCATTTTGTAAATAGGTAGTTAGAACTCGGTCTGTATTGGACACCGGAGGCGTGGCCAGCCAGTAAGATGCTCTGTGGCTGGCTGATGGGGCCCAGGGAGACAGACGTGGGAGGCTCCTGCGGCACCCCGGGGTGCTTGCCTTTCTCCAGAGGGCTGGCATTTGTTACTGAGGCGGGAAGAGCGTTATGTTACTATGGTTATCTGTGTCTAACATAATTTAGGTTCTCATCTATAAAAAGCGTTGTGAAACATGTTTTGACTATTAGCCAAGTATGAAGCCGCTGGTTGTTAAGTAAAAATAAACCAGAAAAAAACGCACCAGTTTCTGAGTCATCTGACTCATGTGGGGTAACTTACAGCGAGGGGCCTTCACACGAACCCGTACACTTCATGAAGTACTGTCACGGGAAGGACAGCAAAAATGTCATAGCTATTGTGTTTATTTGTCCATAACCCAGGTTGCCAGCTTGTCCCCAGTTTTGTTTTTGTTCTTAATTGCAAGGCCTAGAACTCCTCCTGTCTCATTGACATCGCAGGACCCTGTGGAGTGAAATTGATGATACCAAAATGATTTTATTGTGTCATGCATGTTTATCAGCTCATCAGAACTGGAAATCAGAGGCTGGAGAGCTGGCCCAGGGGTTCAGAGCACTGGCTGCTCTTGCAGAGGACCCCGGTTTGGTTTCTAGCACCCCTATGGCAGCTCACAACCATCTGTGACTCCAGTTCCAGAGGATTCGACCCTGTCTTCTGCCCTCACTGACACTGTGCATGTGTAGTGCGCATACACACATATAGGCAAACACCCCCACACTAGAGTGAAAGTCAATCCTTTTTGAAAGCTAGATGTAGGTGGGCACTGTCAAGCTGCTGCGGAGCTGCTGTCCACACTGGGGAACCTCACGACTCTCGTTCAGCTGGCCCTGGAGAGTCTGGGTCATTCTAGAGTGATTGGCAGAAGAGGATGGAAGCTGGAGGCAGAGGCAGGAGGAGCTCTGTTAATTCCAAGCCAGCCTGGTCCACATACAGAGTTCCAGGACAGCCAGGGCTACATAGTGGGACCCTGTCTCAAAACACAAAAACAAAGAGGATGGAAGCTCTTTGCCCGAACTGTGGGGGCTCAGGTAATGGATCAGTCAGAGTAGCCACCTCCTGGGAAAACCCCATGGCCCCCTGTCTTTGTGCCGGCCTAGTCTGGAGGGTCTGCATGTTCTTTGTTCGCAGCATGTTATGGTATACCAGGCATAGCAAGAAAAGATTTGTCTGTTCATGTTGTCTGTGTGTGCTGTCTGTGCATATATGTATGTGTGTGTGTGTGTGTATGGATGTTTCTGTGTGTGTGTGTATGTTTGTGTCTATGTGTGTTTCTGTGCATGTGTGTGTGTGTGTGTGTGTGTGTATGTTTTTGTCTGTGTTTCTGTGTGTGTGTGTTTGTGTCTGTGTGTGTGTGTATGTTTGTGTCTATGTGTGTTTCTGTGTGTGGGGGGGCATGGAGGGTGAAGATCAATATCATCTGTCTTCCTTGATCATGCTCCATCTTTGATTTTTTTTTTCTTTTTTTAAATTTTTTTTTTGGTTTTTCGAGACAGGGTTTCTCTGTGTATCCTTGGCTGTCCTGGACTCACTTTGTAGACCAGGCTGGCCTCGAACTCACAAAGATCCACCTGCCTCTGCCTCCCAAGTGCTGGGATTAAAGGCGTGCGCCACCACCACCCGGCGATTTTTTTTTTTCATCTTTGATTTTTGAGGCAGCATCTCTCACCGAACCATTTGGCTAGGCTGGTAACCAGTTGATCCTTTGGGACCTGCCTAGCTCTGCTGCCCCTCCCCCATGCCCCAGCTTCTTTTACATGGATTCTAGGAACCAAACTCAGGTCCTCCAGTTTACTTGGCAAGCGCTCTGCCAACTGAACCAGCCCCTCAGCTCAAGAAAAGCTTTAGAGGGAAGACAGCATGAAGAGCTGGATCCCAGCATTTAAATTAAGGCTGCTTTATGGGTTGGGAGCTCAGTGTCCTCTGACGTACAGGAGCCCTGAAGACATCCTCCCCAGCATATGGCAGCTGCTGTCCGACAGGTCCTCTTCTCCTGTACTGCCTTGCTCTAAGCTTTATCTGGGCCAGTGAGCGAGGCCTTGGTCCATGACAGAAGCCTCTCTAGAAGCTCCTTCCTACCCAGAAGCTAAGGGTTCTGACAGCACACTGCTTCATACAGGCAGCTCCATCAGGAAAGCATTTTTAGTGGATTGGAAAGCAGGAAACCTTCCCTTTGATGTCTGTATTTGTCTTGTCGCTGTAACAAAACGCCTGACAAAAGCAACATAAAGCAGGAAGGTTTACTGAGTGTGGGACCCTGGGAAGGTGTGTCTCTCAGGTAGTTCCCGACCCAGTGAGGCTGACGGTGCCGATTGTTGCACATCTGGTTTCACTCATAATGAGGACCGTTTCACTGTCATTTTTAAGATCTTAACTCGCTGCTTATTCCCAGATTCATAGAACTCTGGACATACAAGTAGATTTTGTTTCCTCCCTTCCTGGTCGGCATCCTATTAACTGGGAATAAATACTTCACCTGTAGCATCTCTGTGTCCATGAAAAACAAAAATGTGTCTGTTAGTGTTCTCCAGAATGAACTTCCTGTTTCGGCCATCAGAGTCTCCCTTGAAGGTGTTTGACCTCGTGAGTGCAGCGGCCGGACAGCATCAGCCCAGCCCTGTGTAGTGACACTGACCTCCTTCATGGCCCTCGAGCTGCACTTAGCTCTAGAACCAAGGTGCTGTTGACAGTGCTGTGAGCGCTCTGCAGATTTCTAAAGAAGAGTTGGCAGCCAGGCTAGCTTGAGCGTCCTCGGTGTTCACGTCTTCACTTAGCAATCAAAGCCAAAGGAGAGCTGGAGAAAGTGAGCCTGTCTGCCACCACATTGTACATCTAGCGCTAGAGAATGGATTGTCAAAATAATAATACATATGGGGCCAGTACTGCTTCCCTAGCACGTGTGGGGCTCTGGGTTTGATCCCTAGTGCACACATGTACACACACACACATCATGTAGTCAAAGGGAAATTAACTCTTTTCCGATGTGTTGTGACAAAAATCAACAGAGTGAGAAGCCTCCATGTTAGCTTTCTCTGCTATGTCTTACAGTACCCTTCATAGCTGTCATGATATAGTCTTACGAAGAAGCTACTTGGGAAGCTGGGGCTTCAGTATTGTGGGCGGATATGAGGAGAACCACACCAATCAGCCTTTCTTCATTAAAACCATCGTCTTAGGGACCCCTGCTTACTACGATGGAAGATTAAAGTAAGTCTGTCCTCATTAACGACGGAGGCCATATGCTTATTGTGCTAGACAGGGTCTAGCTGGGGGTTCAGCTCTCATGCCTGCTCTGTTTTATAAATAGTATTATTTCAACACAGCCGTGATCATTCATGTAGTCACCATCCACCCAAGAGCTAAGTTGTTCTTTCTGTATGGGAAACTGTAGGGATGGGCCACATGGTCTAAAATATTTTCTGGCCCATCACAGGAAAAGTCTGCTGGTCCCTCAGTGAGTCTGGCACTATTTCTTCTACCATCCTTGCCCCTTAGAGCTATATTTTATTTAGCTAGACCAGACCTGAACTCATGTCATCTAATTGAGTGTGTGGCAGAATTGTCATTCCGTGCAGCTTGTGCAGGTCTGATCCCGCCGTCAGATGAGCTACTGCATTCCCCCCCTCCCCCCAGGCACAATGTCTGCCTGACTTTGCGTGCCTGAGAGATCCGTGAATGGGCAACCGTAGCAGTGCCCACACGGAGTGAGTTCTCAGCAAATGGGCTTCTGTGCCCTACCTAACTGAGAGCTGTGTGGGTTTACTTCAGTGTGAGGGCAGGGCGAGTGGCCTGGGCAGGCTTGAGTGCAGGTGCTCGTGGAGGCATCAGAGCCCCTGGAACTGGAGTTACAGATGGCTGTGGACTGCTTAACTCTGGGACTGAGAACCAAGCCCAGGTCCCTGGAAAGAGCAAGTGCTCGTGTTGTGAGCCATCCACCCAGCCTTGAGTCCCCATCAGTTATGGGAAGGTAGGCTCAAGGCTAGTTTTGGTTGGTAAGAGGCTCCAGGCCACCGATGCTGCTCCTGCCTGTGGCAGTTATCCAGAGCAAACTGTGATTTTGATGCCACACCACTGGGACTGTTTGCAATGCCATAGAGATAACGACACCGTGCCTCTGTTTCTCTTTATGCTTTGTCCAGATGTGGAGACATGATTGTCGCCGTAAACGGCCTGTCGACCGTGGGCATGAGTCACTCCGCTCTGGTGCCCATGTTGAAAGAGCAGAGGAACAAGGTCACTCTGACAGTCATCTGCTGGCCTGGCAGCCTCGTGTAGTCTTGATGTTGGGCTCCAGTCTTTCTTCTTCCTGCAAGCTCTTGAAGGAAGCCCCTCCGGTGTGGCGTTTCCACACAGCTGCAAATGCAGGGCCAAAGCACCGAAATCACCCCTGTGTGTCCTCTTTGCTCGGACATCAGCTCCCGCTAGCCCCGGGGGCTTATGTTTCAGATGCTCTTGCTGGCCACGTCTGTGGTGGTCTGTGGTGGTGTTCAGAGCTTGCCAAGACGGCCACCCCGCCGGATGAAGAGGCTCCTCCACCTGCAGCAGCTTGGTCATAAAATGAGTCACATCCGCAGTTCTTGCGTCGGCGGCCTTTCCTGCCCGGAAACCATGCTGCATGTGGATGTGTCTTACGTTTTCCTCATTTCCCATTGGTGCCAACATTTCAAGACTTTTTCTACCGTTTGTAAAGCAACTTTTTGGTTTATTTCTACTTTAATCCTCAGTACTCAAACGAAGACATAATCTGACACCACTAACGGGACTTCTTTTTAAGTAATGTACTGTGGTTAGACGAGTAGAGAATCAAGAGTAATGCTGTTCAGGGACAGGGCAGCCTGGGAGGTGGCTGGCCCAGAGCTGGCAAAGCCACGTTGCCTGGAATGGCCCAGAAGCACGAAGATTCTTCTCCAAAGGAATACTTTGTTACGTAGGAAAAGTTTGAAGATGTTTTTCTAAAAAGTCATTTTTAGAGTTTATATTTATCAGCAATCTTGTCCAGAGATGTTTTTGTGACTTATGCTATTGAACTAGGTGATAAAAACATTACTGTGTTAGGTACACACACACACACACACACACACACACACACACACACACACACACCACAGCTAAGTTGAAGGGGGAGCTTTTCATTTTTGTTCCTGTGTGTTTTAGAAACTCTTACTTATTTAGTTTCCCCAAGAGACCAAAAAGCTATGTTTGTTTTTGTTTTTAGTCTGAAACGGTAGATTTTACATGTTCATATCTTCAGCTGTTGGTCACTAAAAACTTTTTTTCTTTTTTTCAAATGTTTTCAAAAACTATGTTTGTGCTTTGTTCAGCATAGTCATTCCTTAGAAAGCATAATCAGAAAGTAAAGAAGAGGAAAAACTGTCTTTACCTGGTTGATATTTATACTTGAAAAGTTTCATGTAGAAACCTAGTTCGCAATCAGAGCTAACTTACAAGGGACCCGTGAGGTAACTGGCATGAAGCGCTGCTGCACGGCGGGGCGAGCCCACGTCCAGAGCAGCGCACCGCTGGGCTCGGCATCCACGTCACCGACTGTTCCAGTTAAATCTGTATCTTAGAAAAACCTCTCTGCGATAAATAAGAATTGGCAGCAGTAGTTGCTACTGGCTTGTTCACCCCCAGCTACCTATGGTCACCATGCAGCCAGCGCACCAAGGGACGGTGCCCCAGGTGCGGCGCTGTTGTGGGCGGTGCCCCAGGTGCGGCGCTGTTGTGGACGGTCACCTGTGAAGCAGTTTGATGCTGAAGGGCAACTGATGTGAAAGGATGTCTCCTGCTCCCCAAATAAAATTTCGTAACCAACCTTGCTACTTTTTAAAGACTTTATAAAACTTATCATTTCTTTGGGGAGTGGCCATCCAACAGGTACATTACTGCCACTTTTTTATACATAAAAATATGTCCAACCTGGTAGTCTGGTGACTATTTCTGGAAAAAGGGGGGGGGTTCTTTCAATATTACTTTTCTCGTGAAAGTCTCTGCAAGCAAGAGAACGCTGGCTACCCCAGGGTCTCCAGTGGACATTTCCACTGATGTGTTACTGTTGAGATATTTGCACTTCTTTTTTTTTTTTTTTTTTTTTGGTTTTTCGAGACAGGGTTTCTCTGTGTAACAGCTCTGGCTGTCCTGGACTCGCTTTGTAGACCAGGCTGGCCTCGAACTCACAGAGATCCACCTGCCTCTGCCTCCCAAGTGCTGGGATTAAAGGCGTGCGCCACCACCGCCCAGCTATATTTGCACTTCTTAAGTGAAGCTCCTGCACTTGACTATTCTGACTTGTTTCCTGCCTTCAGTGAACATTACTCCAGAGTTTCTCAGGTATGTTTAACTAATGATGTGATAGCCATTCTGTCTGGAGGTAAATGCCATCCTTTTCAAAGCTTCGCAGGCGCTCACGCAAGAGCCGTGTTCACTGATCTCACTGCCTGCTATGCCTCAGCCCCAGCCACGCCCCCTCACTCCCACACACCCATTCCCACTCACTCACCCACCTACACGTGCTCACTCCCACACACCCACCTTGCTCCCGCGGACAGAACTCACACACCATGGAGCCTGTACCATCCTGCACGTTTTATATCCACGGTGCCTGTGGCCCTGTGCCCTCCAGAGTGCGGCTGTTGAGTCCCTGAAGCCAGGCCGCACAGCTTCCTGAGAGGACAGCATCCTGCATGCACTGGGCTATATTGGGTTAGGTAGAACGCATTATTAAGGTTAACTTCACCAACTTCTTTTTCACTTTTTCTGATGTGACTTACAAGAGCTCTCTTAGTTTTGTGAATGTTAATTACGCCAGCAGCCCATCTTGTGTTTGTTTGTTTTGTTTGGCATTCACCGTGTCAGGCCATCCTGACACATGGGTTTTATGTCCTCTAGTAGTTAGAGCGTATGCTCTGTGGACGGTGACTTGCAGGCGTCATCACTCCAAACGTGTCGCTGTCCCACATTTGGACCTGTCCCACTGAAAGGTGAAGTTGCCGAGTCTCTGTTTTTCAGTTGCACAGTTTCTGGCGAAGAGATACCTGTTCTCAAATGTTCATTCACCCTGGGAACTTCTGGGGAACAGCCGCCTGGATGGTTTCCTCACGAGTCATTTGTGTTTCTCCTTCCTTCTAGAACATCCAGACCCTGTGCAGTAGATTATCTTTGGTGCAAATATATCACCCCACTTTGTGACTTCTTTAATTTTTTTTTTTGTGGGGGGGAGGAGGCAGATTTTCAAGACAGGGTTTCTCTGTGAATCCCTGGCTGTCCTGGACTCACTTTGTAGACCAGGCTGGCCTTGAACTCACGGAGATCGCCTGCCTCTGCCTCCCGAGTGCTGGAATTAAAGGCGTGTGCCGCCACACCCAGCTTCTCTTTAATTTTGTCATCATGGTCTTGACAGATACATAAGAAAGTACATGAACAGACGGCTTTTACCCACCTCTGCCAGGGCTTGTTCACCCAGGCTCCTTTGCCTAATGGGCCTTTCCTTCCGTCGAGGCATGCTTCTAGTTGTCTCAGATGCCACACCATGCTAGCAGTCTAGTTTCCTGGTCTGGTTGGCTTCAGCTGCCCCCATGACACAAACCAGAGTCCCCTGGGAAGAGGAAGCCTCTGTTCAGATTGCCCTCTGGCCTGTGAGGTGAAATAAGCCATTCCCTCTCCGGGCTGCTCTGGTCAGTGTCTCCTCCACATCGCTATTGGCAGCTTGTCCCCTTTTGGGTTAGCTGTCAGAGTCCTGCTGCTCAGTCTAAGCATGGTTAGGTTGTTTCCAAACCTCATCACCTACTGACAAAGTGGCACAAAGCGTTCATGGAGCTGAACGAGAGAGAAGCATCCCACAGGGAGTGGACTGGAGTGGGCAGGGGCAGTCCAGGAGTTGACAGTGCCTCTAGCTTCATAAGAGACCGGGGTACGGCCACAGCCCCACATTGCCCAGATTCTGGGTGTAGAGGGTCGCTAATACAATTCATCCTTCTCCAGCAGGGGAACAAGTGACAGAGAGTACACACACAGCTGCTTTTTTCTTTTCTTTTTTAAATTTCGTTAGCCACCCAGAGAACTGGATAGAACAATTAACAGGTGCCAGCCAGCTTTCTTTTGCTATTATAAAACAAGATACCTGAGCTGTCCACCACCTTAAAAGAGGAATGGTTGATCTAGGCCCGTAGTCCCAGCTTTCAGGCCGTGGTAGGTTGGGCTGTTGCTTTGGAGGCCTGTGTTAAGGCAGCCGTATATTGGCAGCATCTTCCCGCATGATACTGCTCACCTCACAGCATCAGGATGGTAGCAGGGAATGACAGGACCACCATGCTCCCTCCCCCACTGACCTAAAACTTCCCTCCCACGCCCCACTCCTTAAAGGTCCTTCCACCTCCCCGTAGCACCAGAAGCCAAGCACCGAGCATCTGAGGGCACGTGGGCCTCTGGGGGCACTTACCCAAGCCACAGCTGTTGATTTAGAGAGTTTAATTTCCTTAGAGTACCATGCAGTGCGACTCAGTTTTTAAATGGCCATCCTCCCTCCGCCCCAGCTGTTACCCTTCTCTTTCTGATTCCAGGGCTTCAGAATTTGATTTCTACTCCTCTGTGTTTTACAGCAGGCTGCAGTGCAGTAAAGCAGGCTGTGTGAAGTTTTACTCAGATAAACAGTTAAATCTTAATTGGAAATTTGCATACCTGGGTTTCAACGTCCAAGGACGATTCTCCCCTTTCCTCAAGTCCTGCACCCACATTACTTTTCAGTAACATCCCGTTCAGTTTTAGCTAGGTTGTGGTTTGAAAAGCTCAGAGTTGAAGCAATAAGTATCTTTTTGTTTTTAAGATTTTTATTTCTGCCGGGTATGATGGTGCACACCTTTAACTCCAGCACTCGGGAGGCAGAGGCAGGCGGATCTCTGAGTTCAAGACCAGCCTGGTCTACAGAGTGAGTCCAGGACAACCAGGGCTGTTACACAGAGAGAGAAACCCTGTCTTAAAAAAAAAAAAGAAAAGAAAAGTTTTCTTTTTGTTTTTATTTATGCGTATGTTTGTGTGTCTATATGTGCTGTGCTGTGCCCAAAGAGGCCAGAAGAGGCTGTCTGACCACCTGGTGTTGGAGCTACCCAGTGTGGATGCTGGGAATTGAACTCAAGTCCTTTGCAAGAGCAACAAAGCTCTTGGCCACAGAGCCACCCCTCCATCCCACAATACATATCTTAAACAAACATATTTAAAAATGAGAGGTGGGGACTACAGAGATGGTTCAGTGGCTAAGAGCACTGAATTGAAACTGGGTTCAATTCCCAACACCCACACGGTGGCTCACAACCCTCTCTAATGGGATCTGATGCTCTCTTCTGGTATGCAGACAGACATAAAGATAGAGCACTCAGACATAAAATAAATAAATCTTTTAAAAAGGAAAGGTAGGGGCTGGAGAGATGGCTCAGACGTTAAGAGGACTGGCTGTTCTTCCAAAGGTCCTGAGTTCAATTCCCAGAACCCACATGGTGGCTCCTAATCATCTGTAATAAGATCTGGTGCCCTCTTTTGGCCTGCAGGCATACATGCAGGCTGAATACTGTATACATAATAAATAAATCTTTTTTAAAAAAAGGTGGACAGGTGTGGAGGTGCAAGCCTTTAATCCCAGCACTCTAGAGGCAGAGGCAGGAGGATCTCTATGCGTTCAGTGCCAGCCTGGTCTACATGGTAAGTTCCAGGACAGCCAGGGCTACACAGAGAAACCCTGTTTCAAAAATAAAAATGAAATGTGAAAGGTGGAGACTTTAAGGTACATGATCCCTTCCCTACGTGTACACACTGGAGTTGCCAGCGCCATTTGTCATTTGTTAAATAATGTATCTAGCACCGGGTGTGCAGGGCGTAGAGGTAGGCAGGCCCTGAATGACTCACAGGACATGCTATTATAACTCAGCTTCTCCTGCATTTGTTCAGATGTGGTGATCAAGCCATACAGACCACAGCAGCGTAGTCAACTTAGGAATTCAGTGACTGAGCTTGTCTCTAGAGTCTCTCTCTTCCCTGCCTGCAGGAAAGGTTTCAGCCCTTGGGAATTCTCATCTAAAAGCTTTTTGTCACTTTATAGTGTAAATCTGCTCCGCTCAACTACACTACCAATTAATTTCTATGGCAACACAGAAGCGTTTTAGAAGTAAAGTTGTATACCAGCGCCCAATGCCTAATAGCTACAAAGTGTCTGAGTGAAGCCAAGCTGTCAGCCACACAAGAAAGAAAGGCCTGTGTCAGGAAAGCCGACCAGCCCCAGTGTTGGCAGAGCCTGGCTCCCTCCAGGCGGAAGCTGCTGCGGCGGGAAGCTCCTCAGGGCTCCCCACAGGCTGTTTTTGCAGACTTGGGTCAGTACTCAAGTCTTCAAGAGCTTTCCATTTAAGTCAGGGAACGTCAAGTATAACCCACTTTGTGCTACCCAAGGACTGACCAAGGGCGCTTAAGATAGAAGCATTGATGTGCTCTGGCCAGGAGAAATGGCAGTTGTCCAATGGTCAGGCCACTGGGGGTGGCTATTAATAGAGTTCTCTTTTCCTCTTTTTTTTTTTTTTAATACACATTAGGCAAGTGCCCTACCACTGAACTACACTGCCAATCCCATTTTTACTCCCTATTGTTTAATAGATTTTTTTAAATTACTTCTTTAACAATTTCATACAGATATGTGAATATACAACAATTTAATACACACACACACACAAACGCGCGCGCGCGTGTGTGTGTGTGTGTGTGTGTGTGTGTGTGTGTGTGTGTGTGTGTGTCTCTTTAAAAGCTGGTCTGTATTGAGGTGAGTAGGCCCCCATGGCGGTAGGCATGCTCACTCCAGCCACACCTGTGGGCAATTAGCACCTACTTAAGGAAAACTGGGTAAGTCATCGGGAAGGAAGTGGCATCCAGCCCTCTGTCTAGTCAAGACCTCAGGCCACAGAGCTTTACAAATCTCATTAACTTCCAGTGACCCGGCTCCTTCATTCCAGGCTTTCTCCCTGATGGACATATCTAATTGTAAGTAATTACTTTATAGTAATAATCTGCTTCTCCCTCTTCCTTGCTAGAGGGTAGAAACTAAGGAGACCACTATCTTGTTTAGGTGAGGACAAGACACAAAACATTTATCTTTTTTTTTAACTCAGTATTTTCTTTTGTTAAAAAAAAGATCCGCCGGGCGGTGGTGGCGCACGCCTTTAATCCCAGCACTTGGGAGGCAGAGGCAGGTGGATCTTTGTGAGTTCGAGGCCAGCCTGGTCTACAAAGCGAGTCCAGGACAGCCAGAGATATTCAGAGAAACCCTGTCTCGAAAAACCAAAAAAAAAAAAAAAGATCCATTATTTTTTAATTATATACGTATGTCTGTGTGTATATGATGCCTGAGGTGTGGGAATCCCTGGAGCTGGAACTACAGATTGTGAATTGCCTCACATGGGTGCTGGGAACTGAACCTGGATCCTTTGCAAGAAGAGTTCATTAGCCGTTTCTCCAGCCCTTCAATAATTTCTTAGCATCTACTGTATACGAGGCATTGTCCCAGGACCTTTAAGTCCATCGCTTTCCAGGTAGAAGGAAGGAAAGAAAGAAAAAGAAAAGAAAAATAGTTTTCTTTCTTTCTTTCTTTCTTTATTTCTTTCTTTATTTATTTATTTATTTATTTATTGGTTTTTCATGATAGGGTTTCTCTGTGTATCCCTGACTCTCCTGAACTCACTTCGTAGATCAGTCTGGCCTCGAAATCACACAGATCTGCCTTCCTCTGCTTCCCATAGTTTTGTTTCTTGAGACAGCTCAGGGAGAAAGGAGAAGGAAGGAGGGAGGGAGGGAGGGAGGGAGGGAGGAAGGAAGGAAGGAAGGAAGGAAGGAAGGAAGGAAGGAAGGAAGG